>JARHVA010001379.1:3060000-3531168 GCA_037957365.1 Torreya grandis | reverse complement strand
TTATGTCCTCAATGATGTCACTTTCATTATGATTTATTTGAACATATTTGGATGGAGCTTTGGTGTCTTTTTCTTCCTTCTCATCTTCATCTGATTCTTCAAAATCTTCCTCTTCAATGATTTTAGAAATATCTATTGGATCACTAATTCTGTGTTCTATCTTCTTCTACCTTGACACTTGCACTTTCAAAAAATTTCTTCATTCTTTTGTTTTAACATTTATAAGCTTTAATTTTTCAATAATAACTAATAAATATACCTTCATCTACTCTATATTCAAACTTACCAAGTTTTACATTGGTTCTCTTTATGAATCATCTGCTACTAAAAACTCTAAAATAATCAACTATTGCCGGTTTGTCTTTTCATAGCTCATAAAGAGTCTTGTCACTATTGACTCTTAATAATGCTTTATTCTGAATATGCACTACTATAGAAACTACCTCTCTCCAATATTTATCTACTATCTTGGACTCATTTAGCATTGTCCTCACCATCTCCTAAACTATTCTATTTTTTGTTCAACTACTCCATTTTATCGTGCAGTTCTGGTTGCTGAATAATGTCTCTTTATTCCATGATCTTTACAAAACTTAATAAACTGATCTAACATGAATTTTACTTCTTGATATGATCTTAGACACTTAATTTTCAAATTGGTTTCATTCTCAACTAATGCTTTGAAATATCTGAAAGCTTTTGATTTTTTCTTTAAAAACATTACCCAAGTCATACATGAAAAACCATCAATAAGCAACATGAAATATTTCTCACCTTGAGTACTTTGAGTTCTCATAGGTCCACATAGATCATTGTGAATAAGCTCTAACATTTGAGTGGTTGAGTACTCTTTTGTTTTGAACCACTTTCTAGCCTACTTCCCATGCTGACAAGGTTCATAAACCATGTCAAATGGTTTTGTAATTTTTGAAAGATTTTTGACTACTTTTTTCTTATTGATGTTGAAAAGATTGTCAAAATTTATGTGTCCCATATCCTATGACATAACCAACTTTCTTCAATCTGACTCATACAACATATTTGACCTTTGATGTCTGATATCATATACAAATTATTGCCTATCCTTTGAGCATCTACAACCAACAAATTTGAATCTTTTCTCCTAATTTCATAACCTTCTGCATAAAAATTTAGTGTGTAACTCTAATCATACATTTGACTTACACTCAAAATATTATGCGTAAGACCTTCTATGTACAAAACATTTTCAATTTTAGCTCTACCTTTATCCAAACTTAGTGTACCTTTTTCAACAATTCTAGCAGTAGAATTATCTCTAAATTTTACTATGTCACCATTGATCTTCTTAAGGGCTATGAAATTGATTTTATCTCCTATCATGTGTCTCAAACATCCACTATTAATAAACCATGGCTTTTCTTCATTTCTTGTATGAAATTTTTTTGTACCAACATAAATTTTTTAGGTTGTTTCTTCTATCATGAACCTATCTAAACTTTTTTTTGATGAATGGAGCCTTGAAATTCTAGTCCTTCTTGAATAAATCAAACACTTTTCCATAATACTAGGCTATGTGTTTGAAGTTGTTGCACTTGTAACATATTATGGCATTTTCATTAAACCCTAATAGAGGAACAAAAGAGTTGTGGCTTCTGCTTGACTCTACATGACTTTCCTTCTCCTTATTTATAAAATTGTTAGCCCTTTTTTGACATTCTATTTTATTATGACCATATCCATTATAATGAAAATAGTAACCATAAAAATAGGACCTATTTGTGTATCTCTAACTTGATTTCCTTTTGTAGCTCTGTTCCTTCTAGTCTTATTTATTTGAGATGTCCTTTGTATTCTTAATTTCTTCCCTTTTGATTTCCTCTTTTGTAAGAGCTTCAACATAGCTCTTTTCTTTTTTTTGCCTATGAAAGTAGTGGCCTCCCCTTTCTCTTTTTCAAATCTGATACTTGTCTTATCTGACATTGATCTTTGACTTTTTAATATCTTATTTAATATATTAGTGTTATTCTCAAATTTTGAATCATTGGTTGCTCTATCATTGATTGATTTATTTATTTTTCTCAAGATTTGCTTTTAAAGAAGAAATTTCAATAACATACCTTTCACATTCTCTACTTACATTTTTAAAACTATGCCATTAGATCTTGTTCATTTTTCTTGGCTTCTTTAAATGTGTGCTTGTAGATCTTCAATTGTTTCTTTTGACTCCTTGTCATTTTTGTCAATTTGGAGCTTCAATCTTTGATTCTTATTCTTAAGAGATTTTAACTCTTCTAGGGCAAAAATGACTTCTCCTTCCATATTCACCTTGGCTTCATCCTATTCTTCTTCTTGATCATCTATAATTTTCTTTGCAAAGGCATCTTCATGTAAGGCCATGAATAGAATCTCTTATTCTTTTGAATCACTAACTCCACTATCTTCGGTTGAGTTAGGATCTTTAAAATAAATACTCTTCTTCTCAAATCCCTTATTTAATTTTCCTTGGAAATTATTCTTGTATGTAGACTTTCCTTCCTCATTTTCACCATTACCCTTATCTAGGCACTTAGCTGCAAAATTTCCAATCTTTTCACTACTAAAACATTCAAAAGGTAATTTTCCTTGATATTTACCTATACCTTTTTTAGCTTGTGAATGAATAGAGCTCCATTGTCATCTTTATCATTGCTATAAATTTCACTTGATTCTTGAATCTTATCTTTCTCTTTCTTTGATGTCTTGAAAGTAGTTTCTCTCTTTGAGGGTTTCTCTTATTCGGTCCACATTTCATATGTCATAAGAATACCATATAGCTCATCCATATTTAACTTGGATAAATTATTTATCTCTTCAATTGTTGAAACTTTTGCATCATATCTCAATTGTAGAGATCTCAAAAAAATTTGATCCATAATTGATTCTTCTAATTTTTCTCCAAGACCTTAAATCTGATTAACTATTTGATCAACCGACAAAAGATAACTTTATATTTTTTCTTCCTCTTCTATCTTCAAATTCTCAAACTATCATTTAAAAGTCTAAAGCTTTTCTTATTGAACCTTTCTATCACCTTTGTAAATATTCTTAAGTTTTACCCAAGTTTCATGAGTAGATTTACATTGCAGAACTTTAAAAAAAATTGATTCATATAAACCACATAAAATAGCATTTAAAGCTTTAGCATTATTTTCACTTCCCTTCTTTTCTATTAGAGTAATTACAAGTGTTTGTGGATCTTCATATTCCTCCACCACTGCTTTCCAAATGTCGAATCCAAGGTCCATCAAATAAGTCTTCATCTTTATGCTCCAAAAATAATAATTTGTCCCATCAAACAAAGGTGCCTTATTTATATAAAAGCATTCATGTGATCCAACCATTGTGTTTTCTCGATCTACCTTCAAGCTGTAAAATGTTTTCAAAAGGAATCAACATTGATACCAATTGTTAAGCACAAAATATACTGAGAAGGAGATGAATCAGTATATTATATATCTTTTACTTAATCTAATTTCTTTTTTTAACCACCTAATCACACATTCAAGATATGCAATAAAATTGAAACAATAATATGCACCACATAAGAGAGAAAGAGAGAGAGAGAGATATCAGATTTTTACATGGAACCCCTAAGTGGGAAAATACATAGAGAAAAATCTCAAGTATATGAATGAGTACCAACTCAAATTACAAATTTTGTAAGCACCAACAAGTAGGAGCACCAACCCCTTTTTCAAGCACCAACATAACAACTATTTGTGAGCACTAACCCATAGGAGAACCAACCCCTCTTGTGTATAAAACACAACTATCTCTCAATATTGCTTACTCAACAAATGATATAACTCTACAATATCTCCTACTTTTTTCTATTTGAAAACAAATACAAACCATGCACTCTCTTGCATATTACAAATGGCTTCTCAAGACTTTATTTATAGCTTTCCAAATGACCTTTGGCATTCACCTTTTGTGACCCTTCAATCCTCATGGAAAATGGTGCTAAAATTGCATGACCCTTCATACCCTTGCATTTGAAAAGTCATATGGTGACCCTTCATAAGTAAATGCATCCTTTCCTTTTTTGTCTTTATCTTGATGACTTTTCATATTCCTCATGTATCCCTTCATGGAAAAATGTGCCATACTCTCTTTTGTCTTCACATGGTAACTCTTGGAATTCCTCAAGATGACTCTTCATGAGAAAATGTGTCCCATTCCTCTTTTGTCTTTACCCCGTGACTCTTTGACTTCTCCATGGTCCCTCTTTTGACTTATACGCAACCAAAAATATATCCATTAATATTAAATAAATATTAACACACATTAGTTAAAATATGAATATTAAAAACACCATTAAATACAATGGGACTTTTATCACCAATAATGCTAGACCTTTGACATCAATGATAATATTTCCAACATAATAGATTACTAATTCATGTTCATTCTTTTAGAGTCAAACACGCATCAACTGACTCCATATTCTACTCCACAACACTAGGGAAGCTCATATCTCATTGGAGACCTCTTTGAGGATGTCTATTTAGATGTTGAGCTTTCCCTTGCATCACATTTTTTCCATTAGAGTATAAGCTCTCTCAATGCATCTCTTACTAAGACTACTAGAGTGGTTGAGTCTAATCTTGAGTTTTATTTCATTCATATTACAACATGCAACCTATTTAAGGAGATAAATGCTTACACCAAGCTCATGTGGGATTATTTTAAGCATGATTATCCACTTGATCATCTCAGTTTGGAGATCTCTCTCATTGAAGGCCCAACCCCTGACATTCCCCTTGTGAATGTCCTTATAGTTGAACCTGAAGTGTTAGATAAATCACTCCCTCCTACACATGAGTACTTTGAGGAAGGTAATGTTATGGATGTTGAGTGATTTTTAGACATCAACCTTGGTATATAAGGCCAAAGATCATCAATATTAGTTATATCCTTGATCCAGAGTAATGAGATGTTTTGGTCACCTTCTTGTGAAAATTTTTAGATGTATTCATTTGGGAATATGATGATATAAAGGGAATGGATCTTAAAATTACTATGTATAACCTCATTATAGATGATGGGGCCTAGCCCATTCACCAAAATTAGCAACCAATGCTGGTTAAAATCTCACAGCTAGTCAAGGCTAAGATTGAGAAGCTCATTTGAGTTGGTTTCATCTAGGCCATTGACTACCCCTGATGGGTTTCTAACATTATTCCTATTCTCAAGAAGAATGGAGCAATTTGGATGTATGTAAAATTTTAGGATGTCAATATGGCTTGTCCAAAGGATAATTTTCTTACTCCTTTGATGATTAGATTATTATTTCTACCACTATTTTTGAGATAATGTCCCTCATGGATGGGCTGTTGGGGTACAACCAAATCTAGATTATACTTGAAGACTAGCACAAGATAACATTCACTACCCCTTGGGTTACCTTATGTTATGTCATCATGACCTTTAGTTTGAATAATGTTGGGGCCATGTATTAGCATGCTATGACCCATATTTTTCATGACCTTATCCATAAGATTGTTGATTGTTATATCAGTGATCTCTTATTAAATATTGTAAGCAAGATGAGCATGTATAAGACCTCAAGATCATCTTTGAGCATCTTAGAGAGTATCACATCAGTTTTAAGCTTAAGAAGTGCATTTTTATCATCTTTACTATAAATATTATTGGTTTCCTCATTTCATAAAGGGATATTGAGATGGATCTTGAGAAGCTCAAGGAAATCCTTGAGATGCCTCCCTTGTACAACCTCATTTAGTTGTAGTCCTTCCTGAGAAGGCTCAACTTTATTAGATGTTTCCTAGAGGAGTATGCTCGCAAATCCATACCCCTCACACATTTCTTATGCAAGAACATGTTGTTCTTGTGGTCTATTGAAGTCTAGGTAGCTTTTATGGAATTAAAGCACATGCTTCATAATCTTCCCATCCTGATGGCACCCATTAAGGGTCATGAGTTCATCTTATACTCTTCGAACACTAATATTTCCATAAAGGTCATGTTGTGTCAAATGGATGGCACTGGCAGAGAGAGAGAGAGAGTTGTTTACTACATCTCTCACATGCTAGTTGGCCCTAAGATCAACTACCCTCTTGTTGAGTGGTAGTGCCTCTCTCTTGTATTTGGTATGAATAAGTTGAGACATTACATGTTGGGCAAAACCACTAATGTGATTATCTAATCTGATCCACTCTGATACCTACTTATCAAGACACATCTTACTAGTAGGATTGCGAAGTGGATCATGATTCTTTAAGAGTTCAACCTTCACATTGCTAACCAAAAGTCCATCAAGGGTTTGGCTATAGTTGGCAAACTCATTGAGTGCCCACTACCCAATCCTAGCATGGAGCTAGTTGATGATGCCTTTCTTGATGAGATGGTCTACTCAGTCAACCATGTTAAGGTTTTTAAGTGTGATTGGTATTAGGACATCATTTTCTACCTTGAGACCTAATCTTATCCCATTAATGATCCTTCATAGGAATGTTATTAGATATTTAAGCTCATCATTCACTATGTCATCATTGGCATCATATTATAGTGCCTTGCCCCCAAGGATACTCCTCTTGCATTAGAGGAGTCACCTGAGATTACAAAGCCTCAATATGCATGAGCTCATTGACTAATTTAGATTCAATAAATAATTCTCCTCTACCAATTACCCCTAGGGAAATGGGAAAGCATAATATTCAAATACAAAATTTAATAATATGCTTCTCTATCCATTGCCTAGTCTAAGAGGGACTGGTATTTCATACTTTATCCTAACCTTTGAGCCAACTAGACTAGCTTCTAGATGGCTACGAGGGAAACCCCATACTCATGTATGGTTCTAAGGTTGTTCTTCCCTTAGATGTATTAATCCCTTCACTATAGGTGAAGACATTTGGATCTCTTTCTGATGAGGAAAAATATGCCACTCACCTCACTGAACTTGAGCATAATTGTGCTTATCAACACCATCAATGCCACCTTCATAAATTCAAGGTAGGTGATATGGTCCTCATTTTTGACAAGGAGCATCATAAGAAGGGTAAACCTATGAAAAAGTGGTTTGGCCCTTTTGTTATCACTGCCTCTCTCAATAATAGGGCTTATTATCTCTTAACCCTTGAAAGTGGTCCCCTATGGCACCTTATCAATTGGTTCTACCTCAAGAAATTTCATGTATAGGGCCCATGTGGCCCTTTAGGGAAGTTGCCTATAGTGGTAAGGCAAACCTTTCCTCTCTTCTAGAACCACTAACCTCCATGTTTCTTGTATATATGTGTGCACATGGGTTATTCATTAATAGTTCATACTATCTAATCACATTTATCTTGTAGTCTATATCAGATGAAGCATACACATCACACAAAATCATATACACACATGTGATAATAATGGGAAATAGTTATATATATATATCATCAAAAATACATGTTTTCTCTAGGTACATCACATGGATTCCTCTGAGCTTGGGCTCATAATCCCCAAAAATGTGACATGCATTACTATACATACTATGATATCCTATTTAGCCTATGATTGGGCTCTATTTATGGTATTCATGCCTCTGGTAGAAACTTCAATCTCTACCTAACAACTAGTCAAGCCACCATCTATTCTAGGGTATCTAGTTGATCTATCTTATCTCTAAGAACATCCACTCCTCTAGTTTATTCTTGAGATAGTTTATCCCACAACTAATCTATCTAAGCCTATGTTCTATCTAATTATGCCTCAAATCATGATATAGATATCTTGTATTATGTTTTAGTTATCTCTAGTCATGATGTGTCTACCTTAGGCCATGATAACTCTACCTCTAGTTGTGGTATCTGATGTCATGCCCTCACCAACTTGAGTGAGGTTGTGCACCCACCTTCTAGAAGTAATTATGTGGATCTAACACCACTAATAGATGAGGCACCCACTCTATTAGTGGTGTCATTGACACATCATGGAATATCTCCCTTAGTATTAGGTCCACCTAGGGTCTAGTCTAACTAGACTAGTCTCCTATACACACACACACAAAGATCACATATGTTAGTCACATATTGGCTCTCACTAAGGATGAGTACAAAGATAAAGTCTTATCTAGACAATACACTTGTCTTACCTAGTAGTGCTGATGGGCTTTGTGGCCCTCCTATAGATCATTCTCTTCCTAATAGTAATGATGCTCACCATGGTTTCCTCTCTCCACCATTGCCCCATCTCTCTATCTTGGTTACCTACTATGCTCACCCCTAGTTGGCCTAGGCTACACCCATCTCTCCTACACTACTAGAGCCTATCTCTTTAGATGATGATACGAACCTTATGAACTTTATAACTCCTATCCCACATAGGTATCTACCTTGTATCCTATGGCCATACCATGGATTTTTAGGGATCATGGATATAGCTAACTATTACATCCGAATCTAAGGTGGTCCATATAGGCCCAACCCTATCTATGAAGCATGCAGCCCATGTAGTACCCTCCTATAATGTAAGGTACACATCATTACCCTATGATGTCCTTAGTTGTGTTAGTGGGAACCTCTCAAAAGCCTAAAACATGAGTATGTTGGGTTGTGTCAATCCACCTACCCCTATGCACCAAATTCAATCCATCTACTGGTATAGTCTACCTAGGATATACTAGCCCTAGTCATATCTCTATCCTCCCTTCCTACATTAAAAAACTCCTATCTAAGAGAGTGATAATCACACCATACTCTGGCTGATATAGAGCATCTCGACCATAATGCCTACTATCACTATATTGAGTGCGGGTACCCTCAGTGGTAGCTATGTGATCTATACTCCATGGTTATTTTATTAAGGATGGGGTCCCACTAAGTAGATCTTAACTATAGTTATATCTTATACCTATGGTAGCTCTATCTCTCTATTTATTAGCTCCACCTCATAGAGCTAGTAGACATATTTAATGTGAAGGATGACCTCTAGCTCAATCCCCAATAAGAACACATGTTTCTCTAGTACCCATGTGGTCACTATTGCATTAACCATGTCCCTAGAGTAATGTAATGAAGGCATGTGTACTAGTCTATAAAGTCCTATACTCTATATGTGATCTTGGTCCTCCATAGGTAGAGCATCTACCTCCTTAGCTAACCATGATGGACTCTCTTTTAGTTGGTCACCTCACATAGTCTATATCTCTATGTTGACTACTCCCTCACCTGTGAAGCCTCTCCCTCTTATGGTAGGATAACTCTTCCACATGTCTACACAAGTAAGTAATAGGCAAATGGATTAGTCTATTAGCCATGAAATGTGTTATATTGAATAAGAAACATCACTTTTTATCTGTAACTTGTTTCCCCCTTCTCCTTCCTATTTTGACCATTTTTGGGACCACCCAAGCTCTTTCAGGGTCCCTAGGGTCTATCCTAGGGCCTCACTACCCTAGGCCATGGCCTAGCCTAGCTAGGTCATGGTTTGGGGCATGGTGCCTTGGGAAGACCTAGGGCTCCCCATTTCTCATCCCATGGGGCATGGTTTGACCTCCCATTTTTCCCATTCTATTTATCTCATTGAGCCCATAATTTTGACTCCTTATTTTACATGATTCACCCATCTAATCATTTTGAATGAGTCAAAACATGTTTAGGACCTCCCAAACCCCAAAAATGAACAAAAATTACAAAAATTTTAGTCAGAGGACTTACCTAGACCATCTTGTGCCCCTGTGGCATGCCCCTATGTCCTCATTTGCTTTGCTTAGGATTTGGCAGCTTGTGGGATCTCTTTTGGTTCTCTGAAATAAAAAATAAGAGTGAAAATGATTTACTTTTTACTCTTTTTTCCCTTTTTCTTGCTTTTTATGGGCCCTTTTTGGGTGTTTTTTCCTTTTTTGCATTATAAACTATGAAACCTTCATCTTAAGGGTTTTAACACATTTTAATCACATTAGAAGCCTCTATTTTTGAATTTAAGGTTTCCTCAGGCCCAATTTGGCCCTATTTTAGTCCTCAAGACCCCTTTCAAGTCTCCATTGACCTTTTGAGTCCATGCCCCATTTCATGGGTACTTAGGGATAGGAGTTATTATACTTATTTTAGTTAGTCATTTCTCTAATTTTCTATAGTCAATCAATTCTTATTCCCTCTCTCGCTTTTTCATCATGGTTACAAGCAGGGTTGTTAGTCAGTTGTGGTGGTTCAGGACTTACTCTAGTCTTGTCGACTAGTCTTCATCTTCTCCAAAGTTACCCCCACTTTTCCTTATTACCTCTTTGTTTCTATGCAATTTTGCTTTCACATTCAAAGGAGAGAAAATGAGAAACTTAAGAAATGGTCAAGGCTTATATGTACCTAGATATAGTCTGCGCACCGTAATCCAGACATTGTGAGAACTCCTCTTTTGTTGTGGAGGAATGACACCTGAAAGAGATAAACACTAAAAACACGAAGAATGTTAATTGATAAGAGGGTGGATTGCCAAGCAAAAGCTTGGTCCTAGAAGCACTAAGGCTTCTTGGAGGATGATAATCCACTGTTTAAGACAGAATATGACAGAGACAAAAAAGAGAAATAATGAAAGATGTGAAAAGAAAGAACTAAAAACAAATGCGTACTTGATAAGTTGCAATCTACTAAACACAGTCGCTAACGTCGGTGATATTGCCGACGTCGGTCAGGGTGGTCACCGACGATGGTTAGACTACCGACGTCGGTAGGGGAAGTGGATGAGGTCAGTCAGGGCAATTGGCCAAGGATGGGTTACAGGTCTAGTTTTTGGTCTGCAGAATGGATTTGGTCTCGTCTGAGGGTCTGAGGGTCTATGAGGGATTTAGAGGGACTATTTAGGATCTAAGGGACTGAGAATCTTATTAGGAAAAGGGGGTGAGAAATAGGGAAAAGGCTTTTCAACCTTTCCGTAGAGAAATTTAGTCAGGTTGATTAGATGGGTCTTAAGATGGTCTGTAGGTCTCTGATAACTTATGCTGGGTTGATTGGACAGAGGGTGTTGCCTAAAGAGAGACTAAGGGAGTGTCAGAGGCAAAGAAAAAGGAATAAGGGGTGAGAGAAGGCTTTTCAACCTCTCTAGGAAGAACAGGGAAGGTTGGGTCAAGGATGCTTGGAATAAACAAAAGACAGAATACTAATATATTTGAAATGATATTAGAATGAAAAAAGTACAAATACTTAGCTATGATATGAATTGGCAAAGGTGCAGAAGCTGTGTCTCGATTGTCACTGGTGATGGAGATATCATGCAGTCCCTGTGCAAAATGTCTAATGCAAGACCTCAGTGCTTAGAAAGTGCTACCAAGAATGCTGATCCCTACAAGAACACCAAGAAGCCCAGAACACTGAAAAAGCAAAAGCATGAGAACTTTGTTTCACTGGAAGAGGATTTGAGAGTCGTGATTAGCTTCAGAGATTAGCTGATTTGTGATTGGGGTCATCAAAGGGTCAAAAAATTTGGTTAAGTATAACCGACGTTAGTGATTCTACCGGCATCAGTTGACATTTGACTGACGTCGACGGGTGCAAAACGGGCAAAAAGAGCCACCAAGCCCGTTTTTCATCTGCCAAGTGCACTATCTATTGGAGAATGTCAAAGGTTGGGCTAAATACGCATGAGAGTTGGTTAGGCGGTTAGAGAGAAGTAAGAATAGGTCTTGGGTGAGTCATAGGATGGGAATTAGTCCAAGGCAAGGTGTCCTAGGTGAGGTGTCATGGGTGATATGTCCAAGGAGGGGGGTTAATTCAAAATAAGTTTATTATTTTAAATTAGTAATTTTTAGGAATGGGTTAGGATGGACCAAGGGGGAAGGTGACCAAGGGTTAGACACTATTTTGGTGTCTACATTTGCCCCTTTTTGTCTTGTTGGTTACTCTAAACGAACTGCAAGACAAAAATAGGAGTCGGTTGCCCCAGGTATGGGATAAGGTTGATTTCATCTTGTTGGTTGTTCAAGTGAACTGCAAGACAAAAATAGGTGAGGGTTGGTTGCCTTGATTATGGATGAGGTATTCCCCCTCAAAGCAAGAGTCGAGAAAAGGGAACCTGGAATCGGGTGCTGATTTGACAGAGAGTGGATGAAAAGGGTGAAGATAGAGTGAGAACTCTGCAAAAGTTGTGATTGTGCATACACCACTTCATGAGGATGGTCAGGTCAAATTATCATAGGTCGAGGGTTAAGGAGTGCCAAAATTGAAATAACCAGGGCCCAGCATTTAGTCATCTACTAATTGGGTTATTCAATCTAAGCTGAAGCTCCAATGGTCATCATGTTCTAGGTATCCCAGGCTTAGGAAGTGCTCTCGAAAACATGAAAATGTCACAAGTAGTGCGGATCAACTGGCTTGTGATCTTATACTTGTGAAGGTCAAAAGTGTGTGCACAATTTTGCTAACCAATCATGAGGTAGCATACATGCAAAAACAACCAAGGCAAAATCACTTTGGAAGTAGTTGCGGTTAGAGGAGATGGTCATGATCTCCAATGTCTGGTGGTCGATGGATGGAGGCAAAAGGGATCTTTGAGTGTGCCCTAGGGGGCCAAAATGATGTGGTCTGGAGGACTGACTGATTGGGGGCATGATTTTGGGGCAATAGAGAAAAAAGGAGGTTGGAAGAACACTGATGTCGGTGACAAAAACTGATGTCGATAGCTAAAAATGGCTGATGTCGGTAGATGTTGGCCGACATCGGCGGATTAGGGCACGTAGATGCTGACATCAGTGGCCTACCAAATCTGACAAAACTAGATTGGTAGCCCACCAAAAGTCATTGTGATTATTTTATTTGAGAGAAAAAAGGTGCTCTAGATTTTGAGGAGTGAAAGTGACTCATAGTGAGCGAACTAGCGGTGTGAGGTGGCAGAGTAAGATTGGTGGAGAGAGGGAGTAGATTGGAGTTGGATTGGAGGTTGAAGAATCAGCGGTGGGCTAGCAGGAGTTTGAGGCAGAAGTGATGGTAGAGGGTAGTAGAGGACCCACGGGAGGTCCACCACCAGTGGCACCCATCGTGCCACCATGCTGGCGATGCCGAGATGAGGTATGAGGGTTTCTAAGCCCCATTGAGTTAAATTTTGGTTTTGATTTGTGTTTTGCATTTTTTGTTGATATGGGCAGAAAATGAGGGGGGAGGGTAGCTAAGAGGGTGGGGAATAGATCTAGGAAAGATTAGGAGTCTTTGAGAGGGTTTTAGGGGGGTGTAGGGGTTAAAAATGGGGAAGCCCTAATTTTTAGGGCTCACCCCATTCGGCCCTAGGGCCGAACCAGTCACTGACATCGGCGGGTTCACCAGCGTCAGCCAACCAGCGACCGACATCGGTCACTAACCTACTGACATCGGTCACTAAGTGACCTATGTCGGTTAGGTGAGTGCCATCACCAACACGCTAACTGATGTCGGTTGGCTGCCTGGTCAAAAGAGGAATGAAAAAAAATGTTTAAGTCGAGGGGTCCAAGTTATGCCAAGGGCTTCTCGAGTGTTGGGTCAGACATAGATAGTGAAATAGGGAAAGTTTTTAACATGAGATTGACTTGGGTGGATGCAGGCGAGACTGACCTTGATGTTGCGGGATCACCTCCCGACATTGCTGACGCAGATGCGTGGAGGGGTGACAGTGGATGAGTGGGCGCAGATGAGCGTAGTTGGACTCGACGGGCTGCGACGCTATTGCAGAGTAGTGTGGGATGCGAGTTTGATGGTGGCTCTGATCGAGTGGTGGGATCATTCCACCAACACCTTTCACCTACCCATGGGAGAGATTACGGTCATAGTCGAGGATGTATACTAGATTTTGTGGCTGCCAGTACACAAAGCAGACCTGTATGCATGCTCGAGAGCGGCGCACGATATTCACATGGTTACGTTGTTTGGAGAGCACATCACGGAGATGAGCTACCACTTAGCAAGCTTTGCGTATGAGCCTTTGTATGCTGTAGATGAGGATGCACATTATCTAGTAGTGTTGATGATGATAGGCATCACGGTATACGTGTTGCTAGATGCAGAGGGCGGTAGGTTTCCAGTCGCTATGACCAGAGTTTTGCTAGATATGTTAGAGTAGTAGATAGTGTTCACTTGGGCACCAGTTTTTTTGGCCCAAGTGTATAGAGAGCTATGGGGTATTAGTCGGTGGTAGCGATACAGCTTGTGCGTAGGCCACCTACTACATTGCTGGGCCTATGAGCATATAGTGGTTACCCGTCCTCTTGGCCTCCCAGTGGCAATTTTGGCCAGCTTCAGGGTCAAATTCAGGCAGTGGCGTGAGGTGATGGCATAGACGCGGGTAGATGGAGTGGTCAGAGACATTGACCACTACAGAGGGGTACTAGAGGCCTTGATTCTTGCAGACATCATCTGGAGACCATACTTGGTTTATCCAACGTTCAAAGACCAGGGAGAGCAGCTGGTTGGTGTGCAGAGCCTAAGATGGGTCAAAGGTAGGTGAGCCGGTGAGCTTGAGAGAGTGCCAGCAGAGAGAGTGTGGTGCCAGTACGGGTTACTATAGAACGTACCTCCCACATTCCCACCATACAGACGGGATGACATTGAGGCGCCGCTCCCACTACCAGAGGAGATAGAGGGCCCAAATTTTGAGGAGTTGCCAGCAGGACTTGGGGTGGCTGACCCCAGTTCTATAGAGGCCTACATGGCGTGGTGGGTAGGGTAGTACATAGGTTTGCAAGTAGGGCCGCAGCCAGATCCACAGGCCATTACCAGGGAGTGGGATACAGCCCACAAGGAGAGGGACACTGTGTGACAGGAGAGGGATGTGGCACAGGCCTAGGTCATAGTTTTGCAAGGACAACTGGCAGGGGTTACAGGGCAACTGACAGAGATGATGAGTCGAGTGACAGTGTTGATGGATTAGGTCACACTGCTATAAGGACAACTCACCGTAGCCCAGGCACAGGCAGTGGTAGGATAGGTTTTGAGAGGTCAGGATTCGATGCAGTAGCTCTCATAGTAGCTAACATTTTCACAGGGGCCAGGATAGTCGACATCAGTGTAGCTAGGTCATCCAAAGCCACAGGGGTTAGTACAGGGCACAGCAGTAGGGCAGATGGGTCCACCGCAGACTATATCTCTAGTTAGATACAGTGATGCATTGGATGAGATCACTTATTATGAGAGGGCCATCAGGGGGTTCCCTCAGATACAGCAATACTCAGAGATGAGGGCAGAGCAGAGCCGACAGCGGTCTATGTCTCGAGTGATGGCTTCTGGGTCTTGCAGATGGCACAGATTAGAGGGGGGAGAGGATACAGCATCTTCTCAGCCACCACCACCACCACCACCACCACAACCACAGCCGTGAGGGTAGACCTTGAGATTTATTTTTGATGTATATACCGGCCTGCGAGCCATTGATGCGAGATGTATTATATTTTGTTGAGAGAGAGACAGAGACAGATTGTGTCATTGTATAAAAGATTTTGATATATATATGATGATGGTTTTGGATCATTGATGTGTTATGGATGTTGTCTAATGTTTAATGTATTGAGAATTTTTTATTATGATGATGATGCATGTTTTGATATTATGTTTATGATTATAATGTTATGATGATTAAATGTGATGATGACAATGTTATGGTCAATGATTATAATGATAATGATTAATATAATGATGTGTTGTGATAATGCTAATAATGAGAATGGTCATGACTTTTAGATTAGATGATGATGCGTAAGGATTATGTGATAGTGATATTTATGTTATGACTTGCGGATTATATGATGTGAATGCTTAAGTGTGTGATGATGATAATGTGGTTGTGATTAATGATTATGATATAAATGATGAAAATTATTATGCTAAATATTATAAAAATATGTGATTGGTTGTGATGTGATTGGCAGGTGACGAGAGAAGGAGATGGAAGAAAGTGATGAAGAGAATGGCTGAGCTAACCCCAGAAGACCCCATGTCAACTGAGTGCTGCCTACATAGCCCATGTCATTAGGGCCTTAGGCCAATGTAGTTCTCCCAAGAAGGGAGGAAAAAGATCGAAGTGGTTGATTTTGGTCATGATAAGGATATAGCATTTCCCACTTATCTGAGGGTACATGCTTGAAATGATAAGAAGGAGATGATGCTACAGCCTTTTCCAAATGGTGTAAACTGCAACACTGGTCAGGGTTTTTCATCCCTAGCAACTATCCATATTCGTGATGGATGTTTGCTAAAAAATGAATTGCAGGTCGATTTATGTTTCAGCAAGTAATGGTTTATGCTTGACATAAATTGTGTTGTTGATAGTTTCCATGTGTATTGATGTCTATGGAAACCAGAATGATTAGGCTATGTGAGTGGTTTGAAAAGAGTCGGATTGAATCATTTTGAAAAATGATGTGGTTGAATGTGACCAAAGTGTAGGCAAAAAGTAAAAGGCATGAATGCCCTTTTATTGATAAGGACCAAAATGACAACATAGATAGGGGTTGTTAGAATGAAGAGCCCCATTCATGCGTTGCATCGTTGACCATGAGTTATGTTAGAGCGGTAATCGAATCACTTTTGACATTAAAGTGAGCTCAAAGTCCCTTGAGTAGGTGATATGATAGGAGGAAAGGGTAACCCATTTTAGAGTATGGAGAACTTTGCCCCTTTTTATAGGAGACCCTGAGACAACTACAAGTCAAGTCCATGACCCGGTTTTTTTTTTTTTAGAGAGCGGACTGATCAATGCGGGAAGTCCACATAAAGATGTCACTTGTTTGGTGGTCATTTGTGAAGCTAATCGATGCGGGAAGCTTCTAAGAAAGTGTTGTTTGTAGCAAGATTTAGTCATAGCCATCCTTCGAAGGAGTGGTCTATACTTTATGTTATAAATTTAAGGGCTTTTGAATAGCTATCCTTTGAGGGAGCAGTCTATTAGCTACAACAATGATATTACAGCTGTCCTTTGAGGGAGCAGTCTGCTTTTTGATTTGGTTTTGTGATCTTGGATATTTTGACATCTTGATTTAGTTTTGACAGAATATTGAGTCATGGACAAGACTTATAGAAGGTCAAGGGCTCCCTTTTATTAGGACAAAGCATCTATATGTCATAAAAGGGTTGTAGAGGATTTTGTTAAGGGAAAAAGGGTGGAATGGATTGAGTATTAAAAGGACAAGGGTTGCTCAAGGGATGAGCTCAAGTTAAATGTCAAGTGGATGAGTACTCGACTAACAGTAGAATGGTCGTAGATGCAAAGCATTAAGAGGCTCAGGTTCTAGTCAGCCTTCAAGAGAAGACAGACGATAAGTCCCTGATCCATACTTGTGCATGATGATATAAGGTCCGAGCCAATTAGGAGCAAATTTGCCTCGTTTACTCCATTCCATATTGGTCACATGTTGGTTCTCTTTGAGGATGAGGTCTCCAATATTGAAATCTCATTCTCTCAGAGTTTTGTTATAGGCTCGTTTGATGTGATTTTGATAGACATGGAGATGATTGAGGGAAACGAGATGACGCTTGTTGAGTAACTCAAGTTGAGCTAATCAATTTTGATGAAAGTCATCATTAGAAAGAATGTCATGGAGTGAAATGCGAAGAGACGGGATCTGTACTTTGAGAGGTAAGACAGCCTCTGTTTCATACACTAGAGAGAAAGGGGTAGCACCTGTAGAGGTTCAGATGCTAGTGCAGTAGGCCCACAAAGCGAAGGGTATTTGAACGTGCCAATCCCTTCCAGTGTCGTTGACCACCTTCATGAGAATTTTAGTTAGGATTTTGTTAGAAGCCTCGGCCTGCCCATTTGCTTGTGGGTAGTAAGGCAAAGAAAAGCTGAGTTTGATGCCAAATGAGTCACAGAGTTTTTGGATGGTCTTGTTTTTAAAGGACTTACCATTATCTATGATGATTTTGTGAGGTACACCGAAATGACAGATGATGTGGGTGTTGATGAAGTCGACAATCTTGTCGGCTTTTGTGGAGATGAGAGGGATATCTTCCACCCATTTAGTGAAATATTCGGTGGCAATGATGATGGATTGATGATGAAGAGATGAATGAGGGTTAATCTCGCCAATGAGATCTAAGCCCCATTGTGAAAAAGGCCAGAAATCCTGAGTGACTTGTAAGGTGTGACTAGGGAGATGAAGCAAGTTAGCATGCTACTGACACTTGATGTAATGCCGAACATAATCACTATAGTCTTGATGAAGAGTGGGCCAATAATAACCCATGCGAAGGATGCGTTTGGCAACCGAGTTACCGCTGAAGTGTCCACCACAAATCCCGTCATGGGCTTGTTTAACAGCATGAGAGGCTTCAGTGGAGTTTAAACAGTGAAGAAGAAGACCGTCAAAACCTATTTTATAGAGAAGGCCCCCTAGCATGGTATAGCAAGCGGTGCGCTTGATGAAAGCCCGCCGCACATTGCTAGAGAGGTTGGGAGGAATGAGAGAATGAGCCAAGTAGTCCTCAAGTTGTTTATACCATACATCTTGTGAACTAGAGTCTATGGTGTGGATGAGATTGATGTCAGTGGAAATGTATGAAGGCAATGGCACATGATGTACCATGACATAAATTCTTGATGAGGATGATGATGAAGAAGGTATATGCGAGGCGAGGGAAGCCATGGTGTCAGCAAACTTATTCGTCGATCGAGGAATAGTCTGCAATAAGTGATGGTCAAAAAATGCTAGAAGAGTGTCAACACGGTGCTTGTACCTTTGTAAAATTTCATTTTTACAAAGATATGAACCATTGATTTGATTGACGACAAGTTGTGAGTCACTGAAGATGTTGATGGACTTGATATTTAAAGAAAGGGCAGTTTGAAGTCCCAAAATTAAGGCTTCGTATTCGGCCATATTATTGGTACATTCAAAGTCGAGTTTGAAAGATAGGGGAATGGGTTCACCTTCATGTGGAATGAGGATGACCCCCACACCCCCACCGAGTTAACATTTAGAGCCATCGAAGAACATCGTCATTTGGTAGAATGTGTCATCAGTCGAGAGAGTGGCGATAGATTCATCAGGAAACTCACACTGAGAAGGTTGATTGCCAGGAAGAGGGGCATCCGCTAGTTGGTCAGTGATTGTTTGCCCTTTTATAGATTTTTTTTGGAGAAATTCTAAGTCAAATTCAGCAAGAAGCATGAGCCAACGAGCCATACGCTGGTTTTGATATGGTTTAGAATGCATGTATTTAAGGGGATCAGTGTGAGTGATGACAAAGGTTTTGTGATTAAGAAGATAGTGATGAAGCTTGGTAGTGGCAAAGACTAATGCCAAATAGAGTTTCTTGATATGAGTATACCGAGTTTCATAGTTGACAAGTGTTCGGCTTATGTAGTAAACTACTTGCTCACGATGTTGCTCGTCTCGATGCGCGATCATGGCACCTAACGAATGATTGGTTGCTGAGATGTAGAGGTAGAAGGGTTGGTCATCTTTTGGTGGAATAAGGACTAGTGGAGAAACCAAATAGCGTTTGAGGGCTTTAAAAGCCTCTTGGCAATCTTTATCCCATTTAAAGGAGACATCCTTCTTGAGGAGGTGATGAAAGGGTTGGCAACGGTCAGAAAGCTATGAAATGAAATGGTAGATGGATTGGAGCTTTCCTTGTAGACTGTGAAGTTGCTTAAGATTAGTTGGAGGTGGCATTTTGAGGATAGCGCAGATTTTGGTAGGATCTATCTTGATGCCATGAAAAGAGACAATGAATCCCAGGAGCTTTTCGGAGAGGACCCCAAAGATGCATTTATTGGGGTTAAGATGGACCTGGTACTGAAGAAGGTGAGAGAAGATGATTGAGGATAGTTAAATGGTCGCGACGAAGCTTAGACTTGCCAAGCAGGTCATCTACATAGTCCTCCATGATTTTATGGAGGAGATCATGAAAGATGTAAGTCATGGCATGCTGATATGTGGTGCCTGCATTTTTTAGACCAAAAGGCATGACTCAATAGCAGAAGGTTCCCCATGGTTTAATGAAGGTGGTTTTATGCTGATCTTTCGATGCAATCAGGATTTGGTTATATCCTGAAAATCCATCCATGAGTGATAACATCTCATGGCCAGCCGTAAGATCAACAAGTTGGTCAATGTTTAGAAGAGGAAAGTCATCTTTGGGACAAGCTAGGTTAAGGTCATGATAGTCTGTGCAGATCCGGATCCCCCCAGTCACCTTGGTGACAGGAACGATGTTAGAGACCCACTGTAGATAATCAAGGGGTTAGATGAAGGAGACAGAAAGAAGGCGCTGAAGCTATTCTTTGACAAGAAGTGCAACACGAGGATGCATTTTGTGAAGCTTTTGCCTAACAGACTTAGCCTCTAGGTTTGTGACAATGTTATGAGTGGCAATGTTAGGGTCGATGCCAGGCATGTCAGCATAGGTCCAGGCAAAGGCTTTGCGATTGTCTGAGAGAAATGTGGTATAGTCAATTTACTCCTGGGTGTCTAAAGACTGACCAATCTTTAAGACATGAGGAACATCAGAAGATGAAAGGTTAATGTCAATGGTTGATTCATTTAACATAACCTGTGTTTCAGAGGGGAGGGAGCACTGAATGAAAGAATCGTCGGCATCCATATAGGTAAGAATGGTGTCGTCGTCTATGCAGTGGACTGTGTTGATGGTTGTCGATTCATCATCTATCATGCTAGGATAAATGAGAGGGAGAGACTTGGGAACCCCGTTGAGTTGATAGGTTAGGGGTTCCAAGCGGATGGTGTTCATGCAAAAAAAAACTAGGAGGGATGGAAACCACCGACTCCGTAGGTGAGGATGGAAGAATAGGTGAGTCTGGAAGAGATTGGTTGATGGTTGATTTAGGGCAAAGGTTTGTGGAAGCCTCAGTGGGTTCTTGGAAACCCAGTCCATACCGTTTCTTGGCATTATCGTCATTGGGTGGTTCGATAGGCTGGTGGGAGCCTTGTTCGTAGCGTCCAAAGCCAAAACCCTTCCATGCACACCTATAAAGGTAGGTATATGCAAAGGTGGGGTTGCCAAGAAAGGAGAAATTGGATGTGAATATTTGAGGTGAGGAAGAAGGATTTGATTCAGTAGGAGCTTGATCCAGCCCCCCATAGACGAGATTGGTTCGAAGGCTAAGAGGACCATAAGGAATGACCATTTTGATCCGACAGTCATAGCTTGGGTTTTGATGAAGCTGTCCATACTCTTGAGGAGTCTGGAACATGTCTAGAGTAAGTAGGCGATATTCTCCCAATGAAAGTCTTTGGAAGATATCATCCATGGGGTCCTTGGTTGTTAATTGAGAAGATGATGTGGTGGCAACCGTTGTTTGTGTACTAGTTGATGCTTTCGCAGATGGAGACGATGTTTGGGTCGATGCCTTGAGCGGGATAAGAATGTCGTTTGGGCGATAGGTTGTGTTACAAGTCTTAAAAGGGGATGGGTCGACAGGAATGACATGGACTTGTTTGTCGTGTTCAAATTTAACACAACGGTGAAGTGTTGAAGGGACGCAAGCCATGGCGCGGATCCAGGGTCACCCTAATAGCATGTTATATTGGAATTCTCCCTCAATGATGTAGAAGAGCTCTAGGATTGTGCGTGGACCAATGCGGATATGGAGGATAACAGTGCCAATAGTGTTAGCGGTGGTGTCATTAAAAGATCTAAGGATTGCGTCGGTTTTCGATACGCAATTCTTGGGAAGAGCCAATTGATCAAAGGCGTGGGTGGAAATGATATTAATGTTGGTGCCCCCATTGATCATAACTCATTTAATATGGGTTTGATCAACGTAGGCTGTGATGAAAAGGGCAGCGTCCTGATCTTCCAAGGTAGAGGTAGGAATTTCAGAATCACTGAAAGTGATAGAGGCGATAAGGGATAAAGAATGGACTAGGGCAGCTAGTGGTTGAGGGTCTTCAGGTTGGACTTCCACTACCTATAGGGCTTTGATTAGAGCCTGGCGATGCTGGGGGGAGCTTTGGATAAGGTCATATAGGGTCATCTTCACAGGCGTTTGGTGAAGTTGTTTTATCATAGAGTCTTTGATTGCCTCTGAAGAAGGGGGTTGAGACACACTTAAGATGGAAATATTGGGTTTCGGTGGTTGAGGTGCCTGGACAAAGGGATAGGTCTAAGGAATAGCAGCTTTTTCTTTTGCCTTGTCCTTTTGTGACCTAGTGGTTATATGGATAGCATTGATTTCAAAGATAGGAGGTGAAGAAGGGGTCATGGCCTGCTGGTGAGATGTTGATGTGGTTGAAGAGGTTGGATGGGAAGGTGTCGAGGGTTGGTCAAGAGTGTCCTCAAGGAGAAGAGTGACTTTCTCCATATAGCGGCAAACGACTGCCTTGAGGGCACAACAAGTCTCGGTATCGTGTCCTAGCGTATGATGGTATAAACAAATCTTTGTATCATCTAACCAAGAAGGTTTTGACCCGAGAGGTTGGAATGGCTTGATAGAAGGAAGGGTAATGCTAGAAGTCTGTAAAAGTTGGCATAATATCAAAGCATATGAACCTACTAAGGGGTCCATGCTTTTTGATGCATGATGCACTGGTGACTTTTGCTTGGGGGATGTTGAAGAAGGTTTTCGTACCACCTTTTGGTTCGATGGTGCGGTGACAGGCAGAGATGGTACTTTCTTAGTGAGAGGTGCTGAATTTTTGAGAGGGGGTTGACTTGTGATTGGCAAAGGAAGTAATGGAGGTAATTTTTTTTGGTTAAGGATCAAAGTAGGAAGCACGCCGATTAGGGTAGAAGGATGAGGACCTAAAATGGAGGGCAAAGTTGACGGTGGAAGAGGGGTTCGCTTCTACGGTCTGGCAGTCTTCTTTGACTCGGTTGGAAGACTACTTTTGGTCGAGGTCTGGTCTAAGTCTATCTTCACCTGCGGGTGAGTGAGGGTAGAAACAGGATGAATGTCGAGTGACTTGATCGGTTTAGATTGGGTAGATGCAGGTTTAGATGTAGGAGTCTAGTCTTTGTTGGGAGTCTTGGGAGATTTTGCCTTGGGAGGATTGGCAGCAGGAGACGAGAGGGCACGGGAATGTTGAAGAACTTTAAGACGCTTCCATAATCCTTGATGCTCCACTTTCCTTGAAGGGAGAAGTTCGATTTTCTCCACTAGTCAGGAAAATGGTTGAGAGGATGTTGGATGAGGTTTGGATTCTTGAGAAGATGTGTTAGGTGTGGCAGTAGTCTCAGACCCAAGGTGTGTGAGAGTTATAACTGGATTGTCGTTGATCGAAGATGATGGAGAGTCAAGTTCTTCTCTTGGTGGAGAAGGAACTGAAGAATGTGACTCCTCAAGCGGGTAAAGGGCAGGGATTATGGTTCCCTCCACTTGAGGTCGAGGAGTGGGTAAGATCAGGTCCTCCATAGGCAGAAGAAAGGAGGATGGTGAGACCGGTGGTGCCGGTAAGGTCGAGGCATCCTCCAAGATGAGAGAGGTTGACGGAGAACTAATCGAAGAAAGAGGTTCGTCCATACGTGATGGACTGATAGATGGACTGACCTCTTGATGTTAGTCAGGGATGAAGGGCGAGACCGTATTGACCGTTCGAATGTCGTGTTCATGAGTGTTGTCAATCAAGGTCTGGACATTATTTTAGGTCGATGGATGATTGGGGAATGGTTGCTTGAAGATGTCGATGCCCTGATTTGGAGGTGCATTGGGATTATCTAGAATGAGCTCACCTTTTTCAAGCATGTCTTGGATTATGTTTTTAAAGGTCTTATAGTTTCTCGTGTCATGACCTTTGACACGATGGTAATTGCAGAAATCATTTTCCCTATACCACACAAGGATGGCACGTGAGGGATCAAATTGTGGTGGTGGTCAAATCTGGGGGAGGTTGAGAATCCCCTATTTAACAAGTTTTTCCAGTATAGACATGTAAGATTCTCCAAGAGGAGTATACTGTCATTGTACGTATCTCTGCTAGAATTGATGGGTGGCACTCTGAGATGTGGATGGCTCAGGTTGATTGGTTGAAGAGGATGAAGGTCTAACGACCACAGCATTAGCTGAAGCTTTAGACTTAGGATTGGATGATGAAAGTTTAGAAGAAGAGTCATTGGTCTTAGAGTTGGGATTCTTGCTCCACAACTTGACTTTATTCTCCTCGATGGCACGTAATTCAAGTTTACGGGCCTTCGTGAAGGCTTCGTCGAAGGTGCGGAAGGTCTGAACCTGTAAGGTGGAAGAAATATGTTTGACGCAAGCTCGAGAGAATAGTTCAATAAGTTCAAGTTGAGGTAAGGAAAAGGAGAGTTGATTGATGAGGCCTCTCCAGTGAGCAACGAAGTCAGCTATTGATTCGTCCTCGAATTGGTGGATAGTGTAAAGGTCCGTGATCGAGACCTTCTTGGTGATGTTAATGGAGAAGTGATCAAGAAAGAGCTGGGCCAGCTGTGTAAATGTGAAGAGGGAATGGCTGGCAATAGAGCTATACTAGTCAAGTATAGCACTAGAAAGAGACATAGAAAATGTTTGCAAGAGCAATGCATCATCATGGGCAATAAGGTAATAGGCATGTCTGAATGCCCGTAAGTGCTGCTGTGGGTCTTCCTTGCTTTGAAAGCAAGAAAATTTGGGAAGCTCCCACTGGTTTGGGTATGGTCTAATCAAAATGGAAGGATGAATGGGCTCATTGCAAATCTGCTCATATGAGAGAGTATTGTGTGAGCCGGAAATGGAGGTCTCTAAGCTAGACATCTTATCCATCAGCATTTTGATGATATCTACTGACGGATTGGCGGGTAGAGTGCCCCCTAGATTGTAAGGTGCTTGAAAGATATTGGGAGGGGCATATGACGTGGTTGGTTGTGTAGATGCAACATATGGGTAGCTGGTTATTGGAGTGAAAGTTGGAGCCAAGGGCACTTGTGTTATGGGGTTGGTAGGCACAAGTTGGATAGGGGCCGTCAAGGATGGTTGAGGAGTAGCCACGCTTGTTGACGGGTAAACAGTTACTCTTGTGTTGATAGGTGCAAGAGTAGGGGGGATAGAGACTAGTAGGTTTTGGAAAGGTGTGGGGTTTGGTTGAGTAGCTTGAGGTTGAGGGAGTACCGAAACCCCCATGGAGGTAGGTTTAGATGGAGTGGCTACATTTTGAAGGTAAGACACGGTTGGGTTATTGGTGGAGGTGTTGTCTAGATTGTCTAGTGGCTGGATTGTAGGTGCTGTTGATGTGATTCTTGTCTCGACTAAGGAAGTCGGAATCCCATAGATTAGGTTGCCTAGGGAGTCTCGCATTTGGCTATGCACGAGATAGTGTTGTAAGGCTTTGACGTTAAGGTCCAAGAATCGTGTGAAATCTTGGTCCCCTTCTGGGACAATAGGAGTCTGAGGCAGGGTTGGGCGAATAGGAGTTCTTTCAGTCTCCGAGTGGAAATCCATTATAGGACTAGTTATAGATTGTGAAGGTGGAAGCGGTTGTTGACTAGCATGGTCAAGAAGGGCCTTGGTTTGACTACGTGTCAAAACCATTCAAGGCAAGAAAGGGTCAGGTTTTAGAAAACTGTGTTTTTTCAGTCTCAGAAAACTAGAATGGATGTTTAGATGGCAAGAAAGTTGGATTTTAAGCTTGTTATTTTTGGAAAAAAGAAAATGGATAGTGACTGACGTCAGTATAAAAACCGATGTCGGTGAATAAGACTACCGATGTCAGTCAGATAACCGATGCCGGTGCAAAAAAGTTGCCGACGTCGGTTACATTCCCAATGTCAGTTACATAACCGATGTCGGTTACTGTGTTTTCCAGAAACTTAGAAAAAAAGTTTTTGGAAATTAAGAAGACGTCCTTACCAGCTCAAAAAAAATAGATAAAAATAGAAAATAAAATGAGAACAGGCAAATCCTAGCGTTAAATCCCTAGAAATAATTTTATTAGGATCATGTGGCTTATGCCTTAATGTGATGTTTGAGGAGGTTGGCTGTTAGAAGGGTCCTAGAATAGGTAATCTAAAGATGGTTTTAGGTATGTTTAGGCACTCAAAAGTCTGTGTTAGGTTCCGTACATGGCCTGGTGCTAAGGAGCAAGCTCCCCTCACTTCACGATTCCAGTGGTTAGCTGGTTTCACTTAGCCAAAATATACTTTCCCTATAGTTTAGACTCTACCAGAGAACAGAGTGGGCTTTCCACTTGGTGGTGAAATCCAAGTAGGATCGCCGGGATGGGTAAGGTATCCACTGGGTGATGAAATCCCAGTCAGGCCTTGTCTCAAGTGAGTTTGATGTTTAATTTAGTGCACGTGGTCTGGTTGTGTAACATCAAGTGATCTACGATTTATTCAATATGCGGTTTACTAATTACTAAGTGTGGACTAAGAAATACAAGAAAGAAGGAAATGGAATGCAGTATATTTTAAAGCCCCAAATCGAAATGTTAAGTTGGAATGAAAACAAGTTTGAGAAAGGGTTGAAGGAAATGATTTTTTGACTAGTCTAGAAATGTAAGAAAAGAAAGAAAAAGTTTTTTTTATTCCTGCTTATGATGTTTTTTAGAAAAGAAGAAAGAGGTGAAGAGGGAGAAACCTAATGCACCTAAATGAACAAAGAGGGAAAGGAACCCAAGGAAGGCCCTAAGGGTCCCACCGGGCATGCCAGAATGTTTCTATGCAATTTCGCTTTCACATTCAAAGGAGAGAAAATGAGAAACTTAAGAAATGGTCAAGGCTTGTATGTACCTGGATATAGTCTGTGCACCATAATCCAGACATTGTGAGAACTCCTCTTTTTCTGTGGAGGAATGACACCTGAAAGAGATAAACACTAAAAACATGAAGAACATTAATTGATAAGAGGGTGGATTGCCAAGCAAAAGCTTGGTCCTAGAAGCGCTAAGGCTTCTTGGAGGATGACAATCCACTGTTTAAGATAGAATATGACAGAGATAGAAAAGAGAAATAATGAAAGATGTGAAAAGAAAGAACTAAAAACAAATGTGTACCTAATAAGCTGCAATCTGCTAAACACAGTCACCGACGTCGGTGATATTGCCGGCGTCGGTCAGGGTGGTCACCAATGACGGTTGGACTGCCAACGTTGGTAGGGGAAGTGGATGAGGTTGGTCAGGGCAATTGGCCAGGGACAGGTTACAGGTCTAGTTTTTGGTCTGTAAAATGGATTTGGTCTTGTCTGAGGGTCTGAGGGTCTATGAGGGATTTAGAGGGACTATTTAGGATCTAAGGGATTGAGAATCTTGTCAAGAAAAGGGGCTGAGAAACAGGGAAAAGGATTTTCAACCTTTCCGTAGAGCAATTTAGTCAGGTTGATTAGATGGGTCTTAAGATGGTCTGTAGGTCTCTGATAACTTATGCTGGGTTGATTGGACAGAGGGTGTTGCCTAAAGAGAGACTAAGGGAGTGTCAGAGGCAAAGAAAAAGGAATAAGGGGTGAGAGAAGGCTTTTCAGCCTCTCCGAGAAGAATAGGGAAGGTTGGGTCAAGGATGCTTGGAATAAATAGAAGATAGAATACTAATATATTTGAAATGATATTAGAATGAAAAAATTACAAATACTTAGCTGTGATATGAATTGGCAAAGGTGCAGAAGCTGTGTCTCAGTTGTCGCTAGTGATGGAGATATCATGCAGTCCCTGTGCAAAATGTCTGATGCAAGACCTCAGTGCCTAGAAAGTGTTGCAAAGAATGTTGATCCCTACAAGAACACCAAGAAGCCCAGAACACTGAAAAAGCAAAAGCACAAGAACTTTGTTTCGTCGAAAGAGGATTCGAGAGTCATGATTAGCTTCAGAGATTAGCCGATTTGTGATTGGGGTCGTCAAAGGGTCAGAAAATTTGGTTAAGTATAACTGACGTCGGTGATTTCGCTGGTGTCGACTGACATTTGACCGACGTCGGTGGGTGCCGAATGGTCAAAAAGAGCCACCAAGCCCGTTTTTCATCTGCCAAGTGCACTATCCATTGGAGAATGTCAAAGGTTGGGCTAAATACGCATGAGAGTTGGTTAGGCGGTTAGAGAGAAGTAAGAATAGGTCTTGGGTGAGTCATAAGATGGGAATTAGTCCAAGGCGAGGTGTCCTAGGTGAGGTGTCATGGGTGATATGTCCAAGGAGGGGGGTTAATTCAAAATAAGTTTATTATTTTAAATTAGTAATTTTTAGGAATGGGTTAGGAATGGACCAAGGGGGAAGGTGACCAAGGGTTAGACACTATTTTGGTGTCTACACTCTTACCATGACCAATATTATTCCAACATTATGGTCATGGCTCAATTTCATTATTTATTTCCCTCATGCAACTCACTTACACTACCTTGCTTTGATATTTCCTTTCAATAATTATTAGTCTTGCATCATCAACCCCCATCATGGTGCACCTCTTAGTAGTGATTCACATAGATGGAAGTAGTTAGGGCAACCTTGGACTAGAAGCTATGACTTGGGTTATAAATGATCTATATGATCATGATTTTATTATAGCTAGTTTCTTCCTTACTAGTGAGATAAATAATGCCATTGAGTATCACGTAACCATTGGCAACTTGAATGATGCCTGTGAGTTAAGTGCATGCTATGTGTAGTTATTATCTGACTTACTCCTAGCCATGTTTAAATTTACTAATGTCTAGGACATCTTTAGATCTGAGTTGACTCCCCTCTTCAAGGCCATGTGTGATTTTCTCTTCTTTTTCAAGGATGTATATTTTACCCATATCCCTTGTAGGGAGAACACTAGAGTTAACACCTTAGTGAATGTCATTTTGGATAGAATGATTTTATTTGATCTCACTTGTGTCCCTTATTTATAAGAGTTAGAACCTGAGCTAGAGCTATTTTTTTTTGATGAAATATATCTATATATTATCTTAACATAAATATACAAATAATTCACAAAAAAAGGCATTATGAGAGCACAACATGACACTACGCAGAGCCTAGGAGCAAAGTATCAAAAGTATCAAATCTAGGAAGCACCTAAAGTCAAGTCACAAAATATAAGTCATAAGAAAAAATATTAATTTGCTGGAGCAAGGCCTGAAGGTAAAGGATCCATATCATCTAGACCACAACTAGAACTTGGAAAATCATTACCATCTAGAATAGGCACCAAACTAGTAACTTGAGCCATGTCTATTTCATCTTCTACTTAGGTTTCATTAGGTGAGATAGCTAATAAAAGCCTAATAAACTTGTCCAACATGTTAGCATGGCCTCTAGGTGGTGCCTCCCAAGAATTTATGCATGGAGGATGAGGATGAGCTCCCTAGTCATCTTACTTAATAGGGTAAGGAGGTAGTAGTTACCACCCTCACTACTACTCAAGAGGGGAAGCACACTGGTATGGGGTGCCACTATAAGAGCGATGCCTAGATTAGCTATGATGATGTCTATCATGAGGTAGCCAAAGCACTCTATCATCCAATTTGAGATCCCTAGGTGGAAAAGGTGAAACCTAAATAATAGCATAAGGAACATTTACCTAGTGATATAGGAGGTCTTAGAGATACCTAATCTCCATGGCCACTTTGTTGGCTTGGACTGGAACTAGAATTTGGTTTACACAACAATTTTACTCTCACCTATGGATAATATCATTGACTTCTTCCACTACCATCTTTATTTGGTAAGTATAGTTAATGTTTCCTTTTATCTTTTTAATTCTTAATTTTCTTTGATTTGGTGTGGCTTCTAGGTACTACACAACATTCCTTGATCATTTGAAAATTAATTACTTATACCTCAGGGACATATGCAATCATACTTTTTGTGACCCTACTCCTCCTTATGATTACACATTAGCTCATTCATAAACTAATGACCCTATTTATCCTACTTTGAGACATTTCCCACTCATTTACACCTTTCCTACATGGTATTCTCAACCCCTACACATCCCTAGTCTATCTCAACTCTTTGGCACATTAGATACGCTCTCTATGGAACCCTCTAGGCCCTTTTAGATGCTCATTAACCACCCTAAGAATCTGTTTGACCCAGATAACATCTTAGGAAGGAAGCCCATAGCCTAGGCCACATGTTTCCTTCACAAAATCCATAGCCTAGGTAGAATGTGTGAAACGGTACCCTGTTCAGGCCCAAACGGCTAAAAATAGCTAGTTTTTGGTCTTTTGGTGGATTAGGGTTGAGATATATGTGATTTCAATCATTCATTTAGTCCTCTAATTTCACTCTCTCCTATATTTATTGTTATAATATTCCCACATGATCATCACACTAAAATCTTGGCTACCTCCTTGAATCTCCCTTGGTTCTTGCTTAACACAATAGCTTTCATTGTGATAGGGGATGCCCTACTCTATTGTAGCTATTCTTGGTGATTCACATTGCTAACTATAGTGTTATTGAAGCTTTTGGGTTTCTCCTTTCTCCCTAAATACTCCATTTCACTTGTCTCTTATGATTTTTACATTAGCTCTTCTATATATTGGCAATTTCTCCTTCACCTCTTCCATAACGTTGGCTCTTGGTCTAGACTCGACTCACACATATCCTGGTCCTCTTCCTCTCTTGCTTCATATCTTGGATAACTATTGGTATAAAGTATGCACATCTTTATTGATTTTGATTTAAGGGCACTTTACTTTATGAAGTGAAACTCTTTGTTTATTTTCATTAGTATACATGATAGGGTTTGATTCATTTTAGTGATTTAGTTTTTTATGCATTATTTAGAATAGTTTTTGAAGTTTATGTATTTATATGCAGTTAAAGGATATCATCATTGCTTGAAATATTTACCATTATATGTTATGATTTCATTGGAAACATTTTTCATTACATAATATAACTCTACATACTCAAACTCATCTCTACTTGCTTAAACAATCTCTCTCTTGCTAAACTAGAACATTTCATTGTTAGAAAATAATAGTGTTGGATGAAAGATAACTCAAATCTAGATTACACATGCTCTTTAAACCTTTATTTAAAACATATTTATTTCTTAAAATGTCTTTCATTTATCTTAAAAGTCCCTTAGCTTTTAGATTTACATATCATTTATTAGCTCTCTTTACTTGGCATTGTTCTTTCCATAATTCATATAAATCAATTGTCTAGTTTTAGCTACTTGCTTTAATATGGTTAGATTTACTAGAGATACTTGCATCCTTTGTGTTCTTTATTATGCTATCCCTAATATAGTTTACAAGTCTATCTATATCTTTGTATAAGTCATAAAACTGAATAGCCACTGTAGATCTCCTATAGCCCATAAAAGCCTTGATCTTTCTAGCCTTTTAGTGGTTTGTTTTAGTACCCTATGTACCCCCTAGTAAACACTATTGGTTTTGATCAAAATATTGGATCTACAAGTTCCTAGAGATTAAAATTAATTTGTAGACTCACTAGCTATTATTGCTACTAATTTGGATCCCCTTTAATAATCCAAGGTAACGAGATTCTCTATTGAGCTTGTACCTTGTCCTTCTATTCTTGATAATGTCAAAAATTTTGAAGTCTTTGATGATGATCAGTAGGTCATTTACTTTCTAACCAATTCAGGTTAATTTGAGTCTCAAATTATTGATGATAATAAAGTCAATCATCTTTATCAAGAGGAGTTAGATAAGGAAGGTATTCTCCAAATCAAATAAAATTATCTCTCAACTAGGTTGGTCTCCTTAGAAAGACCATTTTATTTATATCCTCAATCTCAATAGCTAAGTCAACCTAAATTCAATGGGTCTAACTTTAAAAGGGATAATTTAGGTGATGAAAATATCCCATGTTATGTTAACATTGGCCTCAATCATACACCAAAAGAAATAAAATGAGTGAAGGATTTAATCAATCAATACAGAGATGTGATTTCTTAGACATATGAAGACTTGAATGTTTATGAAGCTAAGGCCATCACTCATAAAATTCCTCTAAAAATAGACTACAAGCTATTTAGACAAAGATAGAGGCCAATGAATCCTATCTTTGAGCCTCTTATTCGAAGAGAAGTGGAAAAGTTGCTAAGTGCAAGAATAGTCTTCCCAATCAGACATTATACCTTGGTGGACAATTTGGTCCCAGTTAGAAATAAGAGTGGTGAGATTAGGTTATGTTTTGATTTTATAACTTTAATAAAGATTTTGAAAAGGATAATTATCCCCTACCTTCCTTGGATGAGGTGATATAGATAGTAAGTGGCTCTAAAATGATGTCCTTTTTGGATGGATTTTCAAGCTATAATCAACTACTAGTACAATCAGAAGATACAATGAAAATTTAATTTAATATAAAGTGGCATACTTATGCATATAAAATGATGCCTTTTTTCATAATAGATGTAGGAACCACCTTTTAGCAAGAAATTAATCATGCACTTAAATGATTAATAAGTATATGCATAATCATCCATATGAATGATCTTACTATGTTCTATAAGAATAGGAATGACCATGTAGGCCATCTACAATTAATATTTAAGATATGTATAAGGTTTTTTTATCTCACTAAACCCAAATAAAAGTATATTTGGAGTAACTAACAAAGAAGGGATCATCATTGATATAGATATAATTTAGGGAATTTCAAAGATTGCACTAACAAATAGCAAGAAGGAGCTCAAGTCATTATTTGGGAAGATCAATTTTTTAAGGAAGTTTATCTCAGGATTTGTGGATATTTTTATACCCATGAATACAATGCTCAATAAAGATGCTAAAATAGAATGGACAGGTGAGGCTTGAAAGTATTTTCAAGACATTAAAGATGTAATATCTCAAGCCCTAGTGCTAATTAGTCCAAATTTTATAAAGGATTTGTATTTGTACTCATTTGCTTTAGAACATATAATTATTATTGTCATAACATAGAAGAAATATGAGACTGAGCATCTAATTGTGTTTATGATCACAAATATGAAAGATGTAGAAATCAGGTACTCCATGATTGATAAATAGATTTTTGATCTTGTCAAAGTAGTGAAAACATTTTGACACTACATATTGAGGAATAAGACTATTACCACCATGCCTAATCTTTTTGTCAAGCTCACCTTATCATAAAATGAATTAAGATAATGTATAGGTAAGTGGATGGAAAAACTAAAAGAATTCAACATAAAAAGCAAGCCTACTAATATCATTTAGGGTTAAGGCATTGTTTAGCTCATGACAGAACCTGATCCATGTATTATTGTGTAAGAGGTATGTGTAGCCTAGGTATCTAAAGGAGAATGGTATACTAACATAATATAATATCTACTTATAGGTACTTGTTCCCCAGAACTCAATAGAAAATGAAGGAGAGCTTTGAGTCTTAAAGTTGCTCATTACATGATCAAAAAAAGAGTTCTCTATAGAAGAAACTATGAAGGAAATTATCTTAGGTGTGTGTTTACAAAAGAAGCTAAAGAGATTATGGAAAAATTGCATCATAACATAGGTAATAGTCATTGATATGGGAATACCATATCCCACAAGATCTTAATAATGGGCTACTACAGGCTAATAATTTTCAAGGATGCTCATGCTCATGTAATAACATGCCATGAATGTTAATCTTTAACTAAGAGGGAAGTACATGTAGATAAAACCTTACAACCTATTGTTGAAGTAAGGCCATTTTCCTAATTGGGTTTAAAATTTATTGGTGTCATTAACCCAAATTCCTTAGCTGGCCATACATTTGTACTCACCACCATAGACTATTATACTAAATAGATTGAGGCTATGGCCATACAGAATTCTAGATCACAAGATGTGATTCACTTCTTTTAGGAACACACCACAACTATATTTGGCACTCCCATTTCTCTAATTTATGATAATGGATAGCATTCATATCAACTAAATTCACTAAATGGGCTCATGACAACTCGATCATTATCAGGTCCTCTTTTAACCATTACCTCCAAGGAAATGGATTGCATAAATCAACTAATAATAACCTGATTGATGGAATTAAAAAGTTAGGTGGGAATAAGCCTAGGGACTAACATAATCTATTAAATTATGCCTTTTGGGCATATCGAACAAGATACAAGTATGCCCTTAAAGCTTCACCCTATCTGTTGGTGTATGGATGTAAGCCAATATTCCTAATTATGCTAAAATTACTGACCTATCAATTCATGCAAGAATACATGGAACTAAATGAAAAATCATAGTCTAGACTACTAGATATATTGGAGATGGAATATTTAAGGACTGAAGCACTATAGACCTTCAACAAACACCAAGATGTAGTCCAGAGGTGGTTTGACAAAAGAGCAAAGATTAAAGAATTTAAGATCTGAAATCTAGTGCTACTTTGGGATAAGGCCCATGTAAATAAAGCACAACATGATAAATTTAACCAACTATGGATTAGACCATATCATATTTTAGAGATCTTGGGTAAAATGAATTCTATCTAAAAGATCTGCAAGGCAATGAACTCGCATATCTAGTCAATGAACATTTTTTGAAGCATTACTTCATGGCTATACCATTTGAAGGTAATCCCAATTGAAAAATCATGGTAGAGGTAGAATTAGATTATATTTATTACTTTCTAGATTGGTCATTAATTTCCTAGCATATTTTCTTTATTTTGTAGTATAGTTTTAATGCTTTCTAGATTAGGTGTTTTTGTTATTTCCTATGGCAATCTAATTTTTTTTATTCTAGCATCACCGAGATAAAATTTAACCAGCTAATCCCTTTATCTTATGCTTAAATAGACTTATAACAGAAAGGAAAAATTGTAAAAAGATTCACAACTTGGGAACTTTTCACAATTTATGTATATTTTTATGTTTAGAGTCTTTAGGATGTAGGTATGTAATCACAAACCATTCTATATTGTGTCATAATTGAATATTTCTACCAGGTATGTGGAAGTTGATTTCAAGTACTTCATATGAATTTAGAAATTTTTCTTATTTCATTTGATAATCACACTTATTACATTAATACTTTTTGTAAATGATAAATTATTGGTGTAGATGTAGCTGGAATGGATGTTCTAGTAATGATTTATTTTATAAACATACCAACTCACAGGTGTTTTGGCTCTTCTCTTTCCATTCAAGTAAAAGAAAAGGAAAAAACCAATGAGTTAAAAATATAAATAAATAAAGCCAAGAGAATATATAAATAAAATCAAAAGGCTCACGTGATGAAATAAGTTCAATGTACCATGCATCATGATCAATAAAATGAAGGAAATGGAAGAGAGGGAACCCAATTTATTTATGTCAGGGCTATGGATGCCTAGCTGGTAATAGAGCAATGCCTGAGCTTCCCTTGATTTAATGAGTTTTAAGAGAAAAAAAATGAAACCTAAAACTTCATCAAGCCTTTAAAAAACTCACCACAATAAGGGTTAAATGAACTTTAGTAATATCACACACATGTCCATGGATGAGAAGGTAAGTATGTTGTATGATTGTATTCGGGAGTCTTTTTCATATTTCTAAATCTAATATTTTTTTATGGCATAGTTCATGTTTGATTTAAGATTACTAAACAAATTTTTAGGATATCAAATACTCAAAAGTATTCCCCCTATAAGTCATCATTTTTTTACCCAACATCCCCCTTTTCTTCTTGAAGAAATGAGGACCCACTTTTTTAGATTTTTGTCTTAGTTTGTTGAGATTTGCTTCTACATGTTTGTGCAAGTTCTAAAGGTATTTATCCTTAATTTTTACACTTAGAAGAATCATGTGTGGTATTATACATTTCTATGGACTAAACTTATTAATGCCTTTTTTTAGGAGATTTTTTTTAACCATGTAGGTTTTCTGAAACTTAGTTTATTTGAAGAAACTTATTTGGGTCTTGTTCATCAGGTTTTTTGTTTGGAGATTTTTATTTGAACATTTTTTTTGTTGATTTTTTGTCTCCAGGTTTTTTGTATCAGTATTTACATCTAAAAACTCATTTAGAATTTGTCAATCATGGGTTTTTTTAGACTTAGTTTTATTAAAATAAATTATATTCAGGATTTTGGTCTTTAGAAATTTCTCTTCAGACATTTTGTTTGAAACTTTTATTCCAAATAGATTTGGTTTCTAGGTTTTTTTATTTTGGACAAATTGTCCAAAATGGTCATCATCAAGAATTTTTACTCTTTGAACATTTTATTTAAACATTTTATCTAATTGATTTTCATCTTTGAGCTTTGTGTTCAAAATATTTTTTTATAATGTTTTGTAGGCTCATTCCCAACACAAAAATTAACTCCTAATTCTTGACTATTGAAAGTCCATGATACTTAGCTGATAAATCAAAATACTTCCTAATATTTGCTAATGCTACCCACCAAACTAAAGAGATATTTGAACTATGTATAAAATATAAAATAGGTGAGCATTAGGCATTTATAATGCATAAAATAGAATTCAATGCTAAAGTTATATACATGACGTGCAACCATTGAGGTGTTCATTGCTTACAAATGAAATTAAACTCAACTACTATCCTACACATGAGAAGCCATAGCTACTTATGTGATTATTGTAAGCAAAAAAGTGACAAAGTAGAGAGAATTTTATTCCAAAGTATGTAAGAAGAATGTAAACACTATATATAATTACAATGGCATCTTCATCCAAGGAATTTAGGGAAGCACTTTAACCATCACCATTTTCGATTAAGGATTCAATAAATTCATGGATATAGTCTATGATGCTACCATTTTTGATAATAGGTATGCCAACTACTATAAATTATGGGATGTTGATTCTATTGATGTATTTTCACTAGATGAAAATCTATCTCCCAAGGAATGATTATTCATTATAGACTTGCTCTCACTTAAGAGACAAGGACTACATTCGTTTGTGGCCAAGATTGAGGCGATGCCCTAAATCAACCTCTTATGACACTTATTATTCATTGGGAAGGTTATGTAGGATGCTTTCCTTCACCATATGGACAACCAAACTATCATGGAATGCATCTTCAGAGATGATTTTTAGAGTTATATATCATTACCAACTCTAGATGCATATTTTGACAAATATAGATTGGTTTTATGGAACCAATATAATTTAATGGATAAGGTATTGAATTCATGGACTATCCCTATAGAAACCATGATATACAAAGGTATTAATCCCAACCCTATCAACAAATTTAGTATGGGAGTGTGGATTAGCATGGCTCTACTTAATAGTCTCTAAGGCATGCCCAACATCCATTTCCTCAATTTGGATCAAGTACCATTGTTACATATGATGATGACTAGTGACACCTCATTTGCTTTGGGAAAAATTATAAGTTACCAGCTGAGATAATAGGTCATACACAAAAACAAGTGGCCCACTCTGATGGGCCACTTCTATATGATGTCCTATCTTCTATATGTTATCATGGGCATAATGTATAAATTCCTTGGTGAGCTTTGGAACTTGACCACCAATTGTGTCAAGAATCACATCTATGATTAATTTTAATTTTTTCACATTTATGCTTATACCAAGAACATGGTTAGGATTTTTGAAGATGTTTAGCCTCAAATCTGGAAAGCAATCCATGAGTCTTGAATGCCCATAGTCAGAGCACGTATAGTGAAAACACTATCTAAAAAGGGCAATTATTTTTTATATATTGACTACACAGTGATCATGATCACCTAACACAAGGTTCATCCCCTAAGACTCATAAATTATCTACTTGATAAATTGGTAAAGCAAGAAATTTCTTACCATCTCTGGTAGAACATTGAGGAGGACTTGACCAAAAATAAGAAGAAACCATTTTATGGGAACCATATGGTCATTGGCTAAATGTGTTATACATAGAGAAATAACTTTGGATATGTGGGTGGAAAAATAAATAGTTATCACTTGCACATAGTGCCACACAGGGATTGGGATCCACATGTCCACATACAAAGACACATTTAGGGCCTTAGTATCCCCTACTAACATGTCTATTATAATTATGAATTTTTATTCATTAATAAAAATAATGATGACAATGTATTGGAAAGTGAAAGGGTTATTAGCTTGAGGGAGGATCATTTAAGGATGATTAAACAAGAACCTTTAATTATAGTGAAGGAATTGAATAGTAGATTACCACTCTTTATAGGATGGACACCCATAGATTTTTGGAACAACTACCCTCTAGATCAGACTAAAGAACAAGGAGATCCTTCACAAGAACTTCCTTTCAAGTTAAGATCTATCAAGAAGGAACTAGGGATGAGTGAGCCTAATCTTAGGGGAGCTCTAGGATATCCCATTAATTTAGAGTCCTTTGATGATGAAGAATAAGTATAAGAGCACCTAGCTACAAGTGTAAGACAAATGCCTATAGCTACCCCTTATGTACAAAATCTTGCATCATTGGGTGTAGCCATAAATGAATCTAATGCACCAGATCAACAAGGATCCTCTTTATAGCCTAAGACCACTATTTACTACAAGAGGAAGCCAAAGACTCCCCCTATAGGTAGTTTAATAATTAATCAATCTCAAAGCTTTCTTGCAATACCTCAACATGTAGAAGTCTAGAAAGAAGAAGATATTGATGAAGAAGTAGAATTGGAGTGATTTAAGGCTATGAGCCTTGCAGTTAATAAAGGGAAAGTAGCAACCATGAAATACACCATAGGTAAAAAGGTTTTGCCTTTATAGACCACTTCCCTACTCTTTTCCTCTATTTTTATTTTTGGTTTTGTTCCAATTTCATCTATGTTGAAGACTCTAAAATTTGAGAAGGACTCTTCCACCCATAATGATCCATTAACCTCTTCCTCACTCTTACATATCCCTCTACTCACCCCAAAAGTAGAGAAGGACTCTTCCATTATTTCTCTATCTTCCACCACCTTTGATCCATATTCCACCCCCATGCCATCCACTTCCATCATGGCCACTACTAGCATTCCTCCTAGCAGTACCACGGTTAGATCCTTAAAGAGGAAAAGTGCATCTAGGAAGATTGAAACAACCATGTCCACTCCCTAACTCCATGTCTCATCCACCCAACTCACTCTACCCATGCCATCCACCACTTCATCCTAGGAAACCATTATCATAAACTCAAGTAAGGGGAATAATTCAAAGAAAGTTATCATGATCCATATACTCCCCCAATATGGAGGTTTTGATTGGTCCAATATCATTTGGCCTTCCTTTCCTGATACAATCCTCAAGAAATCAAAGAAGAAGCAACCAACTAAGGATATTGAGGAAGAAGTTATGGTTAAAAATAAAAAGGAGATAGACCCTAACCAAATGATTTATCCTCCATGGGACATTGATTTAAAATTTAAAACTACTCAATGTATAGCTTCAAAATAATAGAGCTCCCATCCATTACAAATTTTTTTGATAAGCCATTTAGGAGTATCCAAAGGGTAAGAAAAAATAAGTTAGAAGATGATGTTAGTAGGGAAATAATTCTAGAACAGAGGAAATAAGTATTTTCCTTATCCAAAAGATAGAATAGATAGGTATGACAATCCCCCTATAATGTAGATTTGTAGGCCTCTAGCTAAAGCACATAAGGATGCCATGGTGGCTACTCATGAAGGAATAGAGCTAAGGTAAGAGATAGAGGTGGAATTAGAGAAAATAAAATAACAACAAAATATAGTACATATCTCAACAAGTATTGAAGTTGAGGTATAAGAGGTAGCATCAAAGTGCTACAATTATTTATAGGCATTAGAGTTTATGCTGGTTAAATTATCCCCCCATTTTACCATTACTCATGAATAATTTAACTCTTTAAAATCATACGAGAATAAGCTAAAAGTGTTAATTATTTACATAACCAATAAGTCATATATCCATTTGGATCTAATGACAACATTAAAGGCATCCAATGCCCTCAATATGGTGGTAATCAAAATAGAAGAGGCTAGGGAATGGTTAATAGTTATTGGGTCTTTACTCACCAAATACCAGGAGCATGAGGCCTTCATTATACAAATTTTGAATGACTTGAAACTCTCAAAACTAAAGGATTTTATAGGAAATTTGATCAATAAGATGAACTTTGATCAACTTATTCATGAGGATTTAGAAAATTTTAATCAAATTTTATAATGACTACTATTAGAAGACATTGAATCAAAACTAAGCTTTGCCAAGAAAAAGGTGACTAAAGTTGAGATCTTCAAAATCAACTTCCAGATAATAAAAGACAAGCATGTAAAGCCACTAGGATAGGTTGTCAAGGTGCATATACCCCCTCTTTTAAACTTGGAGGTAATTAGAAAGAATAATGATGTATCACATAAGTGTTGGCTCAAAATAGAGGCAAAGAAGAAATAGACTCAAGCTACCACTTCCAGTTCCACATTGACTACCACAATTACAACTCCAACTAAAGTTAATACATCCATGCATATGTCAATACAGATGTAAAGGGCTAAGTTTTTTGCATGTACATTCTATAGTGGTGTATATTTCATATTTATAGTCTTCTTATGGTTCAAACAATTTGTAAAAGTCTCCTATTCACTTTGTAAAAATTCACACATTACATGATTTTGTAAAACCCAACTTGAACTATTAAAAAATATAAGATAATTTTATATAGTTTTGAGACTATAGTTTGAACTGAAGTTCTAACTATTCTATGTAATGTATTTTTGATATACTTAGAAGATGAGGTGAGCCCTTCCCCAAGTATATTTAAATACATATAAACATAGTTTCAAAAGGTCAATAGATTTTTAATATATAGGAGCATAAGAAATTTTAGTTGTCAACTAATGTGTTTGTGTATCTTCTTTCCAATTTTGTGTAATTAGGCTTGTCTCTTTTAGTTGTATGATTGAATAACTTTTAGTGTACAAAAGTTTCAAAGGAGTCATTTCTTGTCTTGATTAATATGCTAGTCTTAGATGTGTAACAACTATTGAAGGATTAGTAAATTACATTGATTATTGGAAATTAAGTTAATTGATTCATATTCTTAAGTTTGTAGAAGTGTTTTCATTCGATATAGTTTTCTTTATATGTTCAACAACAATTTTAGATACCTCACTAATCCTGAACCATAAACTCTTGATTAAGAGTGTGCAACATTTGCTCTAAAAGGAGAAAAAATTGATTGAGGCCTATGAGTTTCCTATATCAATATTATCCTAAAATACTTAACCATGTTTGACTATGTGTGTGTAATATCTTCTAGCAACTAGCATAGGTTTTGAAAACACTTATCCACTTAGAATCCAGCTAGAGGGGTGATTCCTAAAATCACATAACCTTTATTTTTTGCTCTACCTTTTCCTCCTTTTTGAGTTTATTTCGAGACCTATCCACTCTAGATTATAAACCATCCAACCACCAAATCATCTAGATTTTACTTCCTTTTTAGAGACCACCCCTCCATCCACAATCCTTGTTAACAACATGCATACCCTACCTACTATTCCATCACCTGGTTGTTAAATACCACATATCTATGACTTGTTCCTTATAGTGGAGCCCACATCCATTCAAATCCTAAAATGTTAGATTCTAACTCATTAAAAGACTAGTGTGGTTAAAACCCACATCAATAGTGTCCACCAAGTCTAAGTATTACAATTGGTTTTGACATCAATGTAGTGGAACAAAGAGTCTTCGAGTGATTGGTTTAGGAATTTCAAAAATAGTTTGTTAATTGGTCACTACCGTACATGGTTGATTCTAATTCTTATTACATGGGTGAGCCATGTAGCTCATAATATGTTGAAGAGGATCAATTTCCTTCATTATATACTATTCTTAAAGATGGTTATACACTCGTGTAAAATATCGTTAAAGTAAACATTGACACTTGTGATGATCTAAAACTCATTCAATTAGGCATGTCCCTCATTTTGGAAGAATGTTAATTGATTATTTTTATCTTGAAGGACTTCAATGACATATTTACATGGTCTTGTGTGGACATGTTGGGTTTAGACCCATATTTACTGGTGCATCGACTAGTTATGCATTCATATTCTAAATTGATAACATATAAGATGTGAAAATGTATACACATATTTCCATCATGGTTAAGAAAGAATTATAAAAACTATTGGGAGTAGGTTTCATTAGACCACTTGATTACTCATAGTGTATTTCAAACATTTTTCTAGTCAGCAAGAACCACCAAGGAATTTGCTTATGTACTAATGTTAGAGATATAAACAAAGTGTATCCTAAGGATGACTTCCCTTTACTGAACATAGACATGATAGTCAACTTGATGATGTGATAAGAGATGTTTTCCCTCATGGAAATCTTTTTAAGATATTATCAAATAAATATTGAACTTGAATACCATCATAAAACATTGTTCAACACTCTATGGGGGACATCTTGTTATCAAGTCATGCCATTTATCTTAAATAATGTTGGTGCAACTTACCAATATGACATGACTATAATATTCCATGACATGATGTATGATATTACTAATTATTTTGTGGATGACATCCTATCCAAGTCAAATACAAGCTACAAATAATCTTGTTGGAGGTATAATTATTGAAAGGGGGGTGAATCAGTTATGCAAGATATTTCAAACTTCAAATGCAATCCTTTCAAACTCTTAAACAATGACCACAAGAATTCATAAAGCATATAAGATATTCATCTTAATGAATAGGAAATATGATGTAATATCACACACATAACATAAGATCTATGTGGGAAACCCTCTTGGGGAATGAAACCCACTCTCAAGCCTTCAAACACATGGACTACTTATCCTATAAGATGATCACAAATAAGAGACCTTTTAATGAAGTACCCACTTCATAAGGAGCACCCACCTCTAAGTATGAACAAACACCCATGTTTTTTATATTTTGAGCTTTGACATAGCACCTTATTAAATCAACAACTCTATAATTCTAATTTCATACCAATCTGATTGGAGACACAATGTATAATTCCTTTCTTTTAACTCATCACACACACACAAACTTGCTCATACAAGCAATGCATCTAAACACCCTTTTGGATATCTCTATTCTTCTTCACTCTCTCTTAATCTATTATATACTTCACTCAATCCACTAATCACACTCTCTGATATCTTTCCTTCACATGCAATTCTATAAATCATTGTTTTGGTCTCCAATATTTATAGAGTCTTCATAAATATCATCATCTAGGTCATCCATAATACTTGTCTTAACATTTAACACATATAATTTTCTTAATACCATCCTCACAAGTTGTCCATAGCATTTATAGGTCATGCTTAATTAGCTAAACCTTTCAATTAGGCCTTAGTATCCCTTATAGGTCTCATGGAGAACTATTCATCCATACATCACTTCATCGAGAAAATTAAGAACATAGGATCACTTTCAAATACTTGGGTGCACTCCATATGATCTCTAAGACATCTCCAAATGATTATTCCCACTAACACATTCTTTTTCTAAATCATAAAAGGCTAAAACAATATTATGTATGTAAAAACACCATGAATGAATAAATAGTCAACTTTTAAGCTCCATAACTTTGATTGTAAAAACATTCATACCTTCTAACTAGGTTCTATAGATGCAGCTTGAAGTCCTCTAAAAAATTTCCTGGTACACCATGATAAAATTATGCATATATCAAAATTTATATCTTAAAAAATAAGCACTAGTTTTCCCTTATAAATTTAAATATTTAAATTCCAATGATCACTAAGCAAATGTTAAACATCAAAAAATTTGACCTCATCTCATGATTCATAGAAACTTGACCAAATACACACTATTAATCTCCTTGAATTAACCTAGTATTTATCTTGAAATGCTCATCATTGATCTAATATCTGGTCTCCCATGATTGTGCCTTCTACACATTTGATTCTTTGACTTGAACTACACCATCGATCTTTTGACTACACAATCATATGTTCATCATTGATCTTCTATCCAAGCTCCATGAATGTGACAAATGTCACTAGCATGTTTATTCTTTAACATATTGACTTTATTCACACTTTTGTATCACAATCTATGATTTAGTGTGCACCATTAGATCTACTGACTAGTTGGGCTCAAACTTAAACATAGTTAAACATGATGGTGTCTGGCCCAACTCAGTTTGTAAGATCAAATTTGAAGGTTAATAACTTGAGATAGAGAACACTTCAAGACTCCTAATATTTAGGGTACTTTCTTAGCACTAAATACAACATCTCCATAAAAATCTTTGATCACTATTGACTTTTTGAGTACCTACATTAAATACACAAACTTGTTGGTTCATTCATATTTGCATGACATGTAGTGATGATATGGATTCTCTTAAGCTATAAGATGCCTATTTATCATTCCAAAATATCAAATGACACACCATAACTTCATCAAGACATCTATGAATGTCTCACAACCTCTTTTTTGTCCTTACTGATCTACATATATGTCATATATTCTCCAAGCTATCAATTTGATCACTTTATCATTAATGCACTATGAATCATGCTCTCTTTGACATAAATGATAACCTAACATCAATGACCATGCTTAACAATCTCTCCCTTTGTCATTGATGGTAAAAAATCCTCATAATGACTTCATTTGAACTCCTTCATTTAGATCTTTCTCCCCCTTTGACATTAAATCATTCCTCAACATCATGTATACATTTAAGTACTATTAAGATGCTTAGGATACTTACATATTTTCAAGCATATGAATAATTTCTCCCCCTTTGATATGAAAAAATATGAACTTGGACTTATCTAATCCTTGGACCTAACAAACTGCTCACAAAACTTAGAAAATTCCCCCTAACATCATGCTCCATCTTATGTCATATGTTCTTTGATATTTACTAATCTAAACTTAGGATTTTTAATCCTTGGACCTGTCTAACTACAAAAATTACAAGCTCTCTTTTCTCATTTAGTAATATTTAATAACTTGTCAAAATATATGACTTGGTTTGATAAATTCATCATGTTAATCTTCTTGAATTCACAAATGTAGCATACATCTTCACACTTCTATCATGACTGAAGCATATTCACATGTGCTCCCCCTTACATCATGCACAAATTATTCAATCCAATAAAGATAATTGAGTTATCTCCCCCTTATCCAAACACATATTTCATATAATAAAATTGAAAATAACATACCTTTCTACTTGATTGGCATTGTGATCATTACCTAGAGTACACACATTTGCTTCCACACAAGAAAGATGCCTCCTAAGAAGCATAGGTAGAGAAACCCACTTGTCATAGAGGGAATAAAGATCCCAAAACTCAAGAGACTCCCATCTCTCCATGTTCTTACTTGACTTGTAGTCCTTCCTCATCTTTAGATTATATTTGAATGAGTTCTCAACCTTATTCTTTTCTTTTATCTCAGGATCCTGCTTGATTTATTTATCCATTTGGGAAGATAAGGATTTATCCTTGATACTTGAACTTGTTCCATATTATATTATGGAAAATAATCCAATTTGAGCCTATTTTTCATTTACCTACATAGGCCTCCATTCACTACGACTCCTCTTTATGAAAGGATTAATAATGTTTGAAGTAGAATACTAATCATTCTTGCAAAACCTAGCTATGTGATGTCTCTCATGACATTTAAAGCAAATAATATTTATCATATTGCACATACATTTTGATTTATATATATTATGATTCCTTAAATTTTCATTAATTCATTCATGTACCTAATCATTTGGTCTCCTAATGAAGATATTAATTTTTTTTGCAATATGACCAAACCTTTGACACTTGTAGTAAAAGATGTCATTATTTCCTTGTGAACCTATTGACTATCTTGATTGATTATGTTATTCATGATTTCCATTTTCTTATTGATAATTTCATGAAAATTCATTCCTTGAGGATCTTTTACAATCTTTTGACCTATGACCAAATTGATTGCAAGAGTAACAATGACCATTGAAACTTACATACCTTATAACATTTGGTTGTCTATGTAGACACCGCAAACGTGTCTGCACCTTGGTTCTCCCCCTTGGTCCTTTTGCCCTCCTAGTCCTCCTTGGTCCCTAACCCACCTAGGTCTTATTAATTGAAAATAAACATCTATTTTCAATTAAATAAGGCCCCTTTTGCCCTCTCCTTGCCACCTCGCCACCCTAGGATACCCTCCTTGGATCCCCTTTATTCCCCACATGGCCATTTAATGCCTTAGTCTCCCATTCCAACCTCTCCTCTCGCCCATTTAACCCCGTCGACCGTTTCACCTTGGCATTCATTTGACCCGGCTGTTGGGAAACGGATGAAAGGCTATTTTTAGCCTTTCTCCGGCCTTTCAGCCGCCGACGTCGGTCAACCTTCGGCCGACGTCGGTGATATTGCCGGCATCGGCAGCCTTCTTAACGTTTTTCTTCACCATTCTTTCCTCCTCTGGTTCCGTTTTGGCTTTTGGCCCCTTCTCCGCGTTTCTAACTCTCGCGTCCCGACTCTTTAATCCTTCGTATCAGACCCTTGTACCAGTCCTTTATCTGACCTCTCTCCCCCAGGAACACAGCAATCTTCTGCAGGTGATCAACAGGGAATCTTCATCAGCAACAGGACTTCAACAAGCAGCAACAGGACCAACACTTTCTTCAGCAGGTACAGGTATGTTGTATTCTATTTTGTTTCTTTATGCTTTCTAGTTATCTCTAAACTAGATTCAGCTCTCCTTCTCCCCCAACCCAGACTGTTAACCAAATCACACAGACCCGTATTCCCATCTCTTTGATTGTCCTCCTCTGTCCCTCTCTGTCCATTTCACTCCCCTTGTATCTCTGCCTAAGACCATCCTCAGACCCGTCCATCAGACTCAGACCCGTCCACAAACCCGTCCACACACAGACCCGGACCATCTACAGACCAGACCCTGACCAGACCCGACTACAGGCCATTACCCCGACCGACATCGGTCATTACCCCCACCGACGTCGGCAGACTAACTGACGTCGGCAGACCCGACAACCGACGCCGGTAGGACCACCGACGCCGGCGACTGTGACCAATTTGACAGCTTCTTCCAGGTAAGCATTTGCTCCCTTTTTCTCTTTCAGTTTTGCTATTTATTTCAGTCCTTTTCAGCATTCTGTCTTTTTATCAGACTTATCTTTATCAAAACAGTGGGTTGACCTCCCTTAAGGAAGTTCTCATACTTCTGGGAATAGGCTTTTGCCTAGCAACCCACCATCTGTCTATCTAACACCTTTTTGTCCAAGTTTTCTTCTTTGCAGGTGTCATTCCTCCACAGCCAAAGAGGAGTGCCCACGAACGTCTGGATTTACGGTGCGCAATCTCTAGTCCAGGTACTTCCAAGCCTTGTCCTTCACTTTCTTCTAGTTTCTTTCTTTATAGTCTGAAAAGCAAATTTGAGGTAGAAACATCTCTGGCACGCCCGGTGGGACGGTAGGTTCCTCCTGGGTTCCTTCTTCTTTTCATTTAGGTGCATTTAGGCTCCTTCCTTCTTGTCTCTTTCTTCTATTCCAAATGACACTATAAGCGGGTCTAAAACGAACCTTTCTTCCTTGCATTCTAGACTAGTCTTAATCTCATACTCTCATCCCTTTCTCCTTCTTGTCTTCATAACAATATCACATTTCGACTTGGGCTTAAAACATATTGCACTTTCATCTCTGCTTGTCCTTGCATTAGTCCACATCTAGTAACTTAGGCGCATATTGAATAAACCGTAGACACTTTATGTTACACTACCTAATCACATGCACTAAAACGAACATATAACATACCTGAGACAAGGCCCGACTGGGAATTCATCCCCCAGCGGATACCTTACCCGTCCCGGTGACCCCACTTGGATTTCATCACCAAGGGGGAAGCCCACTCCGTTCTCTGGCGGAGTCTAAACTCTAGGCGAGGTATATCTTGGCTAAGCGAGACCAGCTAACCACTGGAATCGTGAAGTGAGGGGAGCTTGCTCCTTAGCACCAGGCCACGTACCAGACCCTAACACAGATCTTTGAGCACCTAAAACAACACCTGAAACCATCCTTAGACCGCCTTCTTCTAGGACCCATTTTTCAGCCAATCTCCCTAAACATTCATCTAAGGCATAAGCCACAAGTTTCTAAGGTTAATTCCTAGGATTTATCGCTTAGGCCTATCTGTCTCTCTCTGTTTTCCTCTTTTCATCTATTTGTTTGAGTGTGTGAGGACGTTTTCTTCTCTGTTTTTCCAAGAACCTTTTAGCTCTCTGGAAAACACAGTCACCGACATCGGTTCTGCCACCGACGTCGGCTTCCCCTGTCACCGGCATCGGTTCTGATACCGACATCGGCTTCATCTGTTACCGGCATCGGTTATCTGACCGACGTCGGCCATATTTCCTACCGACATCGGTTTTTAAACCGACGTCGGTCTCTGTCACTGTCCTTTTTCTTCAAAACCAGCAGCCTGAAACCTGTCCATTCTCTGTCACAAGTCACATTCTGGTTTTTTGAGACTGCAAAAACACAGTTTCTGGAACCAGGCCTCTCTTCTTAACCTCTTTAGCCAACAACCGCTTTCGTCTACCTTGTCCCTAACCAAGTCCTATCATGGAGTTCCACTCGGAGACTGAAAGAACTCCTACAGGACCGACCCCGACCCCGACCCCGACTCAAATTCCCATCATCACTGAAGGGGACCAGGATTTTGCAAGATTCCTGGACCTCAACACCGCAGCCCTTCAAAACTATCTCGCAAGAAACCCAACGCGAGACCTTTCGGGTGACATGGCGACGACATCCACACCATTCGCCACCCAACCCTTTTCGACTCAGCCTTTCGCCTCAACCATTAACCCAACCATGGCCAATACGCAAAGTTTGGCCTCCCCGTCTATTTTTAGACCGACCTCCACCGGGGTGTCATTACCCCCTCAATCGCCTACAATTCAACCAAGTTATACATCATATCAGAACTTGATTGTCTCGACCCCTCGCACTTTTGCGCCCACCAATGTAGGCGTGCCGACTTATCTTTCTACCAGTGCCGCCATTCAACCACCTTTGGCAGTGCCCAATCAACCTATACCTTCGACCTTCGTAACGCAACCACCTTTAGCCTCCGCTTCTGTCCCTGCGACTAGTCATCCGTACATTATACAACCGACTGTGTCGCACGCCTCCTCTAGCCTCTTCCAAGCGCCTTACAACTTAGGGGGCGCTCAACCCGCCAATCCGTCAGCAGATCTTATCAAGATGCTGATGGATAAAATGTCTAGTCTCGAAGCCTCTATTTCCGGTTCAAGCAATACTTTGTCATATGAACAAATTTGCAACGAGCCCATCCATCCTTCCGTCCCTATTCGACCATACCCTAACCATTGGGAGCTTCCTAAATTCTCTCGCTTTCAGAGTAAGGAAGACCCTCAACAACATCTACGAGCATTTAGACATGCCTGTTATCTTATTTCCCATGACGATGCATTACTTTTATGCACGTTTCCTATGTCCCTTTCTGGCCCTGCCCTTGACTGGTATAGTTCACTTGCCAGACACTCTATCTATTCATTCATCCAACTCGCCCAACTATTTCTTGACCATTTCTCGATCAACATCACCAAACAAGTCTCAATCACAGACCTTTACTCCATCAGGCAATTTGACGACGAATCTATTGTCGACTTTGTCGCTCGTTGGAGGGGCCTGATCAACCATCTCTCCTTCTCTTTGCCTCAACCCGAGCTCATCGAGCTCTTTTCTCGAGCATGTGCTAGACACATCTCTTCTACCTTGCAGATTCAGACATTCCGCACTTTTGACGAAGCTTTCATCATGGCCTGAAAGCTCGAACTCCGCACCCTTGAAGAAGATAAGGTCAAATTGCGTCATACCAACGCAAAATCTACTGGCCATTCTTCTTCCAGACCTTCTTCTTCTGCCAATTCCGAATCCAAAGGAGTGGCCAACACTGTGGTTGTTAGATCACCATCCTCGACAACAACTAATTACTCTCAACCTTCGACATCTTCTAGCATCACCAAACAATTCCAACAACGGTACATTCAACGTTCTTACACTCCACTTGGAGAACCATACGCTTCCGTTTTGGAAAAACTTCTCAAGCAGGGGGTCCTCAATCTCCCTCCAATCCGACCACCTCAGTTCGACCCTTCAAAAGCCCTCCCTACATGGTATAGGGAGGCCGACTTCTGTCCCTTTCATCGCATCCAAGGCCACGACATTGACAACTGCTGAACCTTCAAAAACATCATCCAAGACATGATCGACAAGGGGGATCTTATTTTAGATAACCCGAACGCACCCCCTAATCAAGCCATTGACATCTTCAAACAACCTTTCCCCAATCATCTGCCTACTCAAAACAACATCCAGACTTCGACTAATGACTCTCAAGACCATGACATTCACACCATTAGCACTATCTTGCCTCTTGTCCTTGACCAACCTCTTCCATTAAAGGATGAGGAACCTTCTTCTCCTACTAGTCCTCCATCTACCTCCCTTGCATTGGAGGACGCTTTGACCACATCAACGCCATCAAGCCCACCTTCATCCGATGACCCTATCTTGCCTACTCCTCAACTACAAGTAGAAGGCATGATCATCCACGCCCTCTGCCCACTTGAGGAGCCACCCTCTCTTATTTCTTCTCCACCAAGAGAAGAACCAGTCTCTCCACCCACTTCGACAAAGGAACACCCAGTCACGGTTTCCTCTTACCCTTTGCGTGAGATTGCTATATCTCGCGCACCTTCATCCACATCTAAACCCAAACCCATATCTAACCTCGCCTCGCACAACGGTGGCCCTCGACCCAAACACACAAAGACTACTAGACCACATCGGAGGATTCCTCCCCCACCTTCATCATTGCCCTCTATCTTGGGCCCGCATCCGTCCACTTTAATAGGAGTGCTTCCCACTCCCATCCTTCACCGAGGCACATCGCCTCCATTACTCCCTCATCCTATCAGACATACATCTCATCCAAACCTTCGACCTATGCCTCTTTCACCTCCCAAACCAACGTCACCAACCCTCACTGCAATAGGACATCCCGGCCCGTTAGCAGGTTCATATGCCTTGCTCTTACGGCACTTGTTGCAGTCCTCTCGCCTCGACCTCCCGCCTCTTAGACAATATCAATCTCTCGGACCTAAACCACCTTGGTTCGACCACACTTGCATTTGTGCGTATCATCGCACGCCTGGGCACGACACGGAGCATTGTCATGCCCTCAAGGTCGCCATTCGCCAATGTTTGGCAAATGACACCTCTCTTCTCGACCACATCATCAATAAACCTTCAACACCGCCTCACTCATCAACTCTCGGATCAAGGCCCTCTTGGTTCGACAACTCTACATTCTGTCTTTATCATCACACTCCGGGACATGACACTGAGCGTTGTTGCGCTCTCAAAGCTGTCATTCGTCACCACCGGAGAAAGGATTCCTTGCCCATCAAGGATCCTCTTGACCACCTCTTCAACAAAACATCAACCCCGACTCATGCCTCTTCAACCTCATCACCTAAATCGGCATCTCCACGCCAGACTGTGGTCCCTTTGCCACCTTTGACCCCCTTATTCGACATTAACACCGTCCATCTGACCACTAAACCTCAACCGACCTTAACCAATCCTTCAAACATTCTCCCTACCCGCTGGGGGAATTCATCCTTCTTCCAAACTTCGACCAACTCTTCAACCCAGTCTCTACCACATATCACTTACTCATTCAATCACTCATCTCGACCAAGTGTCCATCGACCCAACCCCCGACCAATTATTCGACTAGTCTCAACCAAACTTCAACCAAATATCAATCAACCAGACCTTTCGACCAAACATTCAACCTTTTTCAATCAAACAACGACAATATCAACCGACTTCACATCCATCAATCAACGCCTGACCAATCTGGAAAGAGGCAATTGGGGCAAGCTTGCTCCTAATTGACTCGGACCTTAACAAACTAGCATGGCCCAGGGTCTTATTAGACCTTAAACCCCTTTCTGTCTTGCGTCTTCAACCTTTCTTCTGCTAGTCGAGTACTCGTCTACTTGGCACGTAACTTGAGCTCGTCCCTTGAGCAATCCTCGTCCTCTTAATCCTCATTCCTTTCAACCCTATTCCCCTTTAACAAGTCCTTTACAACCCTTTTAGGATGCAGTGATGCTTTGTCCTAATAAAAGGGGCATCCTTGAGCTTCTACAGTCTTGTCCGTGACTCTCATTTCTATCAATATATCCAAGTCAAGATGTCAAAACATATCCATGGTCACTAAATCAAGTCAAATCAAAAAGACAGACTGATCCCTCGAAGGACAGCTGTACTATCTTTGCTGTATTACTAGACTGATCCCTTGAAGGACAGCTAGGCCAACTTATCAAACATTATCAAGCAAAAATATAGACCACTCCCTCGAAGGATGGCTATGACTACTCTGGCAATAAATAGCAACTATTTTAGAAGCTTCCCGCATCGATCAGCTTCACAACATGACCATTACATCAAATGACATCTCTATGCAGGCTTCCCGCATCGATCAGTCTGCGCAAAAAAAAAAAAAAAATGAGTCACAGACATTGGCTTGTAGTTGTCTCAGGGTCTCCTATAAAAAGGGGCAAGGTTATTCCTGCTCTTACACTGGGTTACCCTATCCTCCTCCTATCACCGGCTCAAGGGACTTCGAGTTCACTTTAATGTCAAAAGTGATTCGATTACCGTTCTAACTCAACATTGGTCAACGACGTAATGCATGAATGGGGCTTTGGTTCTAATCACCCCTATCTGTGCTTCCTTTCTGGTCCTTGTCAATGAAAGAGCAATTTGCCTTTCATCTTTTCTCTGCACTTTGGTCACGCTTTGGCCACGTCTCTTGTCGACTCATCCTTAAACCAAGCCAACTTCAACACTTTTTCACTCCAGCCTCGACATTTTCAACATGACATCAGGCATCATCCTTGTCCATTTCGCATAGTTCCCATGGACACCAATACACATGGAAATTATCGACCAGACCCAATTTATGTTAAGCATAAACCAATACTTGCTGAAGCATAAATAGACCCTTTTATTCATTTTTAGCATGCATCCATCGCGACTATGGAAACTTGCTAGAGATGAAAGACTCTCGACCACTTCTACAAAATACACCATCTGTAGCATCCTTTTATCCTCATCTTAGCCTCATCATTTCAACACATGACCAATCTCATCATCGACCATTTGACCCTCTTTGTCCGAACTACATTGGTCTGAGGCCCTAGGACAAGGGCTATGTAGGCAGCACTCAGATACCACATCTTCTGAGGTTAGCTCGACCACCCCCGTTTGTTCGTCTCTTTGATGGACAAACCTTCTCTTCTTTGACTCTTATCACGCCCAACTTCGTCACCTTTGACCAAGACCCTTTGACCAAGACCTTTGACTACGACCACTCATTCGACTTTGACCAAGACCAATCAATCCCTCTGACCCTCCCTCCCTTTTAGGGAGAACTACATCGGCCTGAGGCCCTATCATCAGGGCTATGTAGGCAGCACTCAGTTGACATGGGGTCTTCTGGGGTTAGCTCGGCCGCATCCTTTCGTCCATCCATCCTCTCGACCAATGACCATTGGTGATCATGCCTATCGCCTTCGACCTCGACCTTCTTCCAAGACAATGTTGCCTTGGTTGTTTTTGCGTGTATGCTATTCCACGGCTGGTTAGCAGAATTGTTCGCAGACTTTTTTTTGACCCTTCACAAGTGTAGGATCACGAGCCAGTTGATCCCTACTACTTGTGGCCTTTTTCGTGTTTCTGGGAGCACTTCCTGAGCCTTGGATACCTGGGACACGACGACCATTTGGAGCTTCAGCTTAGATTGAGTGACCCGATCAGCAGACGACTAAATGCTGGGGCCCGGTTACTTCAATTTTGGCACTCCTTGACCCTTGACCATGCGACAATTTGACCTGACCCTCTCGTGAAGTGGACTACGCGCAATCATGACTATGGCAGCATTTTCACTCACTCTTTTCTATCCATTTCTTTGTCAAATCGACACTCGATCTTCGGTTCCCTTCTCTCGACTATCGCTTTGAGGGGGGAACACCTCATCCTTTTTCTGGGGCAACCAACTCCTATTTTTGTCTTGCAGTTCATCTAGAACAACCAACAAGACAAAAAGGGGCAAATGTAGACACCGCAAACGTGTCTGCACCTTGGTTCTCCCCCTTGGTCCTTTTGCCCTCCTAGTCCTCCTTGGTCCCTAACCCACCTAGGTCTTATTAATTGAAAATAAACATCTATTTTCAATTAAATAAGGCCCCTTTTGCCCTCTCCTTGCCACCTCGCCACCCTAGGATACCCTCCTTGGATCCCCTTTATTCCCCACATGGCCATTTAATGCCTTAGTCTCCCATTCCAACCTCTCCTCTCGCCCATTTAACCCCGTCGACCGTTTCACCTTGGCATTCATTTGACCCGGCCGTTGGGAAACGGATGAAAGGCTATTGTTAGCCTTTCTCCGGCCTTTCAGCCGCCGACGTCGGTCAACCTTCGGCCGACGTCGGCGATATTGCTGGCGTCGGCAGCCTTCTTAACGTTTTTCTTCACCATTCTTTCCTCCTCTGGTTCCGTTTTGGCTTTTGGCCCCTTCTCCGCATTTCTAACTCTCGCGTCCCGACTCTTTAATCCTTCATATCAGACCCTTGTACCAATCCTTTATCTGACCTCTCTCCCCCAGGAACACAGCAATCTTCTGCAGGTGATCAACAGGGAATCTTCATCAGCAATAGGACTTCAACAAGCAGCAACAGGACCAACACTTTCTTCAGTAGGTACAGGTATGTTGTATTCTGTTTTGTTTCTTTATGCTTTCTAGTTATCTCTAAACTAGATTCAGCTCTCCTTCTCCCCCAACCCAGACTGTTAACCAAATCACACAGACCCGTATTCCCATCTCTTTGATTGTCCTCCTCTGTCCCTCTCTGTCCATTTCACTCCCCTTGTATCTCTGCCTAAGACCATCCTCAGACCCGTCCATCAGACTCAGACCCGTCCACAAACCCGTCCACACACAGACCCGGACCATCTACAGACCAGACCCTGACCAGACCTGACTACAGGCCATTACCCCGACCGACATCGGTCATTACCCCCACCGACGTCGGCAGACTAACCGACGTCGGCAGACCCGACAACCGACGCCGGTAGGACCACCGACGCCGGCGACTGTGACCAGTTTGATAGCTTCTTCCAGGTAAGCATTTGCTCCCTTTTTCTCTTTCAGTTTTGCTATTTATTTCAGTCCTTTTCAGCATTCTATCTTTTTATCAGACTTATCTTTATCAAAACAGTGGGTTGACCTCCCTTAAGGAAGTTCTCATACTTCTGGGAATAGGCTTTTGCCTAGCAACCCACCATCTGTCTATCTAACACCTTTTTGTCCAAGTTTTCTTCTTTGCAGGTGTCATTCCTCCATAGCCAAAGAGGAGTGCCCACGAACGTCTGGATTTACGGTGCGCAATCTCTAGTCCAGGTACTTCCAAGCCTTGTCCTTCACTTTCTTCTAGTTTCTTTCTTTATAGTCTGAAAAGCAAATTTGAGGTAGAAACAGTCTAATCTAGTTTTTTTTCATTTTTCCAATGATTTCATTCCTTGACTGATGATTGATCTTCAAATTCTAATTTTCCTTATTCACATCATCCTTTATCTTATCTTGAGTTACATGATGTTTTTCTTCTTTGTATCCAAGACTAGTTTTTTCACTTGCATGTATGCTTTTGACTACTCAGAATATTATCAAGATCACTTGAGCTCATTTAAAATTTCATAAATGAATTCACCTTACAATATGTCTTGTCCAACTCAGATTTTAATGACTCAATTTTAATCACATACATTAATCACTCATCTTCCTTGGCTTTTAGGCTTGTAGACATAGTTTCTAATTGACTATTGAGATGTTTGAAAGTATCTTCATGTTCTCTAGTGTTATCATCTAATGTTGATTCAAACACACTAAATCGCTCTTCATAATCCTTGATTTGTGAAACACAATTTGCTCTTCATAGGCTTTGATCAAGGAATCTTGTTTTCTATTATTTCTTTGTAGTATCTTCGTTTCTTCCATCTAGATATTTATCTTTAAGAGTGACTTTTTAATCTTCTTCCTCTGGGATATCTCTACCAAAGAAATATCTACTTAAAGAACATTTACCTTCATTATCACTAAGATCCATGAACAATGTCTCCATGTCCTTATTATAAAAAGAATCATCACTTTCAGATGTATTTACTTCTTCTACAGATAAGTTATTATATTCTTCATGGTAATGACTATTATTGCCTTTATATAATTCTTTCTTTCCACTTTTCTTACTAAAGAAATTTTTGTACTTATTAGAACCCTTATATTTCTTATGTTCATCCTCATGAGATTATTTATCAACTTATTTGTATTCAAACTTGTCTTTACTTAGACATCTAGCTATAAAATGACCAACTTTACCACATGAAAAACATTTGAAAGGAATTTTTCCTTCATACTTACCTGATCCTACATTCAATTTTCTTGCAATCATGGCTTCAAGTTGATCTTTATTGGGATCAAAATCTTCAAGACTTAACTTATTTTTCTTTGATTTTGACTCCTTGATCACCTTGAAGGTTGCTTCCTTCTTAGGAGGTTTGTCCTCATCAACACTGAGAAGATAGGATGCCACAATATCATCTTCCTTCATTTTGAGACCTTCAACTTAGCTAGTTTTACCTTAGAGTCTCCTTCGTAGATAGTCTTTAATTTGACCAAAATTTCCTTAGTATACTTGAAATGGATCAATTTGGTGAACTCAGCCTTAGATAGATTATAAATGATAGCATTTATGCCTTTATAATTATTCTCACTCAACTTCTTATTAGCAGTACTAGTTGGAAGAGTAGTTGGTGTAGTGTAACCATCCATGATAGATTGCCAAATATCAAACCCTACAGACATAATGTATTATCATCTTTGTACTCTAGAAATCATAATTTTACCCATTGAACAAAAACACTTATTTTTTATACAAACCCTACATCTATTAACTTTCCATATGTACATTAGATCACCTTCAAGTGGTAAACTTGTAAAGAAGGTCTTGCTCTGATACCAATTATTAGAGGTACAATAATTGATAGGGAGGGGTGAATCAGTGATGCAAGATATTTCAAACTTTAAATGCAATCCTTTCAAAATATTAATCAATGACCACAAGCATTCATAAAGCATACAATATATTCATAGCAATGAATAATAAAGATGATGCAAAATCACACACATAACACAAGATCTATGTGGGAAGCCCTCTTGGGGAATAAAACCCACTCTCAAGCCTATAAACACATGGACTACTTATCCTATAATATTATCACAAATAAGAGACCTTTTAGTGAATAACCCACTTCATAAGGAGCACCCACTCCTAAGTATGAATAAACACCTACTTGATCTAGATGTTAAGCACCCACATAACAACTTATTAAATCAAAAACTCTAGAATTTTGATTACAGACCAATATGATTGGAGACATAATGTATAACACCTTTATTTCAACTTATCACACACACACAAACTTTCTCATACAACCAATGAATCTAAACACCCTTTTGGATCTCTATAGTCTTCTTCACTCATCCTTAATTTGTTATGTACTTTAGTCTATCTATTAAGCATAATCTTTGTGATCTTTTTCCTTTGTCTCTATCTTCTACTCTCTCAACACCTTCACATACAAGTCTATAAATCATTGCCTTGGTCTCCACTATTTATAGAGGCTTAATGAATATCATCATCTAGGTAGGACATAATACTTGTCTTAACCCTTAAGACATCTAATGTTCTCAATACCATCCTCATAGGTCATCCATAGCATTTATGGGTCACACTTAAGTAGCTACACCTTTCAATTAGGCCTTAGTAGACCTTATAAGTCTAATGGAGACCTATTCACCCATTCAAAACTTCATCTAGCAACATAAAAACATAGGATCACTTTTAAATACCTGGATCCACTCCATATGATCTCTAAGACATCTCCAAATGATTACTCCTACCAAAAAATTCTTCTTATAAAGAAAAAAAAGGCTCAAATAATATTTTGTACACATAAACACCATGAATTAACAAATAATAAAATTTGAATCCATAACTTTTAATGTACAAACATTCAAACCTTTTAACTAGGTTCTCTAGATACACCTTAAAGTCCTATATAACCTTTCCTTTTACACCATGATCAAATTTTGCATATATCAAAAGTTATAGCTCAAAAAATGAGCATTGGTTTTCCCTCACAAATAATAATATTTAAATTCCAATTATCACTGAGCAAATGTTAAATATCAAACACTTTGACATAATCTCATTCTCTCTAGAAAACTTGACCATATATGCACCATTAATATCCTTAGATCAGCCTAGTCTTTATCTGCCAATGCTCATTATTTATCTATGATCAGATCTCTTATGATTATGCCACTTGGTAGCTCTGCATGCCTTCTACACATTTGATCTTTAACTCAAACTATACCATCAATCTTCTGACTGCATGATCATACACTTGTCATTAATCTTCTATCTAAGCTCTATAAATATGACACATGTCACTAGTACATTCATTCTTTGAAATATTAACTTTATGTGCATAATTGGATTACAATATGTGATTTAACTTGCACCATTAGATCTACTGACTAGTTGACCTTAGACTTCAACATAGTTAAACTTGACAATCTCTAACCAATCTCAATCTCCAAGAGAAACATTTAAGGTTTATAACTTGAGCTATAAAATATTTCAAGACTCCAAATATTTAAGGTACCTTCTTGGCACTAAAAATATCATCTCCATGAAAATATTTGATCAATGTTGACTTTTTGATTACCTGCATAAAATACATAAACTTGTTGGTTCATTCATATTCGTATGACAAGTAGTGATGGTCTGGCTTACACATCATAACTTACATTAAGACATCTATGGATGCCTCATAACTTCATAACTTCATTAAGACATCTATGGATGCCTCATAGCTTCATAACTTCATTAAGACATCATTAACTTCATAACTTCATAACTTCATTACACATCTATGGATGCCTCATAGCCTCTTCTTTGTCCTTAGTAATCTACATATATGCCATATATTCTCAAAGCTATCAATTTGATCGCTTTATCATTAATTCACTATGAATTATTCTCTCTTTGACATTAATAAAAACCTAAAATCAATTACCATGATCAATAAATCTATGAAATAATTCATAAATATAATATATGCCTCAATCCTAAGTACATCTTTGTCATCACTTTTATAAAATTTATAGGGTTTATTGTATCATGCATAGACATCAAAGTTTAAATTGTTAAGGTTAAATATATTATGTAAATGCCTTCTCACTCTAATTTGAAGTAGATCTGTAGCCTATAGGGAAAAATCCAATCCAGTCACTGATTCATTACATAACTAGAATAGATGTGTTATCCTTTTACTCACCTTTTGAATAAAGGTGTCACATTTCAATGTTGTATACGTTATTAATAAGCTTATGAAGAAGTGAAGACCTATTTGGCCAATTTGATAGTAGTTATCCCGTCTACATTAGGTATCCCTTTTCTCCTTTAAATATCAAAAATAAAACATGCATTGGTGTGAATTTTGGATTAACATGATAAACAGGGCAAGGAGTACACAGTTTACTATTTGAGATGAACATTTTTAGCTTATAAACATAATTATTCACCAATTGAGAAACCTTGTTTAGAAATGGTGTTCACTTCCCAAAATCTACATCATTACATCTTAAATAACAAGACCATTATTATAACCAAGATTGATCCCCTTAAATATTTATTATCTAAGGAAACTTTAATGGGTCACATGGCCAAGTGGGTAATGTTGCTAAGTGAATTTTATGTTAAGTATCATAACCAAAAGTCCATTAAGGGGGAAGGCCTTTCCAATCAACTTGTTAAAGCTCCTTTTATCGATACCAATCCCCTCATCTTTGATTTCCTAGATCAATTAATATTGACCCTAGAATAAGTGCCTATTGAATCAAAACAATGAAAATTATTCTTTGATAGTTCATTCATATCTCATGGATCTGGAATCAATATTTTGTTCATCATACTATACGGGGATCTCATTTCCAAGGTGTTTCACATTGGATTTCACTGAACCAATAATATATCTAAGTAAAAGGCACTAATTATAGAACATTTTCATATTATATAATGTAACATTCAATAGTTAATGTTATATGAGGATTCCCAATTAATCATTAATCAAGTTATATACTAATACCAAACTAGAGATGAGAATCTTGTACCTTACAAAAGTATGGTCAATAACCTCAAACAACATTTTGAAACTATTTATCTTGAGCAGATGTCATGAGTCAATAATCAATCAAATGATGTAATAACAACCATTGGGTTCATGATATCATTAGTCATTAGTGCTAATAGTATCGATTTCTCATTGAGAACTTTCTTCAATTAGCTCATGTGCAACCAAATTCTAATATGGTATGTGATATTGTTGGTATTGATCTCCCTTGGTACTAAGACTTGTATGCATATCTCCAAGACCAAATTATTCCTACTAAATTATCATGAAACCAACTTAAGGCCTTTATTCATAATACTTCCCGTGATACCCTACTTGGTAATACACTCTATCATAGAGGCTACGATGGAACACTGCTTTATTTTTTCACTTTAAGAGAATATAAAATAACACTTAAAGATGTACATAAAGGAATTTTTGGGGCCCATACAAATAACATGGTCCTTGCTAAGAAACTCCTTTAGATATTGTATTATTGGCTAAAAATGGAGATAAATGATTGTCAATATGTCAAAATGTCTGTTCATTATTAAAGGCATGGTTATTTAATCCATGCTCCTTCCCTACTAAAAATTATTACTACACCTTAATAATTTTTAATGTGGGGACTCAATCTCATAGGAAAAATAAACCCCACTTCACCACAAGCATATCCTCATTGTTAAGGAATATTTTACTAAGTGGATAAAGGTCATTCCCCTCACTTAAATAACCAATAAGTAGATTTAAAAATTCATTATTTCCACCTCATATTTTGATATGGCATTACCTCTTCCATTATATTTGATAATGATGGCTCATTCAAAAATAAATACATCAAATCCCTTTGTTATCGATTCAGTATTGATCATAAAAGGTCCATGCCCATTTTTACTTAAGGTAATGGCCAAGCTGAGGCATCAAATAAAACCATTTTAAATATTTTTAAGAAGATTATGAATGACACTAGATGTAATTTGAACTTTCAATTATTCCTAGCCTTGTGACCTTACTGTACCATTACTTGCATGCCTATAGGATCCACACCATATTCCTTAGTCTTTAGATATGAATCCATTATCTTTATAGAGATTATATTTCCCTCTTTGTGAATTTCCTTTTAGAATATCATTGATGATGGAGAATCTATATTTAATATATTGTAAGAGATATAGATCTTGGATGAGAAAAGGTTAGCTACATTAGATGATTTGAGAGCCTATCAAAATCAACTACATCACATCTATAACAAATGTATTCTTCCTAGATATTTTAAAGTTGATGTTTTATTATTGAAATAAAATTAGAAGAATACCAACAAAAAACTCAAAAATAAAGACAATTTTGACTCTAATTGGCTAGGTCTATATGTTATTACTAAAAAATATGGTTCTTGGGTATACAGGCTAGATACACTAGATGGACAAAAGCTCAAGGATCCTATGAACATTATGCATCTCAAATGATTCTATGCTTAACTAATTTGAGCCACTATCTATAATAGCCCTTGCTTGGGGGCATCTATTTGACATTCACCCATTTCCCCTCATTTTACTGATACCTAGACCCTTTTTATCCTTCCTCATACTTCCTAAAACTATTATGATCTTGATTATGAACAACATGTGTTACCTAAAGATTTAGAGAACATTTCTAAAGGCACTTTATATTGATCAACATCAGCATCTTCTTTTTAAACAAGTGTATAAGGATACATCAATAAGTGTGTTAATTGTTTGATAGTTATTTGATATATCTTATAAGTAATTTTGCCCACATTATTTATCCATTGTGTGCCTTCCTATTCCTATCTTTTTATTTTTGTGGTATTTCCTATTACCTTAAGTTGTGTTGTTGGTTTTATTTTCCTTACCATTGCATCCAATTTATCTATTATTTGATCCCATACATAATATTTTTTTTTATCTTTTTTATATGGTTCCCTATAAATTTTTGCATATTCCCTTTCTTTCCTTATGCCAAAAAACCCAAAAATATTGAAAAGACCTAGAAATTCCTAAAATAAAAAAATGTTGAGAAACAATGGCTTAAAATCTCCACAAGAGATATAAAGCCATAAAATATTTTCTTGTTTTGTCATCCTATTCACTAGTGACTCTTGGTCCTATTATTAGTGTAAACCTTTTCTCCAATCCCAATCATTTCTACTTATCATTACCATTCCTTCATTATATCCTCCCATTTATAGGAGAACTACATCGACCTAAAGTCCACATAGACTATGTAGGTAGTACTTGGATGCATGAAGCATCTCAAATCAATACATTCACTCTTCATTTTTTCTTCCATTCATATTTTCTTTACCATTACATTATGATCCCATCACTTTATGAGCAATCATTATCTTATAATCTCATTGTTTTGCAAGAAATCATTACCTTATGCTCTCACTATTTTGTAAAAAATAATCATCCTACACTTTCATCATTTTATGATCCCTTATTTTTATCCTCTATAAATAATTTATATCTCTACTTTTAACCACTTTTCTTATATCTTGAATCTTAAAAGAACTACATTTTTCTTGAGGTCTATATAGTCTATGTATGCAATGTCCATTTGCATTGGGCATTTGGGGGTAGCTTAGTTATCCCTTCCTTATTCTTCTATTCCCCTTTTCTTGGGCCTAATCATATCTTCAACCCATAAATAATCCCCTTTACATTGGGGAAAATTATCCAAGTGTAATGACTTGTAAATCACACATGTGCAAGTGTTGACTACTTAGTTGAGTTTTATCTTCATGTGTTGTGTGTTTGTGTGTTTTACTTATCTGACTACTTACTTGTTTGTTTAAATCACTTTTTATTTTATTACATGTTTGTGTTTAATAAAACCTATTTTAAACTTAAGTCTTGATCTTTCATATCTTGATCTTAAGTTATTTACACTTATATTTAAACTATTTTCTTTAATCTATATTTTGTTCAAATGCATTATGTTTTACACTTAGGTCTTGATGTTCTATATCATGATCTCAGGTTATAAATATTTTTACCTAAATTAGTCCTTACATAATTAATGTATAATTTTATCATGGGTTTTTTATAATTATGGTGCATATTATCATTTACAAAGTTAAAAACCAAGTGCTAAAGTCTTATTTACCAATGTTGGGCTGAAAGAATCTCTCCGAGCATGGTCTAGTTATCTAAACACATGATCAACATGTTATTTCATTTTCCATAATCCCCATCACATGAATTTTTTTGAAATAAACATGGATATCTATATGTTAATTAAGGATGTGTATCTCTTACGTAAGCATATAACATCTACCCCTACCACATGTTACATCCATGAAATAAACACAAAATAAAATATCAAATAGTAAGAAGGATAAAATAATCATGGAAAATAAATAAACATCAGTATCCATATTTTGCTCAATAAATCTACATATAAAAAATAAAAAACATGGTCATCATGTATAAAATACTAATCAAAGTTTATAAACTATATATATATATATAAGGAAATTAATGTCATATATATCTTAATATCATAATTGTATACATCAAGAGAATATATACATATCATACATATAAAAAATGTGGAGCTACAACCAAAATTCAGCTCTAACTTTGTCCATCTTTGGGAGGAATTTAGTCAAAACTCTACCCTATTCCTAACACTAGTGGACATGATGGTGGTGGTCCCATAACTCTCTACTGAGGTGTCAGTTGGGCCACTAATTGCTAGTTATCATGTGGTGGGATCTTGAAGTCTAGTTGGTCTTATTATTACATATGTAATCCCTAAATGAAGGATCCCTACCTTTTATCTGCATTTTTGACTCATATAAGATTTGATAATAAGTAGCCTCATCCTTTACCCATAAGTCATCATCATTCACTCGTAAGTCATCATCCTTGGCATGGATCACATTGGCTAGTGATCAAGTCATGACCTAATATGACACAATTAGTCATGCCTCATATTATTCCTCATGAAGCCTCTAAACATATGCATGAAATCTATCTAATTTTGTGTGTTCCCTATCTTACTAACTGATGGTTTTATCAATCTTGGAATCCCATATCATGGGTTATCTATGAAGGCTAGTTATATATGCAACCTACCCTCTCAATGGTGTAATCTATGTGTCATAAGATGTAATTATCCCCCTAATCCATAGCCAACTCAGCTTGTAGCCTTATCACATCTTGCTTAATACTCATAATCTCTAATAATCTAGTAGTAACATCTCACTATAGTTTATCTATATGGGCTTGATCCTCTATTTATTTAATAGTTCTTGAGGTCCCTACCTCATCTTTACCATGCCCAAAACCACCAACTACCACTTCTAACACATCCATATTTAGAGGAGAGCATTGTCTTTCATTTCCACCCCCATCCTAGTTATCCTCCATCTTTGATCTTTAATATGTCACTAAGGGTGTAAACCATGTGTTTGGGGCCTATAAAATAAGATGTGTAACCTATTATATAGGGATCATAACTAATTATTATGCAATCTACTATAGGGAGCCTTTAATTCTTATTGAGGGGGAACCTATAACATAACCCACTACACTATAACCTATTATTTTACCTATTCTTATCATTGTACATGTCCCTATCCTAGTATGTTCCCATATAGAGGTCTCTATACCAACCTTACCTCTATCTAACCCTCCTTTGATGTTATCCTAGATACTAAAGATGGGGTCAAGTCAAATATATGGGATTAAAACTTATCCACCATGCCTTATAAGCATTACATAATACCAATATATACCACACCTCATGTGTATGCCTAAACTACTAAATGACATGTTAAGTAACTCTTAATCACCTCTGCTCTTGAAATAGGTGGCCCCCACTACATCATCTCCTTCATAACATGAACAAAGAAGTGTGGTTCATCATGAACATCCCATTAGAGACTAAAATACCATTGAACATAATCTATCATGTACCACTCCACTATAAAGTCATGCCAACCTATGGTATAATATGGTATAAGCATAAATCAGGTGATAAATTTGTCCTCCACCTAACCAAACTACATAGCCATATAAGGATGTCAAATGAAGTCCTCATGTACCATCCCATTTAAGGCCCACTAATAATAATACAAATCACCTTTGTGGATTGAATGTCATCCCCTATCTAATATCATACAAATACTAGAGGGTCTTAGGTTCCTTGTTGTATCCGTTGACCAACTAGTCACTCAATCACTATGTGCTCCTAGACCCACACTTGAAACAATGTGTTATTTCTAATATTATGACTACTCTAGTAGGTTATCATATGTAGATCATGGTAAAAATGAGCTAATACTATGGGGCCCAATGTAAAACACATGATCGAGTCCCACATATCTTATACCAATCTTATCAAGCCAATCTATAAAATCCATCATCTCTTATTAGGTAGTAAGATGCTAATGACAATCATCATCAAAATCATCACATAACTAAGAACTAAGTCCTATGTTTGTGGTGGAGGGACCAATTCTTATCCCTATCTTACTACTACTCCATCTCCACCCCCACTAGGGATGATATCTAGTGGAAAAGAAAGATCCTTTAGGGAATCAATGCAGATGGCCCCATCCTCTATCATAATGTTTTTGATACCTATCAAGTCCTCAAGTGTGACTATATTATCATGTTGTATCCACTAAATCCTCAATCCTCAATCCCTAAATTAAAATTCATAGAATCCTCCATATATCCTCTAAGGTCATTATATCCTTACCTTTCAGTAAAAGAAAGGTTAATGTCTTGGAGTGCTGACATATCCAACATTGATAAGTAAGCCATGTCAGCTTGAATGATTGGCATCTATGCCACATGCAGTAGCCTCATTATCTCTAGGAATTCCACCAATTATTTAGTAATTATACCAAGATGATGTAGTGCTTAAAATTTCCACACATACATTGTATCTCATAAAGCATGTAAAAATCACTTCATTAATCTATTTTTTACTAAGTTGATCCATATTACTACTTTATTATACTCCTATACTTATTATTTTATTCTTCTAGCCTACTTAGATTTTTATTCTACTTGCCTTAGTTTGAATTTGAGTGATCTCATCTTTTTATTAACAGTTTCACCATTTGGTAGGGAATTCCCACCATTTGGAAGGTTGTTCTCACCATTTTATTAGCAAGTTCACCATTTCATAGGTCATTCCTATCAATCAACAAGACAATCTTGTTATTCATAGTGATTTCACTATTTATGCATTTTCCATTCAAAAGTGCATTTTTTTAATTTATCAACATTCTCACCATTAGGGATAATTTTTATCTAAAAGTGATACCTTGCCATTTTGGATATTTTAAACTATTTATGAAATATCACCAAATTGACCACAACCTCACTATTTGGTCGATGATACCACCATTTACACGTGTGATCTCACCATTTTATTTTTATAAAAATGGTGAGTTCACCATTTTGTGATTTCCATAAGCATAATAAATGTACTTAATGACAAATCTAACCAATGAAAATTGTACTTATTAATTCCCTACTCCTTGTTAGTCATCGATACTCTTGCACATGCTCCTTTGGATGTTTGTGGTGTGGGATACGGGCCATTTTATTCAATCCTATTACACACAAAACTAGAGATCTATTTGTCTATAGGGAAAGAGTGAAAATGAATAGTTTTCACCCCCTATGGGGTATTTTTATAGCCTAAATTTTGAATTTCCCCTAGCCCTATTTTTTATCCATTCTTCTTCATATGAGACTTATTTTTGGCTCCTTTATCTATTTTTCATCCCATTTATTCTAATTTATCTATTTTTAAGCCTCTTCTATTGAAACATGTGTCCTTTTATTCCATTAAATGGCATGTCCATCAAATTTAATTTTTCACTCTAACTTTGAGGGGGCATAATTCCCCTCCTAAATGTTGTTTGGAGCATTTTTGTAAGCTTGTTTTTTTCACAAATTAAGTAAATTCAACAAAGTGGAAAAAAATCATTTATTATAATTATGATCATTTTAAGCGACCTTTTTATTCTTTGAAAATGCATTATTAGTCTAAATGTCTCACCATGCCCTTTCAAATAGGGGAAAATGTAGACATACAATTTCTATCACTGTCATGTTAAAATTGTAAGTCAGAATGACTTCCCATAATAATACACAAACTAGACCAAATACCATTAAAGCACTCCAATTTGTTCACACACGTCATGAATTTTTTTTGAAGAATATTGATGCATCCCTAACTAGGTGAATAAATAATACATAATAATAACCTTCATATTATTCATCTCAGGTCAAATTGTAAACTATAAAATTGACATTTTTTACCACTTATGTATTACAATTTATTAGATTCCAAGAATTACAAAAAGGCTAATCAGGATTACTTTACTAAGAAAATATAATTATTAGATTAAATTAAAAATACATGGTAATTATATGAATATTTGATTTTGAAATTATAAATTCAAAAAATATATCTAAGAGTGACATCATCATGACATCATTAGTCACAAAGTCAAGAATCCAAAATATCAACATAAAAATAATAAATATCAAGAATGTTGAGCCATGCCTATTAACTGTAATATTAATTCCAAAATTGAAAGCCTTTAGTCTACCAAATTTTATTAATCTTGGGCCCTTGATCTTAATCTTGAGATGGATGGTCCTCATCACTTTGCCAAGCCTATAAATACAAGGGACAACATAAACTAAAACTAAGCTTTGTTATGCAAAGAAACTCTTCATAAAATCCTCTAAAATACTTCACCTATTCTCTTCCAATCGATTCATAAATCATACTAGATAGTGCTTTGGGAAGTGTTGATGGATTTTACACCATGACATTATTAATTAATTTGATCTCTACATCTAGGTACAAATATGCATGTGAGCTAGATTTGAAGAGAAAATCCAAACAAAAGTTAAAATCATCTTGTTTAGCTTTATGATTCATCATTTGTTGCTTCAGTATTTCCAAATATAAGGACCATATTTAAAAATTTACATTTTATATATTTTTTTTCTTTTTTTTTTTCATATTAATGATAATTAACCTCTTGTGTATTCATGTGTTTATAAGGCTTCCCTTTACTCATGTCATGTGGACATTAGGGGTATCTGCTTCTTTGATCATAATACACCCAAGTTATATAATTTTATGATCATTTTCCATTTTCATGTTTGATATTATGTAATTAAAAATGCTTTTATCCATGCTTATATCTTTCACCATGTACTCTATATGCTATGTACTTAACATTTTTTACTAACACATATTATCCATGGGCTAGTATGTTATGTTATGTTAGTTTATTATTATTTATGATTTACTTTTTTGAATAACTTAATTGTGTTAATTTATTTATTTTTTGATAAATTATATTACTTTTTTGAGCATTTGAATATCTACATTGATTGTGGCCACCGTGCCTATGTTTACCTATTGTGACATTTGTATATGTCATGGTTTGTTGTATGTTGACATTTAAATATGTCATTCCTTAATTTGTGGATATTTGATTAAGTCATGTTCCTTAAATTGTGTAACATTTGAAAATTCCCCTTATTTGAGGTCTCCTTGGACCATTTTCTTTTGATTTTATTTTGAGTGATCTTATGTGTGTGTGATTGATTGCTTTTAGAGTTTATACCTAGACATTTCCATTATTCACATCATTCAACTCAGGACTTGATTGTTGGGATATTTATGTTAGATATGTTTTCATTGATTTCAAGTGACATTGGTGATAAAAAGTGTTCTAATAGGTCAGAGTGATGGAACATGATGGTTTAATGTACTTGGAGCAATGTGATACTTGCAAGGGTGTGCATGGGTGTCCTAGGTGGATGTTGTATGGTTGAATGGAGCTTGGTATGATGTTTTTTTACTTGTTCTTGATGTGTTTTATTCTCAAGGTTTGACTTTATGTGGCCTTCATGAAGTATGTAGGTTAGTTTGTGCCTTTTAGGCTTGATTATGCATGGTTGCCTATAGGTTTTTGAGTCCTATGGCTTGTATGCCATGTTATGGAGATAATTATACTATTATTATAATTTTTTTTACATGTATAGGATGCTGATAGTTCAGATAAATGGTTTTCAATAGGTTTCTAGTGGTCTACAAGACAATTTGGCCATTGACCTAGTTGGCCTAGGTGGGCTTGTGAGGCCTTGTGAAGGGTCAAAGGGTGTTTTTAGGTGGTTGAATATTTTATTTTCATGGTATATGATCATAGAGGTGTGTTAAAGTTTATTTACCAATTAATAGGTAATAATATGAGAGATAAAGTCATAAATGACTTCATGTTCTTCAGAGGGTGCTTGAATGATGCATTTTGAGCTTGAAAGGAAAGTTCTCAGGTTCATTGGCTCATGTAGACTTTTCATTGGGAGATTATCCTTTTGGATAAGTTTATTAAGTCTAAAAATAAGGTTTTAAAAGCATTATTTCATAGATTAATGTATTATTATTTATGAATTATTGCTAAGAAAGTAAGCAGGTTTTATGTGTAAAAACCCTAGTCTTAGACTTAAATGGAAAGATATTTCTTATAGGTGATAAAAAAATATTATATATATATATATATATATATATATATATATATATATATATATATATATATATATATATATATATTCTTGGAGGTTGCATATTAATCCTCTAGTATTTTTATGATGTGTTTAGTTAATCTTGACTATTTATGGGTACCATAAAAAAGTGCTTCTTAATAGTGTTTTTGATATTCTTAGAAATTTATGAAAGTAACCAAGTGAAAAAATGGGTTTGTCATAAATATTATTAATTACCTAAAACATTCATGAATTTTTTTATGAATATTCATTTCTCTATGTCAAATTTCTAGGTCCTCAAATTTATCTAGTCGACATAAAGGAAAGGATGCCATGAGTGGAAAAGATAAATTAGAGTGAGAAGTGAAATTGGAAGGCCTAATCAATGAGTAGGGATGGGTTTGATATATTGGATGTTATTTAGGGTATGTATTCCCTCTGTACATGGTATTATTATTGTTCCTATTCACTTGAATATGATTGAGTGGTTGACACATAGTTGACCATGATGGTTTTGCTAGTGAAAAGGAACCTGTTTTGGTTGATTGAGTTTGTTTGCAAGGAATATGGTTAGATCAAGGGTTTATGATGGTTAAAGAGTGTTTATGACTTATTTAAAATCATTTTTAGTGATTTTTAGGGTTTTAATAGTCTCCTATTGGTCAAACATAGTCTTATAAGTGGAGTTATGCTTCATTTGTGAGGTGTTTTTTAGCATAAGCTCATGGTATGGTATAGAAAGATTGTGTAGAGGATAATGGCCAACCTTAGGAGAAATAAATAATTCCTCCTAAAATTTTATAAATATATATGGCTGACCATAATTGATAATGGTATTTATATAAGATGTTTTATGACCTTTGTGGGGGTGTGGACTAAGCTAAGACAAGCAAGTGTTAATATTTCAAAGACCTTGTGAAAAGTTTATTGGGTGTCTTGGTGACCAATGTTTATATGAGATTGAGTAGAGAAAAATTCCATTAGAATCAGCATAATTTTTTGATTCTATTGATTATTTTTACTATATTTATGAGTGCACATTTATATATGAGCAAAATATTTTGTGAAGAAATTATTGCTTGTGTTAAAGAGATAGCTTGGTGTTGGTGATTTGTGTGTAGTTTCAGACTTGGAGAAGAGTTTTATTATAAGGTTTCTCTATTATATTGATAATAAATCAAATTTAAAGAATTGTTTATTTGATAGGTGTTGTGTTGGTGCTCAACATCTTAGGCAAGTTGGTGCTTGTCATCTTTAGGGGTTGGTGCTCCTTGTGAAGTGAGTGCTTTACTAAAGCCTCATGTTTTTGATAATATTATAGGACTATAGTCCATTGTTTTTCAAACTTTAGAGTGGTTTTTATCACCATGAGGGTTTCTCACATAAATATTTGTGTAATGGTTGCATTCATGTTTATTCTTTGATTCATATCTCTTGCATATTGATGTGATTAGTTAAGTAGCTTGAATATTTGACAATTAGATTACATTATTATTAAACATTGATTCACCCCCCCCCCCACCATCTTAGTGGTTTTTACATCTATAAATTGTTATTATAATAGGTCCTTTTGAGGCTTAACATCTTTAAATGTGATTCTAAGGTACAATGGAAATTTGAGTAATGCAAAGTGGTTTCTCTTCCAAAAAAGATCCATTGTTTAATGGTTCAAACTATGATTTTTAGAGTTCAAAGATGCAAACTTTTATCATGGCTCTAGGATTTGATGTTTTTTAAATTATTGTTGATGGATATGTTTTTCCTACTAGTGTTTTTGATAAAAAACTATTTGAAATCAATTCAAAGGTTATGAATGCTATTTCTAGTGGTCTATCAGAGACTTAGTTCTAAAAGTTCATTCACTATCAAATATCTAAGGAGATGTGGACTAAGTTGAAGATAATCTATGAAGGAGACTCAAAGATCAAGATAGAAAAATTACAAACTTTTAGAAGATAGTTTAAGAGTCTCAAAATGAAAGATGAGGAATTTGTGTCATCCTTCTTGAATAGAGTGGACGTCATGGTCAATATGATCAGGGGTCTTGGAGAAGATCTCAAAGAGGATGTTGTTGTTCAAAAGGTCTTAAGATATCTATCTTACAGGATTGACTCTAAGATATTTGTAATTGAGGAAAGTCATGATATTACACTAATGAATATGGATGAGCTTTATGTATCTCTAATTTCTTATGAGATGAGGATAAATGAAGACAAGCCTCCTAATAAGGATGTTGCTTTCAAGGTAGAGAACAAGCCTAAAGAAAATAAGACACAAATTAAGGGGTCTCAAGGAAAAATTCTATGTTAAATTATATATCTAATGATGATTTAATTTCTTTGTTTTCAAGCAATTTGAAGACTAGATTAGGTAAGTATAAAGGTATGCTTCCTTTTAAGTGCATCAACTATGGTGAAGTAGGTCATTTTTCAAGCAAATATCCTCACAAGCATAATAAAGATGAGTATGAGGATCAATAAAAAGGTAAGAAAGGTTTCAAGTTTGATATAAACAAGAGATCATTCAAGAAGTTTGATAAAAAAAGAAATTTATATAAGGACAAAATGAGTTTATACACAAATATGGATGATAGTGACTCAGAAGTAGGCAATGACAATTAATCTAATAATAGTCATAATGAAAGTGAAGTTGAGGATAATGAGGTCTTTTTCATGGCAATAAAATTAGATAATTAATGTGATTTTTCATATCAAATTGAAGTAAACTAGAGTGGATTAGATGAGTAAGATGAGAAAGACATTTCAAACTATGATAGTGAACTAGAAATTGCTCTTGAAGATTTGAAAATTAAAATAAAGGTATGTAAAGGTTTGAAGGACAATTTGAAAGACTATGAAGTTTAATATAGTATTTTTGAGGCTAAGATAACTAAATATAATAGGTAGCATTAAGGAGAAAACATGTTCTTAAATTCCAAATTGGAGTCTATATCCTCAATCTTAAAAGGTAAGGAAGAAGAGTGTTCCAAGTTGATTATAGAAAATAAGTTTTTTTATGATGAATTGGAAAATTCTTTGAGTAAGGCTAAGTATTTTTCCAAGTATGAAAAAAGTAAAAATGATCTTGATAGTCTATTGATCAATCAAAATCATTAAAGTGATAGAATAGGTTTGGGTTTCATTGAGAAGCCATTAGTAGTATATCAAGAAAAGGAGAAAAGCATTGAAGAGGAGAAATAAAAATTTGAAAAAATCAATACCCAAGCTAAGGGTGTTAGTTCCAACAAGATAAGATATCCTAATTCCATAAACCATTTTAACTTTAAAGGATACTATCATATTTGTCATGAGTTTGGTGATAAGATTAATGATTACAAGATGAAGGCTAAAAAAATCAATCTACCTAATCCTATGAATGAGATAAAATGATTCAAGTGTTTGGAGATGGGACATTTAGCTAATCATTGTCAAAATAAGATAAATCAAGGTGAGTCTACTCCTAATAATATAATATGTTTTAATTGTCAAAGGACTGGTCACTTAGCCAAATTTTGTCAGTATCAAAGAAGGATTGCATGTTTTGAGTGCAGAGGATTTGATTATATTGATAAATTTTATAAGAAAAAGGGGCTCTTAATCAAGTCAAGACCAATTAGGCTCCAAGTTTTCAAGAGAGGAAAGACAAAGTCTTATACAAGCTAAAGGAAGAAAAGAAAGTAATAATTGATATGTTTGCAGATCAGGATTGTGTGTTTTCACAGGTGGAGAGTGCTTATTTCATTGAATAGTATTCATTATCTATCCATGTTTTCAATGAAGAGATAAAAAAATTAGAAGTTGAAGAAGGAAGACAAAGATAGACTTAAGATAAGTATGGATCATTCTTTAGCTGTAGATGATGATATTTATTGTACAAATCAATCATTACTAGACCTTTAAAATGTCAATTTAATTGGTAATATAGATCAATACATGGTGGCATCCTCATTTTTTTCCTATTCAAGTCTAAAAGAGGAGGATAAATTTTCATGAATAGAAGAGGTAGTCATAGGCAAGTTAAAGAAAAATAAGACTATGTTGATCAAAGAGTAAGAATAATATGAGAAGATGTGCTCCAATACAAGCTTCACAATATTATAAATTATTATTGAGGTATTATATATCTTTGTCTTTGCTTCACAAGAGACTCTTGTAGGTGAAGAAGCAAGATTATTTGTCTAAGAGGTATGTTTAGGTCTCTTGGTCCTAAAATGTCTTTTTGATCAATTTTTGATGCCTTGGTTGAATGATGATTTGAAGGAGAAGGAATAAGTGGTTTGTATGAGTTCTTTAGTAAGATTTTCATGATTTATTCTTAGGTTGTTTGAGGTCTTGATATGCTTAGATGTGTATCGTATGGTCAAAAGTCTAAGTTGACCATTTTTGGTAGTAATGACTACCTAAAAAGTGCCCAAGTTGCTCATCTAGTATTCTAAGGTGAAAATAAGCTTGATAATAAGTGATTCAAGTTCTTTTTGGTATTTAAAAAGAGGAAATATAGTTTTTAAATGCTGATAAGGTGATCATATGTGATTTTGACCATTTGGTCAAGGTGCCTATTGTAGGTTTTAGTCTATGTGCCTAGTCTTCTTAGTTTCAAGGGTCATCTGATGAATGAAGATGTGTCATGAAGTATTTTTTTCTTAGAAAGGTTTTCACATGTGTTTAATACATGTTTTAGGTGGTTTCACAAGTGGATGAATTATTTTATGCTAGGTAGAGCATTTTGAGTGATCACTAGCTTCTCTTCTCAAGAACATGTGTTTGGTGGCTTAAAGGAAGTCATGGTTCCAAAGGGTGTATAATATTTATATTTTGGATGATAGTGATTTTTTGTGGTCTCAAAGTGTGGTATCCATCTCAGGTGTCTATGTTGTCTAGAGGTTGAATTTTGACCAAATGTTACTTTAAAGGCCTAGTGATTTGGACATGTTTAGAAAAGTGGTCAAACTTTGGAGTTATAGGTTAGAAGATTCAAAATTAGTTGACTGAGCCAAATGGGTTTTTGAATCATGATTTATATTCTTTTGAAGGAGAGTATATTTTAAACTATTCAATTTTTGGTGTTCTAAGAGGCCTAATTAGCCAATAGGCTTATGAAGGAAGTATAGAGATAAGGATGAGTTGGAGGCTTAGTTTTTTCATATCTAAGGGGGCATGGTATTGGTATTCAAATATGTATTTATAGGGTTTAAAGTTCTCAAGAAAGAGAGTTATGAGGTTTGTAGTGGCTAGATAGGGTTACAAAGAGTCCAAGTAGGCCTAGTAAAGGAAATGAATATTTTTGAGAAATTTTTAAAAATAAAGATGGCTTTGTTGGTTCTATATGAGTATTTTTGTCTACTCTAAAATGTTTTTCAAGTATGGTGCTATGCTTAGAGTGCTTCTATTGTAATGTATGGTTCCTTGAGAGTGATGGTAAGTGAGCTTGCATGGTATTTTGGTGTTCATGTTATTGTTTGAGTTGATGGTATTTATTCTTAAAGATATTATAGGTATGCATTAGTTTTGTATACTAAGGGGGAACCTTCAAAGTGAAGTAGGTCCTAGGGGGGCTATGTTACCATGTAACTGGTGATAGTTCTAAAGATCTAGGTAGCTTGAGAGAAGTTTCTAAGTGAGAACATCTTCCAAGGAGGAGTTGTGCTTGTTTGAGGTTAGAATGGTACTATTTAAAATACATTCCTAAAGGTGAGCTTGATTCCATGTGTTTCTTGTAGCTTAATTTTTTTATTTCTGTGGTGGCCAATGTTGAAGGGTGTTCACTTTGTCATTTTGGTAAAGGGGAAGAGAGAAAAGGAATGTTTTCATCAATGAAAAAGGGGGATATTATTGGGATATTTATGGTATATGTGTTTTCATTGATGTCAAGTGGCATTGGTAATGACAATTGGTCTAATAGGTCATATTGATGGAACATGGTAGTCTAATGTACTTGGAGCAATGTGATACTTGCAAGGGTGTATATGGGTGTCTTAGGTAGATGTTGTATGGTTGAATGTATCTTGGTATGATGATGTTTGACTTGTTCCTAATGTGTTTTATGCTTAATGTTTGACTTTATGTGGCCTTCATGAGGTATGCAAGTCAGTTTGTGCCTTGTAGGCTTGATCATGCATGGTTGCCTATAGGTTTTTTAGTCATATGTCTTGTATACCATGATATGGAGCTTATTATGCTTGGCATATGCATTTTGGACATGTATAGTATTATTAGAGGTTAGATAGATGGTTTTCAATAGGTGGTTAGTGGTCTTCAAGATAATTTTCCCATTGGCCTAATTGGCCTAGGTGGGCTTGTCAAGCCTTATGAAGGGTCAAAGGGTGTTTGTAGGTTGGTGAAGCTTGTATTTTCATGGGAGATGACTAGAGAGGTGTTTTAAAGTTTATTTACCAATTCAGAGGTCAGTAGATGAGAGAGAAATTTATAAATGACTTCATGTTCTTTAGAGGGTACTTGAATGGTGCATTTTAAGCTCGAAAGGAAAGTTCTTACATTCATTATCTCGTGTAAAATTTTCATGGGGAGGTGATTATTTTGGATAAGTTGATGAAGGTTCCTAATAAGGTTTTCCAAGCATTATTTGATGGATTAATGTCCTATTATTTATGAATGATTGTTAAGAAGGTAAATATGTTTTTATGTGCAAAAACCCTAATCTTAGACCCAATTGGAAATATCTTGATTATAGTTGATAAAAAATATGATGTATTTATAAGATGATTATTGGAGTTTGAATAGGAATCCTCTAAACTTCTGAGGATGTGTTTATTTAATCTTGACTATTTGTGGGTCTCATAGAAAAGTGCTTCTTAACAATGTTTTTGATATTCTGAGAGATTTATGAAAGTAACTAGGTGAAAAATTAGATGTGTGATAAATATTATGACTTGTCTCAAACATTAATTAAAAAATTTAGGAATATTCATTTCTCTATGTCAAATTTCTAGGTCCTCAAAGTTGTCTAGTCAATATGAAGGAAAGGATGCCATGAGTGGAAAAGATAAATCAGAGTGAGAAGTGAAATTGGAAGGCCTAATCAGTGAGTAGGGATGGTTATAATATATTAGATTTGATTTAAGGGATGTATTACCTCTATTAATGATATTATTATTGTTCTTAGTCACTTAGAGAGGATTGAATGGTTGACTCATAGTTGACCATGATGGTTCTGCTAGTTAAAAGGAACTTGTTTTGGTTGATTAAGTTTGTTTGTATGGAAGATGGTAAAATAAAGTGTTTATGATGGTTACAGAGTTTTGAGGAATTATTTAATATCTTCTATATTTATTTTTATGGTTTTAAAAATCTCCTATTGGTCAAACATAGTCTTACAAGTGGAGCAATGCTTCATTTGTGAAGTGTTTTTTAGCATGAGCTCATGGTATGGTATAGAAAGCTTGTACAAAGGATCATGGCCAAAATTGGGAGACATAAATAATTCTTTCTAAGATGTTCTAAAGATATATGGTTGACCATAATTGAGAATGGTATATATACAAGATGTTTTATGACCTTTGTGGGGGTGTAGACTAAGCTAAGATAAACAAGTGTTAATATTTTTAAGACCTTGTGTGAAGGTTGTTGGGGGTCTTGGTGACCAATTTTTTTATGATATTGAGTATATAAAATTTTCATTAGACTCATCATAATTTTTTGATTCTATTAATTATTTTTAATATATTTATGAGTGCACATCTGTATATGAGCGAAAGAATTTTGTGAAGGAATTGTTGCTTATGTTGAAGAGATAGCCTAGTTTTCAATAATTGTTCATTTGATAGGTGTTGTGTTGGTTCTCAACATCTTAGGAAAGTTGGTTCTTGCCATCTTTGGGGGGTTAGTGCTCCTTGTGAAGTGGGTGATTCACTAAAGCCTCATGTTTGTGATCATCTTGTAGGACTATAGTCCATTTTTATTTAGACTTGATAGTGTTTTTTCTCCCCCATGAGGGTTTTACACATAAATATTTGTGTAATGGTTACATTCATGTTTATTCTTTGATTCATCTATCTTGCATTGATGTGATTGGTTAAGTAGCTTGAAGAGTTAACAATTGGATTGCATTATTGTTAAACACTAATTCACCCCCCACCATCTTAGTGTTGTGTACCTCTATCATTTATGTGATCACATTATGCATGGTTTAATGATATATCTACCTAGACATGTTCCTTATATATTCCACATGGTGTATACACATATTATACACTTATCTTATTATTTTAAGGTAAGGAGAATACCAATTTCTACTTCCCCTCTCCTCAAAAGGAAGGGAATATTATTGGGGGAATGACATAGAGGCATGGATTCCATATTTTATATAGGCATGGATTACAATTTTTTCATAGTTCACCATATTTAGATATATAGTGGGGGCATGTTTTGGAAACATGTTCTCCACACTTACAGCAGTTTTAGTTTCAGATATGCAATGGGGGTATGTTATGGAAATATGTTCTCCACACTTACACAATTTTAAAATTGGTCAAAAATCATAGTTATATGATTTAAATACACAATTTTGGTATAATTATATACATTAGTACCATTATTATTGATCTAAGAGGATCTCCACTAGTGACCAAAAGATGGTCTCAAATCTTCCCAAAACCATTTGCATATCAAATAGCTTGTCAAGAGATTTCCAACCCAATTTTTTGGTGACTACCTATAATAAATATCATGTTACATTGTATAATAAATTCATATAATATAAAATTGAAAGCATTAAAATGACTAAAATTGAAAGAGATCAAGGTTTATGAGTATACATGTGTATTGATGCAATTGTCTAACCTTTTGGTAATTTGATTTCAAAATATATATCATTATAAATATTTAGATATAATATTAGGACATATATAAATATTTTTAACCTTAAAAATCTATATTTGGATGAATCTAGGGTTTAAAATATAGAAATGATTAAGCATAAGCATGATAAATAGATCTATAGTAGGTAAATTAATTATAAAACTTGGATAGAACATATACTAAATTTATTATGCTAAGATATGATAAAAATGGAAATTAAAACTATGTTAGATATTAAAATAATAATAAAAATAAGGTGCTTATCTAATTTTTATGCTAATATAGATTAGGATCTAGAATAGATAGGGAGCAAACTAAAAGAGTATCCTAAAATAGTTGCCAAATTTTGGATTTTGTGCCTTTGTAGCTTAAAATACTTACATCAACCTCGGAAGGTTGTGTCAATGCCAATGTTTGGCTTATATTTAGGTGTCTTATATATAATACATATTATAATAAGATGTGACCACCTATATGTTTCTAGGTTTTTTATCACCTTCGCTCTGGTGCATTCAGATCTGGGTCATGGACTCTCACTCCTTATCAAATAGAAAAAATCATAGTTCTTCCTCCTCATAGTAGCTATGGTAAAAATTGGTTAGTGGGAACACATTTTATAGTTTCCCCAAATACACCTCTATCAATGACCACTGCTTATACATCCAATGCTCTGAAGAGGGCCTTAGACCTATGTATTTATCCCTTATGTGTTAAATTATATGTGAACCATATAATATGTGGAAATAAAATACAAAATTAACTTAGCTTATAACTTGTAAAATAAAGATATTAGGTTAATCTTGTAGTACTTCATACCTATGTATGTGATATTCCTATGATTGATATGGGAATAAGATAAAATAGGAAATGTTTATTTTATTGGGTGCTTGATTTAATGTTTTTGATAAGTTGCCTTAGGTTTGTGCTATGTGTAGGTGAGAAATGAATGAGGGTTGATATTGTATTTATAATAGATCCATTTAGAGGATAATTCACATAAAATAACTTAGGTTGACCTTACAGATATGTTTCATTTTCAAATTAGATGAATTTAAGGCACTAAACACTTGTATTAGAGTAAGACACCTACTTTGACATAAGTGTATGTCTGGAAAGCAAGTGTAAAGGGAGAAAGAAAGTAGGTATTGGCTCAAAACTTGTAGAGGCATAAAATAAATAGGTTTTAAGCATTCTGGGTAAGATATAAGTCTTGGGTCATCAACATAAGGCTATTTGGACTAAGAGATAGGCCAAGGGGCATAAGAGAGAAAATATGCAACACTTGTAGAAGAAATAAAGGTTTAGAACTAAGAGGAGAAAATAAGGTCTAAGTTCGAAAAGTATACAAGACTAGGGTGATATATAATTTATAAATTGTGTCTACATTTTACCCCCTCCCTTTAATTTAGTAATGAAATTGATAGTTTAAAGGAAAAGAATGGGTACTTGGGTGTGTATAACACACATTACCTTTGTTTGAGTCCATATTGAGTGCTTTCATGGTGACTGATCTATAACCAATATCATGTTACAGTACATAATCATTTCATATAATCTAAAATTGAAATAATTTGAAATGATTTAAATTTAAAGAGTAGGGTTTAGGAGTACACTTTTTTATTGATGCAATCATCTTTCCTTTTGATTATTTCATTTGAAATATGTATCATTATGAATCACTAAAACTAAGATTAGTAAAAATATAAATCTATAAAGTGCATACATCTAATGATATACATACATACATACATATACATATACATGTGTGTGTGTGTGTGTGTGTGTGTGTGTGTGTGTGTGTGGCCCCATTCCTTCAACCTTGGAGTAAAGATGAATTGGCACCTAGTAGTAGAGACTAGCTCAATCGTGTAACCCAATCATATACTTGGTGAGTGTGAGGGAAGCAAGTCATCTCACACTATCAAAATGGTGAGGTTAGATGATACAATCAATTCCAACCTAAAATATTGTCAATATTGAGGGATTTAATAATCTTAACCATACCAAAAATTTAACCAACTATTGCATTAGATTAGCTCAATATAATTTGTAAAAGTTTGCCCTGGTGGGTGGTGACAGTCCCTAGAATTGTTTAGAATCTAAAACTGATTTATATTTTGTAGTATTATTCACAAATTACATAGCATATGCACCTTATATATGTCTCATGTTGAAAATATGTATAACAGTTATAGACGTCAAATTCTGGTCACAACTAGCTTTTGACCAAACTTTAGATTGATTCCTACCGACCATTGAAAATTAATCCTAAGAATCACTAAATGTCCCAAATTTACTTGTGAATCATTCATAAAATCTTATAATAATGTTGAGGCATCATTATTTTGGATACTATCCCATATGCAATAATAACCTCTCACATATTCATCTCTAATCACTTTATAACATCACAACTATCAATTTAGCCTATGAACCTATTAAGTGGGGCACTTGAACGAATATCAAATCTTGAAAGAGATAAAATACTAATCAAAATAAATTAACAAGTTAAACAAGATTAAATGCATATTTAAAATTATCCATTTGAAATTAATGAATATCTAAAAATGGAAATTCAAAAATTCAAAATATCCAAGCCTTTCATCATTGCCTTTATGATTTTTCAATTTCTTTAAAAATATCCTAAAATATCTAATTTGAGAGCCATGCCTATTAATTTTAAATCATAATTACATGATAACTATTAACTCAACTGAAGTTGTTTTTGACTCACCTAGGTTTAGTTTGAACCCATTCCAAGTCTAAACTCAACCTTAACTCACCTAGGGTGAGAGTTAATTATTAAGGCTATAAATATAAGGACTTGCCTATTAAATTATAAAATAATTTGTAACAAAGTTATTATTCTCAAATATATTCAAAAAATCTCTTTGATGTAGTGTTATATTTCCTAAATGCCTAGCATGTAGTGTTACCATGCTTAAATCTTAGGCCAAGAAACATCAAGCCAAGGTGTCAAGTAGAGAAGGAGCCAACCAACCTCCATTGTCAAAGGCTTCTTGATTCAAAAACTAAGAAATCCATTTAATAAATCCATTTAGATCTCCAATGAAGGTAAAAGTCTTGTTTCTTTTATGTTTTTGTTGTGCTTTCATTTAGTTTTTGTTATCTAAGTTTTCCCTAGTGTCTAGGATAGAGGTGTTAGGATTTTAGTATGTTCATTTCATTTATTTTATGAGACTAACATAAGACTAACCTGCCCTTTATTGTAATCCTTGTTCACATGATGGCATACTTAATGGAACCCACACCACATGAATTTGATCTTAAGAACTTGTAGATTACTTTCCTTAGGATTTTCATGTGAAAATTTAAGCTTGATGATCAAAATAAGTGAAAATTGAAGGATAAAAGATGTTTTTCTTGAATTAATAAAGTTTCCCTATGTAGTTATGATTTTTCTCTCTGGAATCATGATATTGTTCAATATCATTACTCATATATTCATGGTTTTATCTTTTTTGTCATGGTTTTGTGCCTAACTATTAAGGTTTATGCTAACTATTTTTTGCTCATAGGGAAATCTATAATATTATAATATCATGACTCTAAAAATCATGATATTTCTATAAAAGTGGTGATATTACAATATCACTATTTTGTCAGTTGTGATATTGTAAAAAGTTCTATATTTTTATCAAAACTTTAGTGATATTTCATTTAAACTAATAGTAGTTAGGCTAATTATTTTAGATTAAACTATAATATCATGACTCTCATAGTAACAATATTGCCTTTTTTTAGTTTTATCATTAGAGTAGTGATATTACTTTTAATGCTTTATTTTCATGTAAGTTGTGGTATTGTGCTGACAATCATAGTTTTCCAAAGAGATTTTCAGTATAGCTCTGTGTTCTGTAATTTTGCATTATGTTAAAAACTAAAAACTCGAGAGAAATATTTTGGAAGTCATTTGTTCACCTATGATGTCCTTATAAGCACAAGGACTCTCTTATGTGTTTTGTAGGACCCAAAAGGCCAAAAATGAAACATTGAAAACACTTCTAACTTTCAAAATTCACATTTCAAATTAGTGTTTTAATAATCTTTTTTGATTACATCATTTTTTCTTTTTCAAATTTTTCAACAAATGCCAAGGGGATTAATTTTCATAACATACTTCATTTTAGTGAAATAAAATGAACTTTCACATTTAGTTACATACTCCTAAGATTTATTTATTTTATACATATTTTTTGAAAGTCTTTTATTTTGAGAAAGATGAGTGATTCATATATTCTCTCCCTCATCCCCTTTAAGTAACTTGGATGACCAAAAATTCTCATTCTTTGCCTTTATCGCTTTAGTCCAAAATCATGAAAAAAATGTCATTATGGCCCTCCCCAAATCTGTATGGTTTGGGTGATCCTAAAATGACCATAAATTCTTTTCACTTGATTTTAATTTTTATGCACTTTGAATTGTGAGTGGGATTTCATAACCTCCTCACAAGTTCTCTAGGGAAGCATTGACTTAGGAATTCATCTCTGGACAGTCAATGAGTTCATCTTTGGACATCATTTTAACCCCACTCCATGGTGGGGTATATAAATTGAGATGTTGAATTGTTGGGATGGTATTTTGAGTAGTTAAACTACCTCTATTAGTGACTATTACCCTTGAAACGTATGATCTCAGACATTGCACTATATTGAGAAAGTGAAAAATGTAGTGGATCTAAGACATTTTCACAACAATCCATCTGATGTGGATCTACATGACATGATTGCATATCTAATGTTAACCACACTTAGGACCATATAGAAATGAGCAAAAATTGATAGTTTAGAACAACCCCACTTACCATGAGCATAATATTGATGCAGGGAAAGTAGCCCAAATTTCCATGTTGCAGTATAAAATCTTGAAAAAAGAGGGGGACTAAAAACCCTAATTTTTATTCACTTTTAATTTTTATATTAACAATAAAAATCCTCTCAATAAGTAGTATATTCATTAAATTTTATTTTACTATACGACCTTGTCAATTCTAGGATTTAGGATGTTACACTTAGGTGTTTATGTCATTTTATCCTTTCTTGCATGGTTTTGAGTTTAACTATCAATTTTGTTTGTCTTACCATATAAAAATGAGTCTTGTTTATACAACACTCCTTTATTTGAGGAGAAATTACACTACCCATTTGATATCACACCTTTTCCTTAGTATTTTTACAAAACTTATTTGTGTGTGTCACTTGATTGAAATGGGTATTGTTATGCTACCTAATTCATCCTAAATTTTTGTGCCTTTGTGTCTTGAAACAAAATATTTTATTGTTAATAATGTGTTCTAAGGTATACATGGATTTGTAATTGATGTCATTCTAAGTTTTCCTTTTTGTTCTTGAGGTTTTATAACATGATCATGAAGTGTTGAAAGTAGTGTAAGTAGTTTTAAGGTATGTTCAAGGTCTAAATGTGAATGGCATTTCAACACCTATTATGCAAATAGACCTAGTATGGCCTAATGAGGGGTCAATATTAGTTTTCAAGGTGATATATCTCATTAGAGAATTATCATAGATATGAAATTTAATGTCAATGTTTTTGACCAAGTTTGAGCTCAAAGTCTGAAAGAGAAAGCATGAAATGTGGTTTTGAGGTTTTCTACGTGCACAAAATGAGGTATTGCAGACTTGAGAAGGATTGTATTATGATTTTTGGCACATTCAGCCTTTGTATGATATCCTAATAAGTTAATTTAATTTGGGTTAGGATCCTAACACAAGTTTATAAGCATTATTTTTTGGATTAAGGGCCCAATATTTATGAATGATCATTAAAATTGTAAGGTGGTTTTAACCCTCTCTAAAACCCTAACAATGACTTGATATGGAACATCTTGATATAAGTGGATTATAATGAATTATATGACCTATTTTTATTATTTTATCATGTATATGACTCTCTGAATTACCTCCAAGTGGTATTGTTTTGTCAAAAGAATGAGTGGAATCTATAAAAAAAACCCTTATTTACTGGATTTTTGATGTAGTAGTCAGGGTTGAGTAGGTCAAAGCATGAAAATGATTAGAAGATTATGTGTGAGACTTTTATTTTGTGTCCATGTAATTTTTTATCATGTTATAGACATTAAATATGCAAAATTTGTTATGGAAGTTGTCCTATCACTAAAAAGGCCTAGTGAGAAAGACAGTGAAAAAAAAGGTAAAAGTGGGAATGAGATTAGGGATGTGTTTCCATAGATTAAGGATGGAACCAATTGCATAAGATTTTTTTTCAATACATGTAACACATATCCTTATTGGATATAATTTTTGGATATGTGTCTGTATGTCATAAAGTTGTTCTCAATCTAACTTGTCTAACATAGTGAGGTTTGTGTACAATAAAGCCATGAGATTGGTCTATAAAACCAATATTACTATTTGAAAATATAATAAATTTATTTTAAGTTAATATTATAATGTTTTAGTATCATATAAACCCATTTTAATTTTATTAAATTGAATCTATAGGTGTTCTAAGTCATTTTTTATATGACTATGTTTTGGAGCATTTAGGTAGTTTTATGTGTGTTAGTAAGACTGATGTTCTTGAGGTGATTTGCCTAGATTTAAATAATATAATGCACATTAAGTTGTTATATAGGTCTCATATATTAAATTTAATTAATTTTTATTATAATAATTTTGTATGAAGGTGTGAAAATTCAAAGGTTTATGATTAGGTTTTGAAGCCTGTTTACAATTTTGAGTGAGCATATGAAAGTGATCAGTCTGAGGTATATTGTCCTATATGGTGAAGTCTAATGGACATGGTGATGACCATAAGGTAATTTATGTTATATTAATATTATTTTTTTATATTTTTATTTTATAAATTTTAGTTTATAATTTAGATATTCAAAGTAGACTTTCTGGCAGTTAGAAGGCCTAATTGTGAGTAGGCCTAATGGTGTGGTTCAAAGAGTGAAATGAGATAAATGGTGCAGGAGACCTAAGGTGATATTATAAAGGATATATTTACATTTTTTGTGAATTATTTAATCTATTTATTTAGGCACAATATGTTCTAAGGTGGCCAAGGTGAAATGTGTGCTTTGAGAAGGCCCAATTGTGTTAGGTCTCCATTGGGCCTTATGGTGTTTTTGGTCCTTATGAGTGGTGTTTGACCTATGTAATGGTTTTTTAAATTGAGAAACATATTTTTTTATATATTCCAAGGATTATAAATGTATTTATATTTTTTTTCTTACCAATACATATTTTATCAAGAGTCAAGTATAAGAAAATGATCTAATAGGCCTAATTTGACTAGTTGGAATACTGGTATGGTGAATGAATGACATAGAAGTTTGGAAGCTAGGTAGATGGATTTAAGACCATAAAATAGGTATTTTTAATATTTAATTAATTTATAATAATTATTATATATATTATTATCAAGGTCATATGACATAAATCTGCCAAGAAGAGGGCTAGTTGAGCAAAGAGGCCTAATAGGATGTTTGAGAGAGATAAAAGAGTGATAAGAGAAAAATAAGGTGATCATCATTAGTTAAGTAATAAAAAAGTTTAAAAATTTGATTTTTGTCACCAAATATCTCACCATAGAATAGGTTTTTCAATCCTCTTCCATATTTGGGCAACATGGGAACATTTCCAAGTATGTGGGTGCACCTATATTGGAAATGAGCCTCTAAGTTTAAGGGTTATCTCCCTAAATGTATCTTAGAATGATTTTATCTATACCAAATAATTAAATATGGAGAAAAGAGTTATATATAGCATAATTTAATCTAATATAAGGGGGTGATACACCAATATGTCATATATATGACCATCATACTTTCTTGCACTAAGAAGCAAAGCACACAATCTAACTTCCAAATCCTATGGGTTCTAACATGAGTATTTCAATATATAGGTTATATTAATTAGATCTATCCAAGTTTAGTGAACCATAAGCTAGTTTTAAACACTAAGGCTCATTTTACACTTAAAATATAATAGGTTCATACACTTGAAAACACTTTATATGATGTATTAGAATATGAAATTTTTCACAAACATAAAAGGATAAGGGAAGAAAGGATAGATAGTTATCACTTTGTGTCACCATACATCACTTGCACACTTAGAAAATTATTCCACAACTTAAAATCAGATTTACATTAATGTTCAAAGGAAAAAATATGCCATAATTCTAGTAGGGCTTTGTTATACATTGAATGGAATTGTTTATAAAGGCCAAAATGATAGTTATTTATATCATTTAGCAAGATAAGTGAGAAAAGAGAAGCCCAAAGGGGAATAAAATGGGTTCAAATTCTTTTGGACCATAGTTTAAAATTCTTTTATAATTATTCTCATTAAAGGTTCTTGATTGATCCAGGTTACTTCAAGTGGTTGGACAATTACATTATTCCCTCATTTATGATCCCTAATAGTTAAAATGGTAGGATCAAGTTGATCTAAGTTGGGTCTTGTCATTAATCTATTTACAACCAATGGATCCATCTTTTAGGATTTGTCTTGTTGTTAAACTATTCTTTACTGGTTTTCCATGGCATGCAAGAATGGGGAGAAGGGTCTTTTTTATGTAGTTGGTCTTGGAGATGAAACTATTAGTGTCTACATGTATGCCTTCATGGCATCCTTTGAAATGATAGATCTTGTTCAAATTGGATCATGCTCAAACTTTTCCCCATGCTCATAGGTCCACTTTAGTTAAAAAACCAATCTTAGACTATTGGTTTTCCTATATTCATTATGTTTATGGGGACCTACTGATGATATAACCCCTTTCTAGGTCCAAATAGACCCATTATGTCATTGTAAGAACTAAGGATTCACCATATGCATATGTATTTATTTAAATAAAGTGAACATAGTCATAAATGACACTAAAACCCTCAAATATTTGAGCTAGAGTCCATATTAAGCTTTGATGGTGGTCATTTATGTTTTTTTATACTTGACTACATGGCTATGTCTGCTCCTTGGAGTTTGATCAAGCTCTAATGGAGTTTTATCTCCAATAATTCCCTTATATTCTTGAATTTTAATTTTATTGATCATCAATATCTGACTTGGATCATTGACTCATTGACCCATATCACACTATTGATCCTACTCAATATTAATGACCAAGAGTCATTGATCTACCTTTAACTTGTCAATTCTATCCAAGATAGTGGCACTTATCAATAATGTATTAGTTTTAGGATCCTACTATTAGTCTGTCAGCTTCCACACTTGTGCCATGTGTCAATCATGCATTAGCTTCAAGATCTTATCATCAATCTATCAGCTTTCATGTTTATACCTCATGTTAATCACACATTAGCTTAGTTTTTTGTTGTCAATCTACAATATTCCACACTTATGCCACATGTTAACCTCTTGATCTCCTTAACCTTTTGACTCATCTCATACCATCAAATCAAGATGTATGATACAATGTGGAACATTAGATCTGTTAGGGCCTGCTATTTGAAATCTAATGGCTACTTCATGAGATCAAATTTGACATCCACACTCCCATAATTTTATGTCTATGTAACCATAATTGATATTTATGTAACCATAAAATTTAATCTCAAAAGGGTTTGTTTTACTCTATCTTTATTTTGATGTTTGTGTGAATGTCTTACTTTGTTGGTTCAACTTTGAAGCTTCATAACTTGAGCTAGAAAGCTCACACAGACTTGAAATTTTTAGAGGATAATTGTGGCATGAAAATCTCCATATTAATAAAAAAAATTATCTCACATGTATTTTTGAGGTACATTTATTAAATACACAAGTGGACTATTTCATTCATTTCTAGATTACGTCCTGGATAACTTGGCTCCTTAGACTTGGTAAGATAAACTTTGAGGGCTTAGATCTTAAGATAGAAGTCTCATCAAGATATGAAACTTGAAACTCATGATCTTGGCACTAAGGACATTTATCTTTCTTGTTTTGATGGCTATGCAAGGATTTTTGAGCATATTTATAAAATTCACAAGCAAATTGTTCTATTTTGGTTTCCATGTGATGTCTTGATAATGATCTAGATTCACAAAGCTTATTCTTGAGCCATTTCTTGATCTTTGAAAGCTTGAATAAACATATTGAGAACTATGTGGACCCTTTACATGATCTTGACTGCATCAACACCATGAAAACTTTCTACTTGCATATTGACTCTAAAATGACCCATAAGACACCAAATGACATAAGGACTAAGCTAGACTTAAGACCAAAGCTAGAATGACATATGAAATGACATAAAATTAATTATAACATACCATATTTCATTATAAAAAGACCCTATACAAGATTCTAACTATAGGTGGTTAACCCATTTTGGTCTAAGGTTAAAATGATCAACTTCTTGGTGATTTTCTAAAGGTGGTATGCTTGTTATGCCATGACTAATTGCCTAATCCTATCTATTAGGATATGGGTTCAAATTTAAAGTAGGTTTGACATATAAATTACCTTTAACAACACATAAATCACAATAAAGGACAAAGAATAAGAAATATATAAGATAAGAAACTAAGAAAAAACAAACTTATCCTTCATGATCACTTATTGGAACACAACACAACAAGAAAGGAAACACACACCTAAACAAATTGACCCAAGAACTAATTAACATGAGATGAAAACCTCATCCAAGATAAAATGGGAAGTTTCAAAAATCTCTTACTTTATGAAATGAAGAGTTGAATGAGACATGTAGCCTTTTGATCCTTAACATTGATGCCTCCATCTTTTTTATGGTGTTTTCCAACTTCATTGGCATAATGTTAAATGAGGACCAATCAACTCCAAATAGGATAGCTATAGAAATAAAATATTCTTGTATCTAAACAACCTCCACTTTCTCATATGGTTCCTCATATATGATCTCCAATGGTTTTTTTAATAAGGCTTTCCTTTTTGGTTTCTATAGTGTCCTCAATAAGATTGGGTTTTTCTTCAATCACAAGTTCTTCAAGCTCATCAAGGAGATTTGAATAGTCCACACAATATTGTTCATTATCCTCCATGTAAAACTCTTTGTCCACCTTCTCAAGTACTTGGCCCTTAATATACAAGTCTAAAAATATAACAGTCCTCTTAGCCTTGTTTTTATCTTTGATAGATTATACTTGATTTTTGGAAGCATCAAGCTCTTCTTATTCATGACCCAATACCTTTAGATGTGGCTCAATATTAGGTGGGTCTATTGACTATTCTTAATGTTAAATAAATTCCACCTTGCCCTCACTTTCCATGTCTACAATCTCTTTGACATTAGCATCATCAAATTTATTTATGATAGCAAATTCTTGATCAGTAGACTGACCTTTAATATTTATGCTTGATAGAATACTTGTCAACATGATCCTACTTATTAGAATCATTAGCAAACTCATCATCAGATATGAAATATTTTCAAGAAGGAAGATACTTACCCAACTTGTCAAAATCTTTGCATATGGCATTGGACTTTTACCAAAGTTCCTCTTCATTCACAACATGAGACCTTTCTCCATGATTATTGAGATAATAATCAACATGCTTATTAGAGGAATTATACAAATCAGATGTAGACTTTTAGGGAGGAGGATTAACCTTACCAAGCTGATTAAACTCGTGACACATGAAATCAAACTTTTGACACAATTCATTTTCATTTACCTCATAAGTGTAATCTTCAAGAGCCATTTCATCATCTTCTTCCTTGGTAAGTAGAGGTGTTGGTACTCCTTATTCATGTATAAAATGCACTCCTAAATTAGTTTCCTTCACAAAAGCATGGGGATCATGATTATAAGTATTAGTGTCATATTCATCAAGAAATAAACCTAAAATACCCTCAAGCCTAGAAGAAGTGCCATCATCTATAAAGAGTTCATTTCTTCATGGGGCACAAAATTTAGATCAAAACTTATCTCAATGTAAGGCTCAATATGAATCCTTGCAAGGGGTTGTGTCCTAATTGTCACCTTGGCCCCATACCTTGTTCTAAATTCCAAGAAAGACTAGTCAACTAAGAGATAGCCACCTATCTTGGCTATGAAGTCCCTTGATAGGTAGATTGCAAAGTGGGCTAGGAGATCAACCACAATTATGTCTTACAAGATATGAATATTAGGACAATCATGCAATAAAAACTTCAAGCCTTTTATCAATCCTAATATATTAGTAGGTGTACCATCTAATTAAAGGACCCCTTTGCTATGTAGCTCATATTTCAGGCCCAACTTGTTAGCTACGACTTTGGACATGACAGAAGTAAAAACTCCACTATTAAATATGTAATTATGTACTAACTTGTCACCTAAAACAAGGGTGAGGTAAAATGCTAGAGGTTGATCAACCCTAGTGGATGGTTCAATAATGGTAATAGGATAATTTTCAAGAGAAACAAGGCCATGAATTTGATTTGAGGGTGAGACACTAATAGGGGTAGTAGAAAACTACTTTTGTAGGAGTTATTTTTTACTAGGAATATGAAGAACATCCCAAAGAGAAATGGATGTTTTAGTGTTTTTTAAATAATCTAAAATGTTTAAAGAAGCCATACCCAATTTCTTTTAGGTTCTTGCAAGTAGATTATTACATGGAACTTGAGGAATAAGAACAGACCTTACCATATTTTGACTTGATGGAGATGTAGAAGTTCTTAGGACTATCACACTTGTAGTTATGTCTTATTGCCTTGTAAGAGGATTGGATGGGCCTATGTTCATGCTACTACCACCTCTTAGAGCCTTCTTCTTATCCCTTGTATTATCTATGATAGAGGCCCCTTGATTTAGCACAAAAGTGTCTTAAAATAGAAAATTGGTGAAGATCTCTCCTTGAGGTTGTCAATCCTCATTAACTTACATCATCACCTCATCCTAATTTGATATGAGGGGAGTAACTACTGCTTGATCCACTAGAACTTGTTTTCCATTCTCATTGACATCCATGAATTGGTATTTCTACCAATATTCTCCCTACACCAAATTGTTATGAGTTGGTACCATCTCTCTTGTATTAGTGGTAGAGTTAAGATTGTATGCATTAGCAGGCCTATTGGGATTAGACAGACATTGGCCTCTTCCTCTTCCATATTGTTACTGATAGAGGTAAGGATTCTAATAGGTAACTTGTTGCATATTAAATTGCTTATTTTGAGCCTTTGAGGCTAGGAACTTTATTTTCTAATCAATATTATTTTTTGTTTGCCTAAGAGCAACCTTAGTTTTGGTATTGGCATTAGGAACTATTGTCATCAAATTGTGCACCCTAGGACACTCTATGAGGTTTCTATAATTTTATGCAACATGGAATCATGTCTCAAGTTGTGTGTGAACTTGTTAGAGAGATGAATCTCTAGATTATGAGGGTTAGCTCCCTAGATTCATCTTTAAGTTCTTATCACCTAATCTAATGTTTTTTTATGGGAAAAGGGTTAAGATTTTTCATGAAGATGAAACTGCACTAAATAAGTGATATACCAAGACATATCCCATAGACTATCACACTCCTACTAAGCAATAAATCTTTCCAAGACCAATTTTAGGCATTGAATGATCCTAACATAGTATTTCAATGTGAAGGTAGGCATACATAGAATAAACAACAAAATAATTGATCTAGGAGTAGATTACACACCATAGAGACAATTTCAATCTTGAAGAGGAGTCTAGTATATTCATACACTCCACATGACCTATTAAAATCAAAACTCTTGCTTAAACATGAAGGATAAAGAGGAATAAAGATGACACCATCACTTAGCTCCACTATACATCACTTAAAAACTTAGACAAAATGTAATTAACTCATATAAAAACTTGTATTCAATGTTGAAAGACAAAATAAAATGTCATACCAACAAGGCCTCACCATACTAGCTATGGTCTCTTTTTCAATAGCCAAAATATCTTACATTTATAGAATTTGGAAGAAGAGAGAGAAGAGAGAAGTTGAAGAGGCACAAGGACAAGTGTCAAAGGTGTAAATTATTTTAAATACATGTGGATGAGGTGTAATAAGAGTCATGAAACTAAATTTCACTTTATCACATCCCAAATTAGCCTCCTCTTCCAAGTGTGGCATAGCAATCCTCTTAATCATTCTTCCTTTTAGAAACTACCTTCATCATGGGCTTTCTTGAGCACTCCAAATCAAGTGGTGGACAAATGTCTCATATGTGAGGAGAAGAGGGAGTTACAAATATGCTTTCTCCTAAATTGGGAGTTTTATTTATCATGACATTCTCTTACACAAGCTCATCATCACCTTACAACCATGATCACTCTCCAATATTCCTATCTTGACACTTGGCACTAGAATATTTGCATCCTTCCTAAATGATCTATACCATGGATATTATGACACATTTTTGGATAACTCATATGTTTTAATTCATTAGAAACATCTTTAAAAGTCTTCAAACTTGAGTTTCCATGTTCTTCACTATGTCATTCTACATGCTAGTTTAGATAGGCTAAAATTAGAGACCTAAAAGAGGCACTTTTGATTATTTATAAGATATAAAAATTGAATGAGTAATTTTTTTAATTCCATAAATACCTCCCAAAGTTATTTTCATCCATCGATCATCTTTAGGACCTACAAAACACAAGAAATGTCAATAATACTTATTTTATGCTCCATTTGTAAGAATTAAATATAATATAATCCCATTTATTTTACTCTCATGGACTTGGTAACAAATTATATTCATCACTTGTGTTCAAATTCATCCATTTAAATGCACCTTTATCATCATTTCCTCTATTGGGTCCTAAAATAGGGTTGGCAAGGGTTTTGAAGTAACTAGCCCTATTAACATTTGTTCATATCCATGTCACGTTTTGAATATGATAAAATTCCACTTATGGATTCAAAATTACCCCCTTAAACTTCCTTTAATGCCTTAAGGTTCCATTCAAAATTTCATGATAGATGGGAGCATCCCAAGATGACCATTCAAGCCATTTTCAAGCATTTTGTGAGGTCTGAGAGCTTCTCAAGCCAAAGTATGTTTTATTTGAGAATTTATCTATATATTATGGTTATAATACCTCTAAAAATTCCCCATAAACATTCTAAAATCCTTATAAAAACTCACCAAGGGCTTATAATGAATTTACCCCTGTTTTGGAAATATGTTAAAGCCTTGCCAACTAAGTGTGCCTTTACCTTTAAACCAAATAACCATTATGAACATATACCATGAATTAACATAGATTTAAAACATAATTTAAACTTCCATATAGGTGATACAAAACACTAAAATTATTGTAAAATGTTATAACTTGAAGTGACCTTGCATTTGGCATTGGATTTGCATGTTTTCATCACTAGGTCTGCCTACAGACCTTCTGGTCTAGACCATTCTTATTGCATAAAAAACTTATAAAATTATTTATCAAATTTATCCATGTTTTTATAATCTATTTAAATATTCTTTAATTATCCAAATGATCTTTGGTTTACCATTCATCACATTTCCCCAAAATTGTCATTCTTGTGTATGAAGGAAGCACCTTACCTCTAAGACAAAATAGAGAGTATTATCCATATTTTTTTTATGAAAATTAGATATTTTTTAGGTTTTAAAAGGTCCTAATAAAAAATTTTACCAAATTATTTTTTTTGGTTCCATGCTTATGGGGCTTAACCATCTCAAGTTTCCCCAAAAGGGGTTAAAAACCTTGTTTTCTTACATTCTTGCTCAAACCTCCCCTTGGATGATCCTTACAAATAATATTCATGATTAAAAGTTTCTTATAAATTTTAAACACCCTCATTTCATGATTATTTAACTTATGAATCCACCTATAACCTTTCTTCTTAGTGAAATATCCATATTCCACCTTGAACCAAGGGTTTCCCTAACCTGCCTGCATGGACTGGGTCCACTTTATCTAGAGAGAAAGGGCCTTGGGTGTCTTTAGGGTGTTTAAGGCATGAAAATAAATTAATATTATCATTATTAATCATATCACATTTTTTTAAATCTTCCCCTCCTTCTTAGGTAGTCAAACTCCTATCTTGTTCCTTCCAAGTTAGACATGCCTTAATTGTAATAGTGGACTAAGATGGTTTTCTTGTAGATACCTCTCTTTAAATATATTATCAAGGTGTCAAATATATTCTAAAGTTTATTTTACTCTCTTATCATGTCAATTTGAGCTCATCCTTTTATCCTCATATCATACTAACACCTTCCAAGCTCTCAATTGCTCACTACCTCAATTGACTGAGATACTACCTGTAGGTGGAGGCATGACTTAGCAGGGAACCCCCTTTTAGTTATGATAAGGGATATCTAGAAATTAATAAGTATATACCATACCTATTCACATTACACTCCTCTATTATCCTTCAGAAGACTTTCTTGCCTCAATTTTCAACACCCTGTCTAGGCTAAGTATTCCACCTATAGCCTTGCCTGTAGGTGTTTTGATGATATTTAGAACTAACTTGATGATGTTTTGACTCTACTTGAAGGTTTTGGTATCATTTAATCACATTATATCTCATATTCACCTTGAAAATTCAAGATAAGGTCAAACCTTAACCTTCTAACTCATTGCTTAACACCCTAACTAACTGTGTTTCACTTCCCAAGCCTGTGTACAGACATGGAATAGTGTTTAAGGGTCAAAAAATCAAATTTCATTTTCTCTTTGACATTTTGGTTTAGGAGTGTCTTTTGAACCCTTTTTTATTGTTTTCCCTTATTTTTCATAGTTTAGGTTCTTCAATATGAAGTGAAAGGTGAACTTTCCTTTAAAATCTTATAGGAGATCAAAAACTAGTGGTTTTGAGGGCACTTTTGGGTCTCCAAATGATCACCTTACATTTCTCATTATCATTAAAATATTTTCACATTCCTTGCCCATACCAGGGAAAACAAGATTTAACAATAAGATGCATGAGAAACCCTAAGAAACACTTTTGTTAAGTTGACCCAAAAACCTTTTGGGCCTCTAATTGGCTCCTTTTGGGATAAAAGTCTTGAACATATAGTCCTTATCTTCTTCACATGATCTAATACCTTACATTGCCTTCTATTAGTTACTATGAGCCTATTAATAATATTCTTGTGGTAGAGGTGAAAAGGAATGTGGGGTTTCTTTTACATCTTCTATACACATCTAAAAATCATGCTTAGTCACATGTAGAAAGTTGGTTTGAAATGTAGACAATGAACTGGGCATTGATCACTATGAACTATGAATGTAGAAAGGACTCATATGATCCTTGATAAACATCCAAATTCATTTCCAGCAAAAGAATAAATTGTGAGATAAGTCCATCTCTCTTTACACCATAGTGATGTCATCAAGAGCTTGAAGGTGATTGTCTTGGTAGAAAATATAGGTAGAGCATGAATTTTGAGCAAGAAAAGGTTTGTTTCAAACATTTTATCTCCTCAAAGAGATTTTATAGTCTCCAAATTGATAAAATTCACCAAGACCACTTGGATTTCATTCTCAAAACACCTTCTTCAATGTGAAAATCTCTCTCCTAACACCTAATATGAAAAGAATAGACAATAGCAGACCCAAACAGACCTAGAAGAGGCCATTTGGTAAATTAAAAATCCAATAAAATTATACAAAACCTATGGATGGGTCATTAAAAACATAATATATCATCAAATCCATCAGACCAAAACAAAATGTCTCAAAATTAGCTCAAATAGTGACCCCCCTTCGATGTGGATGCATAAAAAGCTGCCTAGAGTATTAGATTTTTTTCATAAAGGAGGCACCAAATTACAAGTTATTATTATGAAAATTAATTGCAATCAGATTACTATTTAAACCCATAAGAACACTTTCCATCTCTACCTATATAGTCCATAGCGAGTGTTTGAAACTACTCTTCTTAAGCTTGATAAGTGAAATGAAGGAAAAGAAGATAGAAATGAAACTTTTTATGAGATATATATAATATAAATGTGTAAATGACTTATGGGGAGGTGAAGAGTCACACCACCACATTTTTAGCTATAAGGGAACTTGAGAAATTCATACAAGTGTTAGAAATGGCTTATTTTTTAGGGAAATCTACCATTTAATTGATGAAATTGACTTGTAACTACCACCTCTAATAGATCCTAACATAATTTGACCTTATCCACATTTAGATCCACCTTGGTGACAAATATTTTTCTTGGAAATTTTGTACAAGTCATTTAATAAGATAGAAAAGTGGCCAAATACCCCCTTTTGCACATGAGACCTAATAAGTGGCCAATTTATGGCTTGAAAACACCACAAAACCTATCAAAGACCATTTTATGACATTTACAAAATAAATTGAGCCTTTTAATAAGTTTATCCAATGTTGACTTTTGTTGACTAGGTCAGTACAAGGAGGATAGACTTCAACAAGGACTGAGGGAAGGGCAAGTGAGACATGTAGGACAATAGATGGCCCCATAGAACACATGAAACTTTCTCTAAAATTTTAAAATAGTATGTTGACCAAAAATTTTCTTGGGGTCAAATTTGGTCAATAGGAACTTGGGTTGCATCTAGAATATTAATAGAAGCATGAGATAATGAATGCATATAAACTTTAGGTGGAAATCTTCTAGCCTAGAAGAGACTATTTTAAGCTTTGATATCAAGATCATATGCTTCAAGAAGAGTATAACCTCCCATATATTGAAGCATGACATCAATTTTAGTTCCAATGGATTTCAAGTAAGTAGGGAACACTAAGCTAATAGGTGGTCTCAAGGGAGGAGGCAATCTATGCCAAGTCTTATAAAACCTTTCATTGAAGTCATGCATTGTTTCTTTATATCCCATTTGTATTACATTTAGATGATGTATGAGAGAGGCATGATAACTTTCATTTGCAAATACAAAAGTCAACAACACTCCAAACTCTTCCCATATTATGATGCATCCACCTTCTAGAGTCCTATACCAATCAAGATCCTTCCCCTTAAGGGACATGGAAAGGAGTCTAATCGCAATGTTCTCTCCAAAAATGCTATGGAAATTGAAAAAAATAGAAACATATCTCATGTGCTCACTATGTGTGACATGACTCTCACCATTGAATGTGAGCCCACCTTTCATGGCATTAGGGGGAATCACATCATATACTTGAAATTAAATTAGATTTTTAGTATTAAAGGCAGGGAAAGCATGAGGTCTAGCCATGTCTTCTTCTTTAAGACCTTCAAATTATTTAGGATCTTCACTCTCTTCCTCTCTATAAAAATCTACTCATTCTTCAAAGGGTAGATTAAGTTGTGGATACTAAGCTTTAAGAGGAATTTTAGGCAGAATGGGTGGGTTAATAGGATTTAATATTCTAATAGAGGATGAGCTAGTGATAATCATGAATATGAAGGCATGTTTATAAAAACAAAATGACCTTGAACTATATTTACCTTGAAGGAGTCACCAAATGTTTAGTAACACACTAATTTATAGCTGATGTTTGTCAAGACCATCATTCACCTTGACAAGTTGTCTTGAAGACAATACGTCCCATCAAAAGTACTAGAATTATTGTCACTAAATCTCATACCCTAAAAGAGGGTGTTCAAACCTCTTCTATATTTGGGAAACATGGGAACATTTTTAGATATGTGGTTGTACCTATATTGAAAATGAGCCTCTAGGTTTAAGGGTTAGCTCCCTGAATGTATCTTGGAATGCTCTTATCTATACTAACTGATTACTTATGGAGAAAAGAGTTAGATATTGAATAATTGAACCTAATATAAGGGGGGGATACACCAAGATGTCTTCTATATGACCATCTTACTTTCCTACACTAAGAAGCAAAGCACACAAACTGACTTCTAAATCCTATGGGTTCTAACATGAGTATTTTGATATGGAGGTGAGATACGTGAGAGCTATCCAAGGTAAGTGAACCATAGGCTAGTTGTAGACACTAAGGATAATTTTAAACTTGAAAGATAGTCTCATACAATTTAAAACACTTCATATAACCTATTATAACATGAAATTTTTCATAAAGATGAAAGGATAAGGAAAGAAAGGATATAGAGTTATCACTTTGCATCATCATACATCACTTACACACTTAGAAAATTGTTCCAAAACTTAAAATCAGAATTGCATTAATGTTCCAAGGTATAATATGACATTATTCTAGTGGGATTCACCATACATTGAGTGTAATTGTTTACAAAGGCCAAAATGGTAGCTACTTAAAGCATTTGGCAAGAGAAGTAGGAAAAATAGAAGTCCAAAGAGGAATCAAATGGGTTCAACTTCATTTGGACCATAGTTGTAACTGCTTCTACAATTATGCTCATTTAAGCTTCCTAATTGATTTAGGTTACTTCAAGTGATTACACAGTTACATTATTCCCTTATTGATGCTCCCTGATAATTACAATGGTGGGATCAAGTTACTTTGAGCTGAATCCTAGCATCAATTTAGTTATAACCAATGGATCCATCTATTAGAATTTGTCTTGTTGCTAAAATTTTCCTAACTTGTTTGTCATGACATAAAAGAATGGGGAGAAGGGTCCTTTTCATGCAGTTGGTCTTGGAGATGAAACTATTAGGGTAGACATATATGCCTTTATGGCATCCTTTGAAATGCTATCTCTTGTTCAAAATGGATCATGCTCGAACTTGTCCCCATGTTCATAGGTCCACTCTAATTGGAAAATGAATCTTAGACTATTCATTTTCTTATAGTCATTATGTTGATGGGGAAATAAAAATTATATATCCCCTTTCTAGATCTAAATAGGTCCAAATAGACCCATTTTGTCATTATAAGAATTGAGGATTCACCATATACACAAGTCCTTCTTTAAAGAAAGTGAACATAGTCATAAATCACATTGTAACCCTCAAATATTTGAACTAGAGTCCATATTAAGCTTTGATGGTGGTTTTCTATGTTTATTTATACCTGATTATATGTCTATGTCTGCTCTTTAGCATTTGATTTATATCTAATGGTGTCATGTGCCTTTTAAAAATCTTGCCCTGGTTTAACCTTGGTCATGTTGTAATGAAATTACTTCAAGAATTAAGTATAATAGCAGAATTATATCCAAATATGACTGAAATTTATCCAAATATATGATAATAGATAAGCCACTTCGAGGGGGCAACCTCCACAAGCTTCAATAAGAGCAGAATTCACAATATGATGATAAATGATTACCCACTACCTCCTATATATAGTCTATCTAAGCCATGGTTACTCCATAAACTGACCTATTAATCAAAAGAAAGCATAGATAAATGTAATATAATGTCAAAGAGGCATAAGTAAGCCATAAGTCAGCTAATACTATCCTCATACATGTGATAGGTTAGGGGCGTAGCAAGCCCTTCCCCTTCAAACCAATGTTGTCCTCAACGTTGAACAACTCTAGATGTTGTTGCAGAAAATCTTCACCTTCCCAAGTTGCATCTTCACTACTTTGGTTTTTCCACTTGATCAAATATTCCCTAATCTCTCTGGTTCTCAACCTCTTAGTACATGTTTGGAGGATCTTCTCTGGTTCTAAAATGACTCATCCTTATTCATCTAGTTCTGGGAGCTCTATCTGGGGGAAACTTTCTGTCCAATGACTTCAAACAAGAAACATGAAATACTGGGTGTATGTGAGATGAATGAGGTAACTCGAGCTTGTAAGCCACACTTCCAATTTTTTGTAGAACCTGATAAGGGCCATAATACTTGGGAGCAAGTTTTTTGTCCTTTTTCTATTTCTTCAAGGACATTTGCTTGTAAAGACACAAACAAACAAATACCTAGTCACCCACCTCAAAATTTTGCTCACTACGGTGTTGATCTGCTTGTTGCTTCATCCTATTTTGTGCCAAGGCCAAATTCTCTCTCAAACTAGCCAAAACCTTGGTGTGCACCTTTAATGAAGAAGTGATGGAAGGTGGATGGTAACCATATAGTGATATAAATGGAGACATTTTAGAAGAGGTATGGAAAGATGTGTTAGACCACCATTCTGCAAGTGGTAGCCATTTAACCCAATGTTCTTATTTATCTAATACAAAACAATGGAGATACCCCTCTAAACATTTTTTAACCACTTCAATTTTTCCATTACATTGGGGGTGGTAAGATGAGCTATGAGCTCGCTGAGTACCCAAATAAGAAAATAGTTCAGTCTAGAAATTACTAGTGAAAATAGGATCATGATCACTTACAATTATTTTTGGGGTTCCATGTAATTTGAGAACTACTTCCATAAAAATAGCCACTACTGTACTTGCTGAAAATGGGTGTGTGAGAGCACAAAAATGGGCATATTTTTTATGCCTATCCACAATGACCAAAATAACATTCTTACCTTCAAAACAAGGTAACCCAGTGATGAAATCCATGGAAACCTCCTCCCACCTTTGACTAGGAATTTCTAATGGTTGTAACAAACTTGGGGTCTTAACTGTTTCACCTTTATTCTATTGACATATCAAGCATTCTTCCACAAACTTTTATACATCTCCCTTGAGTCCTTCCCAAAATAATTCTTTCTTAATTCTATGATAAGTTTTCTTGAACCCTAAGTGTCCTCCAATTGGAGATGCATGCAACTCTGCAAGAATATTATGCTTAAGCTTTGAATTTTTGCACAAGTATAACCTACCCTTATACCATAAGACATTACCTTTCCATTCAAATTTGTCAAAGGATAAATTACCTTGCTGGAGATTCTAATCAAAACTTGTGTATCCTTGTCTTGCTCCCATTCTAACTTAGCTTCATCCACCCAATCTGCTTACAATATGGACATTGCACAAAGTAATGCTTCTGTGGATGCATCCTGTCTGGATAGTGCATCTGCTACTACATTATATTTAACCTTCTTGTAGATGATTTCAAAATCATAACCCAACATTTTGGTTACCCATTGTTGTTCCTTAGATGACAATCTTTGCTCCAAAAAGTATTTGAGACTATCATGATCCATTTTCACCTTAAAGTGTCTACCCATCAAATAAGGCCTCCATTGTCTAATTGCATGAAGAATAGCCATCATTTCTTTCTCATAGATAGGTTTTTGTATATTTTTACCTTTGAATTGATGACTTTCAATTTCAATGGGTCTCCCTTCCTGCATTAGTACTGCCCCCAATCCAGACCCAGAAGCATCACATTCAACAGTGAATGTTTGTGAGAAGTCTGGAGTAGCCAAAACTGGAGTGGTGCACATAGTTACTTTTAGTTTCTCAAATGCTTTGGTAGAATCATCATTCCAATGGAAAGCATCCTTCTTTAGCAATGCAGTGAGTGGGGCTGCTATGTTACCATAACCTTTCACAAATCTTCTATAGTAACCTATTAGTCCAAGGAACCCTTGAAGGTTTTTGAGAGTTTCTAGCATGGGCCATTCCATTATCTCTTTGATCTTCTTGGGATCAACTTTTACCCCTTCATGGGAAACAATGTGACCGAGGTATTCTACCTCCTATACTCCAAAATCAAATTTAGATGGCTTCACATAAAGTTGGTGCTTCTCCAAAACTATCAACACATGTTTCACATGTTGCAGATGTGCTTCCCATGTCTGACTATAAATCAATATGTCATCAAAGAAAACTAGTAAAAAATTCCTTAAAAAAGGCCTAAAAATAGTGTTCATCAAGCTCTAAAAAGTAGATGGTGCATTTGTAAGACCAAAGGGCATTACCAAAAACTCATAATGGCCCTCATGTGTTCTAAAAGTAGTTTTATAAACATCTTCATCCTTGATTCTAATTTGATGGTTCCCCGAGCAAAGATCCAATTTTTTGAAATAATTAGCAACTCATCAAGTAAATCATCAATTACTAGAATAGGAAACTTATCCTTGATGGTGTACTTGTTGAGTTCCCTATAATCTGGGCACATCCTCCATGTGTCATCCTTCTTCTGGACCATGACCACTTGTGATGAATATGCACTTTGGCTATGCTTGATGATCCTTGCCTCCAGCATCTCATGGACCATCTTTTCAATTTCACTCTTTTGTGCATATGGATATCTATATGGTCTGATATTTGGTGGTTGACTACCTGGAATTAGTTGAATGGCATGATCATGTTCTCTTTTTGGTGGTAGTCCTTTGGCATGGCCCCAAAAATAGATGAGTGATCTTCAAGAATTATTTATAGATCAAGATGTGTAGATACTTGTGTGGGTTGAACTTCTATGGAGCATAATCGTGCAATAAATCCCTCTGTCCCCTTTTTTAGCATCTTGGTCATCTGATGTGAACTAACCAATTGTGGAGATTTTGCATGTAATCCATGTAGTTCAATTTTCTTACCTTCAGAATGAAAGCACATGAATAATTCTTGGAATTTCATCTCAATGGAACCTAAGGTTGTGAGCCATTGGACTCCCAAAACAATGTTTGTGTTACCCATGGGAATAACAAACATAGGAGAGTTGAGATTTTACCCACCCATAGTAAGCTTAATACTATGGCATTTGCCTGAACAATTAATTGTGCCACCATCTGCAATCATGACTTGAAATTATGGTGCTGGGTAGATGAAGCAGTTCAATCGAGTGGCCAACTTATGGTTTATAAAGTTGTGTGTGCTCCCTGAATCAATCAACACTTTCACCTTCTTTTTCTTGAGGAAACCAACCACCTTAAGAGTTTGTGGAGTGTTAATACCTGCAAGTGCATGACAAGAGATTGTAGGTTGGGAATCTTTAGGTACCTCCTCTATATCTTCCTCATCATCATTGGAGGCATCATCTGGTTCTTCATCTTCATTTGGTCCCTCAATGTAGAATAACTTCTTCTCAACACATCTATGTCCTTTAGTCCACTTGCTATCACAACCAAAACATAATCATTTTGCACACTTCTCTTCAACTTGTTGAGGGGTCAATCTAGTAGGTGGAGGAAATGTTGGTGATGATATGCTACGATCTTTGAAGTGAGTGAATGGCTGCTTCTTATTGGCTATGAATTTTTCCTTAGCTCTACATGTTAGGATAATAGATTCAAAAATATTAAGTGGATTAAACATGCATACCTCATGTTAAATGTGGTCCTTGAGTCCACCCAAAAAAGGTCATTCAATTTTGCTTCAAAAATTATCTCCACACATAAGGATAGGTTCTAAAAATGATGAATATAATCCTTGACGGAGCTAGTTTGCACAATTTTTTTAGTTGGCTAAAGTAATTCTCTGTCACACTATTCTCATAGTGTAATTGTAGCTCCTCTGTAAAAATTGACCAGGTGACATTGAGAGTCATCTTTTTATTTTGAGCACACAACCATGATACCAAATGAATTGATTAGGTTCAAGATACAAGGATGCCATGGTAACCTTCTATCCACTTGGAATCTGATGTAGGTCAAAAAAATTCTCCATTTGGTTGAGCCAATTGAGTGCATCTTTTCCATCAAATTTGCACATATCCACCTTTGGTAATAGGTTCCTCTGTGGCCATGGAGTTGGATTTGAAGTAGACTGGTGTAGACACCAAAATCGTGTCTACTCCCTGGTCGACTCCCCCATTGGCCCCTTTCAAACTTCACCATTCCTAGCCTATGTCTTATTAATTTAAATTAATTATCTATTTTAAATTAATAATTCCCTCTCTCTCTCTCCTTGACACCTCACCCCACCTTGGATACCTCTCCTTGGATCCCTTCATCACCTCATGCCAAGTCTTAAATGCCTAGACCCCATTTCCTTTATCCCACTCATCCCCCATGCCTATTTAACCCACCTTCGACCGTTTTCACATGACCAACTGACCTCGGCAGATGGAAAAATGGACAAAAGGCTATTTTTAGCCCTTTTTCCTATTCTTTGGCTATCGACGTTGGTCAGTAGTCGGTCGAAGTCGGTGGTATTGCCAGCATTGGTTGCCTTCAAAATAGTGTTCTGCATCTAGAATGCAGATCTTTTTCCAATCCTTCAATCTTTTTCCAATCTTTCAATATTTTTCCAATATTTCAATCAGCCAACCTTCCAATCTTCCAACTTCTCTCGCTCCCTCTCTCCCAAACACATAGCAAGCATCATAGGGTACAGGTACTTTGCATCAATCACTCCACTCTGCAAGTAGTCTTCTACATCATCAACATCAGCAATAGGTCTCCTACACTTCTTCTTCAGCAGGTAAGAGGTAAGTATTCTTCTTTTGTTTCATCTCAGTATTTCAGAATGCTTTGATAATCAGTCCCCATTTGCTACTTCTAAGTGCTATGAACCAGACTTGGCTATCAACCAGACCAGACTTGACTTCTTCCCAGAAAGGTTGAGAGGCCTTCCCCACATCCTTATCCCTTTTTTAGCCACACTCTCTACCCTGCAAACCTAGCACAAACCACTAACAGACTCTCAGACTACCATAGACCATTTTGTAGACCATTTTGGCGATCAGAAACCTGTCCAGACCTTGTCCAAGACCATTGCCCTGACCGATGCAGCCACCAGGCCCATTGCCCCTACCGGCAATGGTAGACTAACCAACGTCGGTGACTGTGGAAGATTGATAGAAAAATATAGGTAAGCTTTATCTTTATTTCTTTTGTTTAGTCTTTCACAATTTCTTTCCTTTATCAGACATTATTTTTATCAACTAGTGTACTGTCATCCCTCAAGGAAGTCTTTGCACTTCTGGGATCAAGCTTTTGCTTGGCAGCCCACTATCTATCTATCTAACGCCTTCTTTGTTTAAGTCTCTTTCTTTTGCAGGTGTCATCCTCCACAGCCAAAGAGGAGTCCCTACAACATCTAGATAATGGTGCGTAGACCTCATCAGGGTACATACAAACCCCTGACCATTTTATCTTAGTTTCTTTCATCTTTTGAATGTAGAAAAGCAAAAACTTGTTAGAAACATTTTGGCATGCCCGGTGGGACCCTAGGAATTTTCCTTGGGTTCATTTCTTTTTATTCTAAAAACAACCATTCATATAGGTGCATTAGGTCTCTTCTTGCATTTTTTTCTTCTATCTCTTCCGAAAAGACACTATTAGAAAAGTTAAAAAGAATCCTTCTTTTTCGTTCTTTCTTGCATCTTAGACTAGTAAAAGTCATACTCTTCAACCTCTTCTCACTTGTCTGCATACGAACACACATTTCAATTTGGGCTTAAAATACATTGCATTTCATTTCTTCCTGAATGCATACTTAGCTCTCACATCTAGTAATTAAAACTGCATCATGAATAAAGCGTAGGCCATTTATGTTACACATCCAAACCACTATCACAAATTAAACATCTAAACACACCTAAGACAAGGTCCGACTAGGATTTCATCACCTAGCAGATACCTTACCCATCCCGGCAATCCCACTTGGACTTCTTTACCAAGGGGAAAGCCCACTCTGTTCTCTAGCAGAGGATAAAATCTAGGGGAAGTATATACTGGCTAAGCGAGACTAGCTTATCACTGGGCTCGTGAAGTGAGGGGAGCTTGCTCCTTAGCACTAGGCCATGTACATAACCTAACACAGATCTTGAGCACTGAAACTAACCTGAAACCAACTTTAGACTACCTCTTCTAGGACCCATTCTACAAGCCAACTTCCCAAACACACTCTAAGGCATAAGCCAACATGATTCTAAAAGTTTATTCTTAGGATTTAACATTTAGGGTCTGTTTGTCTTCATCTTCTTTTCTATCTTTATCTGGTTTTTTGAGCTACTGAGGACATTTTCTTCTTTCCAAAAACTTTCAAATTCTTTGAGTTTCTGGAAAAACACAGTAACTGACATCAGTTTTCCTATTCACATCAGCAACTATCTTCACCGATATCGGTTATCTGACTGACATTGACAACCTATTCCACTGACATCAGTCTTTCTACCGATGTCGGTCACTATCTAAACTTTTCTTCTCAAAATAGCAAGCTTAAAAACTCAACTTTCTTGCTGTCCAACACCTATTCTAGTTTTTTAAGACTAAAAAACACATTTCTAAAACCTGAACCTTTTGCCTTGAATGGTTTTGACACGTAGTCAAACCAAGACTCTTGTTGACCACATGAGGCAATAATTGCTTTCACCTTCGCCTTCCATAACAAGTCCCCTAATGGAGTATCATTCAGACACCGAACATACTCCTGTCTAACCAACCCTGACTCAGCCTCCCATTGTCCCTGAAGGGGACCAGGACTTTGAAAGGTTCCTTGACCTTAATGTCAAGGCCCTTCAACATTATCTCACAAAAATTCGAATGCGAGACTCTTTAGGCAACCCAATTTATGGGATGCCAACCTCCTTAGTTGAGATGGCAGTCATACCAATAGCATCTGTGGTTCAGCCCATAGACACCCAAGCTGTCACCTTGACTAATAACCCACCTATGACTAATCTTCAAAGTGTGGCTTCTCCTTCTATCTCTGGGCCTACTTCCATCAGGTTTTGGCCCCCCATCAAACATAGACTATTCAACAAAATTCTACCCCTTTCCAAAATCTAGTTGTCTCCATCCTGCCTACTCTTGCCCCTATCAACACAAGAGTAACTACCTACCCTTCAACCAGTGCTGCCAGCCCTCAACCACCTTTGGCAGCCCCTACTCAATTTGTGCCCTCTAACTCCATGGCACAACCACCCCTGGCTTCCACATCTATCCCAATGACTAGTTATCAATATGTTGCGCCTATACAAGTGCAACCGACTACGTCATACACCTATTATAACACCTTCCAAGTGCCTTACAACCTAGGTGGCACCCCATCTACCAATCCGTCAGCCGATCTCATCAAGATGCTGATGGACAAAATGTCTAATCTTGAGGCTTCCATTTCTGGTTCAAGTAATGTCCTTTCATATGACCAAATTTACAATGAACCCATCCATCCCTCTATCCCAATCCAACCGTATCCCAGTCAGTGGGAGCTTCCTAAGTTTACTCACTTCTAGAGTAAGGAAGACCCTTAGCAGCATCTACGAGCATTCAGACATGCTTGTTACTTGATAGCACATGATGATGCGCTACTGCTACGCACATTCCCCATGTCACTTTATGGTCCTGCCCTTGACTGGTATAGCTCTATTACCAGTCACTCTCTCTTTTCTTTCACTCAACTTGCCCAATTATTTCTCGACCACATTTCAATCAATATCACCAAAAAGGTCTCTATCACAGACCTCTACTCTATCAGGCAATTTGATGACGAATCTATAGCTGATTTCGTCACCCGTTGGAGAGGTTTAAACAACCAACTCTCCTTCCCTTTACCTCAACCTGAGCTCATCGAGCTCTTTTCTTGAGCATGTACCAAACATATTTCCTCCACCTTATGGGTTCAAACATTCCACACTTTTGACAAAGCTTTCACCATGGCCCGAAAGCTTAAACTCCACACTATTAAAGAAAATAGGGTCAAATTGCGTAATGCCAATGCAAAAATTGATGACCCTTCTTCTTCCAGACCTTCTTCTTCCCACTCCAAGTCCAAAGGAGTGGAAAACACTATGGTTGTTAGACCATCATCTTTGACAACAACCAACCAGCCCAAACCATCCACATCCCAAAGTATCACATGATAATTCCAACAAAGATATGTGCAACATCAGTATACTCCACTAGGAGAGTCATACGCATCTGTGTTGGACAAACTTGTCAAACAGGGGGTCCTCAATCTCCCTCCAATCTGACCACCTCAATTCGACCCTTCAAAATCCATCCCTACATGGTATAGGGAAAATGACTTTTGTCACTATCACCGTGTCAAAGGCCATGACACAAACAACTGCCGAACCTTCAAGAACATTGTCCAAGACATGATAGATAAAGTGACCTTGTCTTGGATAACCCAAACGCACCACCCAATCAAAAAATGGACATCTTCAAACAACCCTTTCCTAACCATCCTCCTAATCAAAACAATGTCCAGACCATGGCCGATAGCTCCCAAGAGCATGATATACGCACGGTCAACACGGTCTCGCCTCTTATGTCTAACCAACCTCTCTCACAGGTAGAAGAGCCTTCTTTTCCTATTAGTTCTCCATCGACCTCTCTTATATTGGAGGATGCCTTAACCATACTGATGCCATTAGCCCCACCTTCATCCTTCCTCCTACCAATGGAGGACCATACCCTTCCTACTCCTCAACCACAAGTAGAAGACACCATCATCCCTGCCCTCTATCCTCTTGAGGAGTCACATTCTCCAATTTCTTCTCCACCAAGAGAAGACCCTATCTCTTCACCCACTTCAACTGAGGAAGACCCAGTGATGGTTTTCTCTTGCCTTTTGCCTAAGATTGCTACATCTCACTCACCTCCATCCACATCTGAACCCAAACCCACACAAGCGTCCATCAAGCTAAAAGAGATTAAATCTCTTGGTGTTCGCCCTATATCTAACCTTGCCTCGCACAATAGTGGCCCTCAAACCAAACTAAAGAAGGCTACTAAACCACATCAGAGAATTCCTCCCCCACCTTCATCATTGCCCTTTATTTTGGGCCCACATCCATCCACCTTAATAGGAGTGTTTCCTACTCTAACACCTCACAGAGGCAAATTGCCTCCATTATCCCCTTTACCCATTAAACATATATTTCCTCCAAAATGGCCAATGCCTCCTACACCTCCAAAACAAAAGTCATCAACCCCTACTGCAACAAAACACGTATACCCATTGGTGGGTTCTTATGCCTTGTTGTTATGACAATTTTTGTAGTCTTCTCGCATCAGTCTTCCACCTCTTAAACCATACCAATCTCTCAGACCAAAACCACCTTGGTTCAATGACACTAAAGTTTTTGCATATCATCGCACGCCAGGACATGACACTGAGCATTGTTGTGCCCTCAAGGTTGTCATTCGCCAATTCTTAGAGAAAGACACCCTTCTTCTTGACCTTTTTATCAACAAACCTTCAACATCGTCCCATGCTTCCCATACCTCCTCACCTTCACACTCATCAACTCTCAAATCAAGACCATCTTGGTTCGACAACACTAAATTTTGTCACTATCATCGCACATTAGGACATGACACTGAGCATTGTTACACTCTTAAAGCTATCATTCATCAACATCAAAAAAAAGATACCCTTCTCATCAAGGATCCTCTTGACTACCACTTTAACCAAACCATCGACACCATCACATGCCTCACAAACATCATCACCTAAATTGAGATCTCCACACAAGACTATGTTCCCTCCACCACCTTTAACCCCCTTGTTCGAAATCAATACAGTCAACGTGACCACCAGCCCACCAACCCAAAAGGATAAAGGGAAAAGACATGCTTCTATCCCTTAGACATATCCATCTGCTAAGCCCTCACCACAACCAAAACCCAAGATTACTGTCTTGAGCACATCTCGACTAGCATCCTCAAAGACAATCCCTGACTCCATGGTGAAACAACCTCACCACATGACCCCTGTGAAGATGTCTTTGTATGACCTCATACAAAGCTCTCCACAACATCGACAAACCTTAATCAAAGCCTTACAGGTAGTGGAGGTTCAACTCAAAGACCCCCAACCACTGGTTGCTTTGGTCACATCATTACCTACCATTGCCTCCATCACTTTCAGTCATTCTAAGATTCCAACCTCCAACATGGAAGATCAAGATCTTGCCCTCTCAAACTAAGTCTGTCAGACATTCTCCCTGTCACATAAGCAACTGGAGGAATTTGACTTTGCCCTGATTATCAACCTCGACCAAACATCAACCAATCTTTTAAACATCAACCAATCTTTTAGTCATCGACCTTGACCAAGCCTCGAGCAAACATTGACCAAACATTAACCGACATTGACCAAATATCAACCAAATTCATGCCAACAACATATCAACCAACTTCATGTCCAACATCAACCAACACATGACCAATTTGGAAAGAAGTAAATGAGGTAAGTTTTCTCTTGATTGGCTCGGACCTTACATCATAATACACAAGTATGGGTCAGGGACTTATCGTTTGTCTTCTCTCAAAAGCCGACTAGAACCTGAGCCTCTTAATGCCTTGCATCTGTGACCATTCTACTGTTAGTCGAGTACTCATTCACTTGAAATTTAACTTGAGCTCATCTCTTGAGCAATCCCTATCATCTTAATCCTTATTCCTTTCAACCCTATGTAACCCTTTTATAAAGTATGAATGCTTTGTCTTAATAAAAGGGAGCCCTTGAACTTCTATAGTCTTGTCCATGACTCAAAATTCTATCAAAAATAAATTTGCATGTCAAAATATCAAACGGTCATAAACTCTAAAGGCAGACTGCTCCCTTGAAGGACAACTGTACTATCATTGTTGTAGCTAATAGACTACTCCCTTGAAGGACAGCTATTCAAAGCCCTTAAATATATAAAAAAGCAAAAATATAGACCACTCCCTCGAAGGATGGCTATGCTTAAAATCTTGCTACAAACACCACTCTCAGAAGCTTCCCACATAGATCAGCTTCACAAATGGCCACAAAACAAAATGACATCCCTCGTAGACTTCCCACATTTATCAGTTTGCCACCAAAAAAAAAGGGTCATGGACTTGACTTGTAGTCGTTTTCTAGGTCTCCTATAAAAAGGGGCAAAGTTATCCCTACTAAAAGGGTTACCCTGTCCTCATATATCATATCACCTACTCAAGGGATTTCGAGCTCATTTTTAATGTCAAAGTGATTCGATTACTTATCTAACACAACCAATGGTCAACGACATAATGCATGAATGGGGATTTTATTTCTAAAACCCCCTACCTATGCTATCATTATGGTCCATGTCAATGAAAGGGCACACTGCCTTTCACTTCCTCCATCTTGGTCACATTCAACCAAATCATTTGCCAACCAAACCAATTAAACCTTTTTCAGACCACAAAAATGTTCTCATAGTCCATTTCACATAGTTTTTATGGACAACAATACACATGGAAACTATCGACCATACAATTTATGTCAAGCATAAACCATTACTTGTTGAGGCATAAATAGACTCCTTTCATTTTTAGCATACATCCATTGCCCAATATGGACAATTGCTAGGGATGAAAAACCCTTAACCAATGTTACAAAATACACCATCACATAATATGGAAAACACTGTAACATCATCTTACCCTCATCATTTATCATGACCAAACCAATCATCAACCAAATTTGACTCCTTGTCTGAACTACATTGGTCTGAGGCCCTTCAAATAGGGGCTATGTAGGTAGCACTCAGTCAACATGACATCTTCTGGGGTTAACTCGACCACATCCATTTGTTCATCTACCTAATGGACAAACTATCTTACATTTGACCATGACTTAACCTCATCCAACCCATCCATAACCAACCCTCTTCCTCCCTTTTTGGTAGAACTACATTGGCCTAAGGCCCTTCAACAGGGGCTATGTAAGCAGCACTCAGATGACATGACATCTTCTGGGGTTAGCTCAGCCACATCCATTTGTTCATCTATTTGATGGACAAACCATCTTACCTTTGACCTCAACTTAACCTCGTCCAAGACCAATCCATAACCTTGACCTTCTTCCTCCCTTTTAGGGAGAACTACATTGGCCTGAGGCCCTTCAATAGGGGCTATGTAGGCAGCACTCAGATGACATGACATCTTTTGGGGTTAGCTCAGCCACATCCATTTGTTTGTCTATTTGATGGACAAACCATTTTACCCTTTAACCATGACTTAACCTCATCCAACCTATCCACAACTGACCCTCTTCCTCCCTTTCAAGGAGAACTACATCAGCCTGAGGCCCTAACGATTGGGGCTATGTAGGCAGCACTCAGTTGACATGGGGTCTTCTAAGGTTAGCTCAGCCATTCCTTTGTCACATGTCATTTCTTCAGCTGTCCATCTAATGGACCAACTATCTATCTTAGCCTCGACTCAACCAACAACCTTGGAGATCACGCCTATCTTCTCTGACTTTGAATACTTCCAAGACAACGTTGCCTTGGTTGTTTTTGCATGTATGCTACCTCACGAATGGTTAGCAAAATTGTCCGCAACCCGCATATCAACCCTCACAAGTATAGGATCGTGAGCAAGTTGATCCCCACTACTTGTGACATTTTTGTGTTTCCAAGAGCACTTCTTGAGCCTGGGATACTTGGAACATGACAACCATTGGAGCTACAGCTTGGATCAAATAACCCAATCAGCTATGACTAAATGCTGGGGCCCAATTATTTCAATTTTGGCACTCCTCGACCCTTGACCTATGATAATTTGACCTGACCATCTTGTGAAGTGGTATGCATTCAATCCCAACTATTACAGCATTCACACTCAACTTCACCATGTTCATCCACTATCTATCAAATCAGCCCCCGATTTCAGGTTCCCTTCCCTCAACTCCCGCTTTGAGGGGGATACCTCATCATCATAATCAGGGCAACCAATTCATTTTTTATCTTGAAATTTGTTAGAACAACCAACAAGATGAAAAGACCTTATCCCATACCTGGGGCAATCAACTCCTATTTTTGTCTTGTAGTTCATCAAAAACAACCAACAAGACAAAAAGGGGCAAATGTAGACACCAAAATCGTGTCTACTCCTTGGTCGACTCCCCCCTTGGTCCCTTTCAAACTTCACCATTCCTAACCTATGTCTTATTAATTTAAAGTAATTATCTATTTTAAATTAATAATTCCCTCTCTCTCTCCTTAACACCTCACCCCACCTTGGATACCCCTCCTTGGATCCCTTCATCACCCCATGCCAAGTCTTAAATGCCTAGACCCCATTTCCTTTATCCCACTCATCCCCCACGCCTATTTAACCTGCCTTCGACCATTTCCCCATGACCAGCTGACCTCGGTAGATGGAAGTATAGAAAAAGGCTATTTTTAACCCTTTTCCCTATTCTTTGGCTGCCAACATCGGTCAGTAGTTGGCTGATGTCGGCGGTATTGCTGGCATTGGTTGCCTTCAAAACAACGTTCTATGTCCAGAATGCGGATCTTTTTCCAATCCTTTGATCTTTTTCCAATCTTTCAATCTTTTTCCAATCTTTGAATCTTTTTCCAATCTTTCAATCAGCCAACCTTCTAATCTTCTGACCTCTCTCGCTCCCTCTCTCCCAAATGCATAGCAAGCATCATAGGGTACAGGTACTCTGCATCAGTCACTCCACTCTACAGGTAGTCTTCTACATCAACAGCATCAGCAATAGGTCTCCTACACTTCTTCAGCAGGCAAGAGGTAAGTATTCTTCTTTTGTTTCATCTCAGTATTTCAGAATGCTTTGATAATCAGTCCCCATTTGCTACTTCTAAGTGCTATGAACCAGACTCGGCTATCAACCAAACCAGACTTGACTTCTTCCCAGAAAGGCTGAGAGGCCTTCCCCACATCCTTATCCCTTTTTTACCCACACTCTCTACCCTGCAAACCTAGCACAAACCACTAACAGACTCTTAGACTACCATAGACCATTCTGTAGAGCATTATGTCGACCAAAAACCCATCCAGACCCTGTCCAAGACCATTGCCCCGACTGACGCCAGCCACCAGGCCCATTGCCCCTACTGGCATCGATAGACTAACCGACGTCGGTGATTATGGAAGATTGATAGCAGAATATAGGTAAGCTTTATCTTTATTTCTTTTGTTTAGTCTTTCACCATTTCTTTCCTTTATTAGACATTCTTTTTATCAACTAGTGGATTGTCATCCCTCAAGGAAGTCTTTGCACTTATGGGATCAAGCTTTTGCTTGGCAGCCCACTATCTATCTATCTAATGCCTTCTTTGTTTAAGTCTCTTTATTCTACAGGTGTCATCCTCCATAGCCAAAGAGGAGTCCCTACAATGTCTGTATAACGGTGCGCAAACCTCATCTGGGTACGTACAAACCCCTGACCATTTTATCTTAGTTTCTTTCATCTTTCGAATTTAGAAAAGCAAAAACTTGTTAGAAACAACTGGTTAGGGGAACCACCCTGGTGGGTTTGTGAAATAGAGTTAGATTGATGATTTGATTGATTAATGTTCAAATCCATCATGATATCTCCCAAACTATCTTGTATGGATTGCATATTAGATTGTATGACTTGCATCTCACTCTGAATGCCTTGCACACTATAGTCAAGCTAGCTCACTTTGTGATCTATGTCAAAAAACCCTAGTACAAAGAGTCTATTACATCCCCCTTCTGACTCCATCTCATCCTTGTTAGGAATTTTACCTAGAGTTTTAGCACCCTTTCCTCAGCCCCGAGTTTGTGGACCTACCATAAAAGGGTTTTACGATGTCGACCCTTATTGACACTTTTGACCCAACTTTGACCAAGTAATTTTGGAATTATTTCAGTCTCAAATAAAAATATATGAAGAAAAAACCATATCCAAATTTTTCTAAGATTTCCAAAAATGTAAACAACTCAGAAAAATTCTTTGAATTGCGCACTATAGAGCAATTTTATGAAAAACAATAAAATAGAGATAACGTTTGTAAAATAGATCCAAATGAGCTGAAATTTTAATGGAAGCTTAAATTTATTATTTCACACCTCCAATAAAAAATTTTCATATAAATTCACAACCATTTTTTATATATCACAAAATTTAAAAAATTAGTGTTTCGCCCACAAGATTGCCCAAATCGCAGCTCTGATACCACTTGTAATGAAATTACTTCAAGAATTAAGTATAGCAGTAGAATTATATCCAAATATGACTTAAATATATCCAAATATATTATAATAGATAATCCACTTCGAGGGGGAAACCTCCACAAGCTTCAATAAGAGCAGAATTCACAATATGATGATAAATGATTACCCACTACCTCTTATATATAGTCTATCTAGGCCATGGTTACTCCATAGGCCGACCTAATAATCAAAAGAAAGCATAGATAAATGTAATATAATTTCAAAGAGGGATAATTAATCCATAATTCAGCTAATACTATCCTCATACATGTGATAGGTTAGGGGCATAGCACATGTGTTCAATCTCCAAGAAGTCTCTTGGCTTCTCGACCTTTAATTTCATTGGTCATTGATATCTGACCTCAATCATTAACTCATTGACCCATCTTAGACCATTTATCCTACTTGATATAAATGACCATGATTCATTGATCTACCCTTGACTTGTCAACTCTATCCAATCTAGTGCCACTTGTCAATCATGCATTGGTTTTAGGATTGTGATATTAGTCTATGATCTTTCATGTTTTTTCCACATGTCAATCATAAATTGGCTTCAAGATCCTATTATCTATCTATCAGATTCTACTCTTGTACCATATGTCAATCATGTGTTGGATTCAAGATCTTTTTATTAGTCTATCATCTGCTATGCTTATTTCATGTGGTGGCCTCTCAAGGTCCTCGACCTTTTGACTCATCTCATACCATCAGATAAAGATGTATGATGTAATGTGGACCATTAGATCTACTAGGACCTACTATTTGAAATCCAACAGCTAATTCACTAAATAAAATTTTATATTTATGATCCCATCATTTGACATCTATGCAAATATCATTGACATTCATGTAACCATAAACTTTAAGCTCAATAAGGTTTGTTTTTTTCAAGCTTTATTTTGACATTTATGCGAATGTCTTACTTTGTTGATTTCACTTTGAAGCTTCATAACTTGAGCCAAAAAGATCATATGGACTTGAAACTTTTAAAGATTGAAATTGGCATGAAAAAATCCATAGTGTTTCAATATTTTGGCTCATGTGGCTTTCTAAGGTACATTTATTAAATAGACAAGTAGACCATTTCATTCATTTCTAGATGATGTCTTGGATGGCCTGGCTCCTTAGACTCAATAAGCCAAACTTTGAGGGCTTAGATCTCAAGATATAAGGGTCATCAAGAAATGAAACTTGAAAATCATGATCTTGGCACTAAGGACATTGATCTTTCTTGGTTTAATGGTCATGTAAGCTTTTCGAGCATATTTATGAAATTCACAAGCAAGTTATTTTATTCTAGTTTCCATGTGATGTCCTGATAATGATCTAGATTCAAAAAGCTTGTTCTTGAGTTATTGCTTGATATTTGAAAGTTTAGATGAACTTCTTAAGGCCTGTGCCAACCCTTTCCATGATCCTAACTACAACAACACCATGAAAACTTTCCATTTTCATATTTGACTCTAAAATGACCCCTAAGACACAAAATGACACAAGGACTAAGCTAGACTTAAGACTAAAGCTAGAAAGGCATATGAAATGACATAAAATGAATTACACCATACTCTATCTCATTATAAAAAGACCTTATACAATATTATGACTATATGGGGTTAACCCATTTTGGCCTGAGGTAAAAATGGTCAATAGTGATCAAATGTTCTAAGCGGCTGAGTTGGTGTTAAGCTACCTAGGGGGTTGGTGCCTCCTTATAAGTTGGTGTTTGCTAAAGGACTAGTTTAGTTGGTGCTTGAATAGTGAGGGTTTGGTACTTCTTGTGGGGTTTATACCTCATTAAATCTTAATTCATTGTATATATGACTATATTCCAAGCTATGTTCTAGTGGGTTTTATCCCCTTGAGGGTTTACCAAATATTTTTTGTGTTTATATTTTCTTTTCTTATGTGGATTCTTGTTTATGCATTAGTTGATATATGTGTTTGAATGAATGATAAGTGAAATTGAATTATTTTTTTAAGGGCATTTATTCATCCCCCCCTCTCATTATATATACTTCTAACATTTGTCACATTTTTAGAGCATGATAGCATCACTATATTTCATGAATCATTTCACAGACTTGTTTCCTTATGTCTAAATTCTAATTTCAAAACCAAACCATGTGTGCCTTTCGTATCTTTATTTAGTGTCACTATACCATTCATTCTTGTTTAGATTTTCATCTATTTAAATAAGCCTAGTTTTCTAAGTTGAGTTTGAAATTAGTCTTGATAAATTCAAATCCAAACATTGATTGATTTCTTCCTAAGACTTATGTAATTTTGGCCTGGACATAGATATTTCTCTTTTGGGTTGTGTAAATTAGCCTAATTTATTATTCAATTTGAAAACTATTTTTGTGCCTATAATTGGGTAAGTATTCTATCCTTTATATCCCTAGATTCCATTTATTTATACCAATTGACCAAGTTTATGTTTAAATCTAAATGCCTAGTTTCTGTCAAAGTGTTTCAAACTCGTTAGATTAAATCCCTTACCTTTTTTTGTTTAAAGTCTATCTTTTATACCTTTTCCAAAAAGAATTAGCACATACCTATTTTGATTCTAGATTTTGTGCCTTCTCCAAAATACCTCGCAACTTTTGTTTCCTTTAGATTAGGCTTGTTTGAAACACTTTATACCTAGAGTTTGGTATTATGGTTTTCATTCATCCACTTGACCTTTTTGTGTAAGACATTTGACATTAGACATTTGATGTTAGACTATTTTTACCATGTTTTTAGCATAGACATTTTGGAGATATAGCTCTACCTTTTAGACCAAGTTAGACCAAGTTAGACAAAGTTCAAAACATTTGTCCTTTGGACATTATTTTTAAGAGTTTATAGAACTCTAGGCCTTTTTCTTTGAAATATTCATAATTGATTTGAATATGTCTTATTATACTCATAGTGGAGCCATGTACAATCTAAGATATGATAATGTGATCACACAAGACATATTTATTCAAAACCTGTATGGTGATGATGTGGTTTTTGAGATAGATCCTTATCCTCATTACAACACTCAATTTGGGGAACAAATCCAAGATCCTTTAGCCCACTATTGGGTTAAAACACCTCCATACTCAGAGCAGGACCAAGAACAAATAGTGCAGTACCTTTCTAGCATACCATCAATTATGGACCAAGTTCAATAATAACCATACTATGTTATAATGCCATCAACATATGACCCTTATTTGATCATCACTTGAAAACAAGGACAAATTTTTAATTAGAGCCATAAAGGTAAGGGCCAAGTTTCCCGTAGACTTCCCCCATGATAATTTGCCTAGTCTAGTTAGAGTGCCTTCAACTATACCTTATAATCAAACCATTGAGAAAGCCTCTTCTATAAATACTCAAACACCTATGTTGATGTCACATCAACAACCCAATATGATTTTCATAGGAAAAGGCTTCATGTAGTACCATTTTATACAAATGTAGATAGCATACCAAACCTATGTAAACTTAATGCATAATTTTATTAACATGACCATGTCAAACATTCCACTTATCGAGTTAGTTCTTTCATCAAGAGTATTGATTGAATTGACAAGATAAGATGATTCAGGTATATACCCATTTATACAAATCACTTCAATTAAATACATGTTCAATTCCCTATCTATCAAATAAGTGTCTATTGCTTCCACATAAAATAATGTGCCAGATATAGTGGAGAACATGTAAGTGTCATCTACTCTAGGCCAAATTGGTTTAACTGCACAAATAATTAGTCCAAAATAAGTACATGTAGTTAATACCATGAGTGGTTTGTAAGAACAGGGGGTAGGAAATTCTACCTCCAAAACACATCAAACTACCTCTAATTCTCAACTAGTTGCTTCTTTAAGTACATAACAACAAGGATTATGTACTCAAGTTCAAACTAGTGTCATACCTCAACAAAATGTGCCTCAATAAAATGTGACAAATGTTACTCCACCTCAATAATTAATGACTAACATTCCATACTAACATACATAGTCTAATATACCAATGCAGTAGAGGCAAAACATTCTTCCACCTCAATAGGGGGAAACAAATGTTCCACCTCATTTGATAATGACAAGTATACCTCTTCAATCACATACCAACATATAATCTCAAAAATTGTCTAATCGATAAAATATATCTATTAGATAGTGAAAAATTTCAAATATCCAACATGCATCTACTTTCCAACAAGTGTTTACACAACCAAGAAGTACTCAATCCAACAAGTACCAATCAGGCAACAATTGCCTTTTGTTCCAAATATGCCATAAATCTAATGATAAGGCCTTGTTTTATAAGTTATTCTTATTCAACTAGGTATGACTAATTAGTATCAAGTCCCTATTTAACCTCAATAGGAATAGTACTTCACCCAGAGACATATCCTTCTATCTTAGCCATAATTCCCCTAAAACCATGCCTATATCCAAAACCCAACTAGAATATCGCACCACAATGTGTGCAATTATAAAAAATGCATCTTAATCCATGAATATATATTTATGGTTAGTTCCCCAACCAAATGAACATTACATAGTAAGCCATGCCTCCATTAAACCTTGGTCAAAGTAATCCACTTTTGACTACCGATCCTCCACCTTAAACTAGTGTTTTATCAAGTTTCTTGGCACAAGAACTACATCAAATGAAGGATGAAATTACTACCATTCAACTTAAGAAACAAACCAAGAATTTTGAGTTAGATGACGTGTGTTCTTACCCATTCAACATGTTGTATTTTCAAATACCATTTACTCTAGGGTATGAACCACCAAAGTTTGACAAATAAAAGGGTAAAGGAGACTCAAAGGCCCATTTAATAGAATTCTTTATTGCTTTCTAGATAGTGGCTTATAGTGAAATATACCTCTTATTATTGTTTCCTAGGAGTCTATAAGGATAGGCTTTGGAGTGGTTCCTAAAATTACCCAAGAACTTAGTATCTTATTTTGATGACCTTTCAGACAAGTTTGTGCAGCATTTCTTATATAATCTTGAACATGAAATTTCATTGGTTGATCTGACTCAAGATAAATAGAAAGATAGCGAAATTTTTTCAAGATTTTATAGTGATGGAGATCACTTTCTAGCTAATTCACTCATAATTTACTAGAAAATTAATTAGGTACTATGTTTATCAAAAATTTGCATAATGAGACATCTAATCTAGAGATGTAATGTGTGCATACTTTTAAATACATCATCGACAAAGGTTTGTTAATAAAAAATTATTTTATTAACAAAGAGATCATCAAGTTAACCTCATCAAATCAAAATCAAAACCAAAACTACGGAAATGGCCAAATCAAAACCAAAACTAAGTCCAAGCACAAGCATCAGCACTAGCCCAGACTAGTAATTATGAAAAATCTAATCAATTTAACCACAAAAAGAATGTTTTTAGAAATTTATTAATCGAGTCACATCATGTCCAAATGGTGAAAACACCATCTACTCAGCCTATACTAAAAATGCAAATTACTCCTCACCAATAACCTATTCAGCAAGCATAGCTTTTACATCAACCTAGACTTTCTCAACAAATGCATCAACCATTACCTTTACAAACCCCTCCTCTAAAGAGAAATGTGTTTACTATTTATGTCTTCAGTGACCTTGGAAATCCTATTTAATTCATGTTTTGAAAACTATCCACCACTAATCTAATTAATTAGCCATACCAAAGCACTATCTTAAGGGTATTTCTTACCCAAACTAATACCATGAAAGTAAGATCTATGAATAATCTCATGTTCATGGACATAATCTACATCATTGTGTGCATATCAAGCACTTGATTGAAAATATGTTGGAAAATAGGGAGATAACATTTTATAATAGAGCATTTACATTCAATCAAAAACTTATGAATCTACCATAACCCTTTTCTACAACATAACAACACCAGTTAATAACAAAAATAACAAAGACTATAATAACACCAATAATAATACCAGTCGTAACAATAATAATATCAACCAAATGGATGGAACCATTGCTAGAGTTATGCCAATACCTAATATACTTACCATGTAGTTACAAAAAACTACAACAAAGTTGTAGGTCATATTTTGGGAGGTCATGTTTCCACCATCACTATCAATCCAAGACCAATTGCTAAATAAATAATACTATTTCTTAATCATTCCAAATAACCAACCTATGATAGTAATCCTTCCTTGACCTAAGACCACATATAGGTGTACCAACAAGTAGGGATTACTACTTTTAGACCTTATATTGATAAATCATGACTTCCCTATGACCATATACAAGTGCATCAGCAAATAAGACTTATCCTATCTAGCCCATTAAAACCATCATTTACAAATAAAAGTGGTCCTACATCTCATCTTGATTATGTAATCATAGCTTGGAGGTCAAAGATTACCATTCAAGGCCCACAACCATCTACCATCAAACCCATCCAACCCACTATTCTAGCTAGGAACAAACCATAAATTACTGTAAAGGAAAAGATGTTTGATATTATGGAATAACTTTAGAAGATGCCTACATAAATACCCATTTTGGATTTATTATGAACATCTATTATCCATAAGAACATCTTGATAGAGTTCTTAGGTTAATCCCAATTTCTCAATGACATAAGCACATACAAATTCCAAGATTTGATTGGATATCTATCCCTAGGTTAATAATTAGCATTTGACCAAAGTGATATGACTTCCTTTGGCCCTCTCATAATAACTTGTTGTACATTGAAGTTGTCATCACATGGCACAAAGTGAAATGTGTCCTCATAAACAATGCATTGGGCTTGAATATTGTGTCTTTGAATCTCATCAAGCATCTTGGATATATAACATTATATTTCTAGTTAAAAATGCTCACTATCAAGGCCTACAATAATGAAGAGAGGGGATCACAAGGCACCATCATCTTGCTAATTATCATTGGCCCCTTGACCCATGATATACTATGTCATATTTTAGACCTAGAATTTTCATGAAAATTGATTTTGGGCAGGCCTTGGATACATGAAATTCATGCAATCCATTCAACATTGCACTAGTGTCTCATTTCTCTCACTCAGCTATCGAGGTCACCATCCATGGAGATTTGTAGCACTATGAACATTACAAACATTTGAAGGCCAAATACAAAACTTATAACTATCTTTTTGGTTTAGATCCAATTCCTAATAAGGACAAGGGGAAATAAATACTTGTTTATTTGTAGAGGCTAATTGTATTGACCCAAATACCATTGATTCATCTTCTTATATGCCACCTCCAAAAATTTCCAATCATTTTACCATCATGGCCAATGGCCTAGTAGAATATTTGACCCATGATGCATTCCAGATTACCAAGATTCCATAGAACCCCAAGTCCTATGGAAGACCTAAATCCAAGCCATCTTATATGGAATGGCAATGAAAAGGGAAAGACAAACTGCATAGTCTAGTTCTTATCATTTTCACACCAACCACTAGCCAAGAATAGGACCCACTTATAATTGATGAATCTTGGTTATATAATGACAAACTAGTTGATTATTATAAAAATTCCAAACACCCCAATCCAAATAGGATCATGGAGAATCAAGCCTATGAAGGAAGAGGCCTTGGGTCAAATCAATAAGGAACACTTGAGCCAATTTTTATAACTCAATACAAAGGAACCTATGGTCTCAGATTTAAACCACCTAGGGGTGACCCCATGTATCTTATTCATGTTCCAATGCCAATGACTAGTGATGATGATGTCGACAATAAAGTAGACTTTAATCACAACCTTTATGAAGACCTAGCCAATATTAATATTTTTGACATACATGCCATTTTTAATCTCACCTCACTTGTTCAACATAATCTACTTCCTCTATATCACCCTCAAATTATAGCCTAGGACTAAAAATAATCCATAGTGCCTATAGATGAGTTTGAGAATGATGAGGCCTTTTGTCTTTTTCTAGGCCTAAAATACAATGTTCCATTTGGAGACCACAAACAAGGGTTCTTAATAAAACTAGATCCTACAGCCTATTTTGGATAATAGGTGAATACCCTTAGCCATAAATAATTAAATTAAACATTAAGGTCCCAAAGTGAAAACCTCTTTGAGGTAATTTTGGACTAGGATAAAATTAAAGAGAAAGGCTAGTCTTCTGGTATTTTAGTCACCATTAGATGGGGGTGTTCACCTTTCCCCAAACATAGCTCATGAGACCACCAATGATGAACTTTCCTATGGGTCCAAGTTTAGTTTAAAAGAATAGCATGCTTTTGATTGGATTATTCAATAATTTTCAATAGTGTTTATAACTTGACCATGCCTACCATTGGGAGAATTAGATTCATCTTGCCTAGGAGAGCTTGAAGAGTCAGTCTAAATAGAATATTTTGCCATTGTAGATTGATTCAAATCATTGCTAATCATTCTAGAATATGGATCTACTCTCCTAGTAAAAGACACTATAAAAGTCAACATCAGGATTCTAGACAACTTGAAATGGATCAAATTAGGTGTGTCCCTCATTGAGGAAGAATGTGACATCTTTATAGCCCTTTTAAGGTTATTTTTTAACATCTTTACTTGGTCTTATTCAAACATGCGAGGTTTGGACCCTACCTTGGTTTTACACCATCTTGTTATACATCCTGATGCCAAATTTGTGAAGCATAAATTACACAACATGCATCCTCGCATTAATGTGTTAGTAAAGAAAGAGTTGGAAAAATCTAGGAAATGATATGTAATTGATTGATTGACTATTCAAAGTGGATCTCGAATGTTCTACTAGTTAGTAATAAGCTAGAAGGAATTAGAATCTACACTATTTAGAGATATAAATAACGCCTACCCTAAGGATGACTTTCCTCTACCAAATATTAACATGATAGTTGACTCCACATTTAAGTACAAAATGCTTTCATTGATGGATATATGTTTAGGATACAACAAGATCTATATTATGCCAAAATATCAACACAAAATAGTGTTCACCACTCTATGGGAAACATTTTACTATCAAGTTATATCATTTAGTCTTAATAATGTTGGGGACACCTACCAAAGATCCATGACTATCATATTTCAAGATATGATGCATGACATTGTTGAATATTACATAGATAGCATATTAGGTAAATCAAATACTAGGGATGATCATCTAGCTACACTGATAAATATATTTGAGAGGCTTTGTGAATATAAGGTCAGACTCAATCCTAAAAAGTTTATTTTTAGAGCTACTTCAGGCAAATTTCTAAGATTCATTGTGTCTCATTAGGGTATTGAATTTGATCCAAACAAATTCTAAGCCATTATGGATATTCCATCACCTTCTAATTTGAAGCAAATCCATAGTTTGTAGGGCAAGATCCAGTCTATCAGACACTTCATATCATAATTATCTAATAAATGCCAACACTTCATATCATAATTATCTATTAAATGCCATCCATTTACACACTTAATAAAGAAGGGTGTCACATTACATTGGGATGATGAGTGCCAAAAAGCCTTCCAGCACCTCAAGGAATATCTTGCCAATCTGCCTATTTTGTTTCCACCTATGCCAAGAAAGTTATTTCTACTATACCTATCTACCATAGAGAAAACCCTTGGGGCACTTTCAGTTCAACATGATTATAATGGAAAATAGCATGACATGTACTATCTAATCCATACACTGGTCACATATGAGCACAATTATATGCCTATTGAAAAATCCTATTTATCTATGGTCTTTGTAGCTCAAAAACTATGACATTACATGTTAAATAACAAAACCATAGTTCTTTCCAAATTAGATATCATCAACACTCTAATTCTATTATTTGAAATAGTATTGCTTTGTAACACTATTTTAAAGAGGGGAAAATGTAGATACCTAAATTTAATTTAGTGTTTAAATGTTCCTAATCATTAACAATTCATTTTAAATTAATAAATCACATTTCCTCCCAAAATCAAATAAATCAATAAATCAATTATGCACCTTAAATCCTTATTTTAAATAATAAAATATGGATTTTACACCTAACCATCTTCCACCTTTTTCTCCCTCATCCCAACCAAATTCATAAAGTTCTCCACCTCTTATGACTCATTCCCTAAGTTGATAAGAAAATTAACTAAGTCTTGTTGAGTCAGCTAACCAACCCCACTGTTTTCTCAACTGGGTTGAAAAGGTATCCAGCCTCATGGGTGAGGACTCATTAGGCACCATTAATCATTTGGAGCATTTAAAAATTCCAAATGATCCTCCACCATTGGATAATTTTATACATATCTATAAATAATCTTGCAAATCTCCATTTCCAAGCATCACAACAACAATCACATCCTTTGAAATCACAAGATCTTTTAACATTACAAAATATAGAGCTCTTACACACAAGTAAATCAAAGTGAATCAAATTCTTAATTTTACACCAAAACACATCCCATTCTTTATTTTCATTGGAGGAGTGAGCACCAAATACTTGAAAGATTAAATCAGATATACATCACAATAGAGAAATCTTATGTATTCAAAGTGTGAAATTTTTTCTTGTTGTTTTCTTTATTTGTTGCTTTAGAATAGTTAAATTTTAACTTATATTAGGATTAATTTACTTTATTTGAATATCTAAATATTTTTGGCATGCCTAATGGGACTTTTCCTCATATCTTCATCGTAATTACATTTACAAGAATTTTTTAGTTGATTCTTGCAAAATTTCTTGTAATTTACATTTAATCTTGGTCTCAAAAGCATTATTTGTAGTTACAAGACAATTTCTAGATTTTTTAGGTTTGTTATATAGGTTTTTAATGTAATTACAAAATTTTAGGGTTAATTTGTGAATTATTATTATTTTTCAATGAAATCATTTAATTTTTCTTCGAAATCATTTTAATTTTCTATGAAATTGTTTCAACTGATTTTCTATGTTCTCTGTCTAAAGTTGTGAATTCAAAACTACATGTTATGAATTTGTAACTGAGTGTTACAATTTCCTAACTACATACTATGAATTTACAACTGAGTTTTATAATTTTACAACTAAGTTTTACAATTTTACAACTGATTTTTACAATTTTACATTTGAGTTATATAACTTCACAACTAAGTTTTATAATTTTGCCACTAATTTCTACAAATTCACAATTAAGTGTTACAATTTCACCACTAAGTGTTATAATTTATCACTAAGTGTTATAAAATCACCACTAAGTGTTACAAAATTACCACCAAATGTTACAAATTTGCCACTAAGTGAATTCACAAATGCATAATTACGTTCATTTTGCATTTTGAGTGGCCATATTCTAGAGGGCATAACTTTTGTCTCAAGACTCTGTTTGAGCTCTCATTTTTGTCAAAACTAAGATAACAGAAGGAAGAATACAATCACATAAAAATATTTAACTTTTTTTATACTTTAAAAAAATCTTTACATCAAATTTGTATCATACTTTCTATCTTTTATTTAGTTTTATGTTTCTGACTAACTAACAATTTCACCTTTCTCTTTGATTGTGTATCTATGAGACCATTCTAAAAGAGTTGTTTCTTATTTATTTTTTATTATTTTTCTCTAACTTTATATAGATTGCCTTTAAGACAAGACAAGTTTAAACTTTCTAACTACTTTTTTGTAGAATGCTAGCCAAAGACAATTACAAAAAGTAAAGAATTAACCAAATCTTTCATTTATTTTCACTAACATTTTTCATTTTTAGTCTTTTACATTATTAGTATATAGATCACACTTGATTTCTTTTGGGATAAAACTATTTACTATTTTTAGCTTCTTTTTTGGTTACAAAGGTTGTGTATGCTCTTTCCTTAGTGTCACCTTGGTGACAATACTCAAAAATAAAAAACAATCTTGTAACTTATTATTTACCTAGTTGATCCTTCTATATTCTCTTTCCTTGGCATCACGTTGGTGATAATACCTAGAAATTAGAAACAAGTATCAATTCTTTATTTTTATTTTTTGAGGGACCCTATCGATTATGGATTTCATCACTCTGTAGTAGGCCAAACCCTATTTATCAATGGGGTATATAAATCAATATCTATCTGTTTCAATTACCTGAGTGGTTGTGTGTTTTAAGAACACCATGACATGAGGGTATTTCATGCTCCAATACCCAAGGTTTCAATAACCAACTCAAAATTTGATATCACCAATTATCAATACATTGAGACCCCTACGACTATGTTGAACACTTTGGAATAAGAAATAATAATTTGTATCTATTTTATCAATTTATTCTATGTTTTCCCCCTAGATAAGCTTGTTTAAACCTTAAACCTAGGATAACTATTTTTTCCATTTAACTTTAGTGCATTAGTTAGTGGTTAACACTGAGAAGCAACTTTCTGCACACCCTCAAAATTGGAATCAGTGAGCCATGGAAATGGTAGGATCCTCCATAGTTAGTGCATTGAAATATTAAGCCACAACTAAGAGTACAAACAAGTAAGTAATAAGAGAAGGCCCATTATTTTTTCATAACCCTTCATCCTAGTTTTCACCCTTTATGTGCAATTGCTTGTTTATTTAAAATAAAAAATTTGTTTATTTTTTATCTTGTGTTTAACACGTATCTTGTTTATAAGGTCATTTAATTAAAATTTCAATCATTTTTTAGTGTTTTATCAATATTTTTCCCATTGTAAGAAGAATGGCATCTTATAACCATAGTTCAACCAATTTCATCTTGAATCACAATCCAAATAGTCCATATTATAACCTAGAGTTCAATCCAACCAATTTTGATTCAAATTCACATTTGAATCAATATCAAATCAATCACCAAGACAATAAAAATCTGAGTTTGAATATGTATTCAAACTCCTTTATCAATCAATCAAATAAAAACATGGATAATTTCCCAAACTTTCCAACCAATCAATTCAACCCAAACCACAACCACTGAATTTAAAACTTGAATGCTTATTCATGTTTACCTATAGATCAACATCAAAATTTTACTTTAGGGACAACATCAAATTATTTTTTAAGCTTTGATACTCAAAATTATTTATAGTATTTTACAAGTTCCACCCCATCCATAAATTAAAAGTCACCAATCACAAATAAAATGCATTCACCAATCTATCTAGTTCCAACCTTAGCATCAATCTAAATAAAACTTTTGATTCACCTTCACTACCACTTTCAAATTTATATTTAAACCAAAACCCATTTAAAAATTAAACCCAATTTCAGTCAAATCTAAATATCTTCCATCAAAATCATCCTTTCAACTCCTACATCCTTCGAAACCAACCTTTCCAAATTTATCAAAATCAACCATTTGGTTTTACATCCAACCCATTCTCAAACTTGTATGAAACGACATCAAATTCACATTTTTTCACAAACCCAACATATTGAAGTCCATCAACCTTAACAAATCCATCAAGTCAAAAAAATTTCACAAGTCTATCAACCTTCATAAATCCATCAAGTCAAAAAAATTCACAAGTCTATCAAACTTCACAAATCTACCAAATCTGAATACTTTCACCTTCAACATAGATCCAACAAATTCATCCTTCCAAGATCAAGCTACCTTTCTAGTCTACTTCATTACTACAAAATCCCAAAACATTCCACATCAACATCACCTTACCACTAGTAAAATTATTTTACAAAATCAACCAAGTGTCCCCTCCACTAGTTATAAGTTTGATTCTAACATCCCCTATCGCATTAATAAAGGGAATCCAATTCTAGCACCCCTACTATCTAATATCACTCCACACCTAAAGTTACAATAACTTCAAAACTCCCAACCTATTAACAACATTACTAGGCCTATTAATAAAATTCACTCCTTTAGGGGAACCTTATGATGTATTCTTTCAAAAATTGATCACTAAAAACTTAGTCATATTTCCAAAACCAAATACTTTGAGCCAAGTTTCCCAAAACTTGAGTGGTATAAACCTAACTAATATTGTGATTATCATAAAATTTTAGGTTATTCTATAAACTATTATACAATACTCAAGAATTATATCAAATATTTGATTAACAAAGGGTAAATAAAGGTAGATCCAAGTGTATCTATGTCTAAAAATCATAGCTTAGGGATGTGCCAATGTGTCTTTCCTAAGCCTAGTCAAGTCATACCACTTCAAAGTCAAGTTCATAACTTTAAATCCATTTCTCATGATCCCATTTTTGACACATCCATTTTTAGCCAATCCATAGTCGATCAACCTGCCTTTGACAACCATGGTTTACCATCCATTTTTTATGAAGATCCCATGTTTATTGAAGATCTAATCTTTGACCAAAAAACTATCTTTGATCAAGATCCTATCTTTGATCAAGATCCCATTTTTGACAACGATCACATTTTTAACCAAGATCCTATCTTGGATAAAACTTCCTTCAAACAACATAGCCTTTTACCCACTATCCAAATACCTAAACCTTTATCACCTATTGAATCTCCCATCATCTCAACACATGCACCCTAAGTGATAGAGGTACTTATAGATAAAACAATCCATGAACAAAAAAATTTCAAACCCATCCATTTTGAAGTAAATTTTAAACCCCATAACATCAACTACAAACATTTTAAAGTCAATGTAAAGATATTAGTGATACTTTTGTGTTTTCTAAGGGAACTTCATCCATAATTAAAATATAATCCATTCATAATCTCTATGAGGACTGTGCTACCATCACTCCTTTCATCAACCTCACCAATCTTGCCTTCCATTTTTCAAGCCATTATCCTATACCTTTTGATTGGGACTAATAATCTTACTTACAGTTAAATTCCTTTTATGATAATAAAATAATTAAATACTTCCAACTAGTCTCCTACTAGAATAGTATCAAGAAACATCTTCATATTCTAAGGAATAAGTGTACCTCAATCAAATGAATTCTAAACTTTAAATCTAAAATCCATACCCCATAGTGAAAACCCCTTTGAGGCACTATTAAATGATCAAAATACAAATTTTATTCAAAATCCAAATCAAAATATATAAAATAAAAAAAATGAGCCCCTTAGTGAAAACTTTTTTGAGGCGCTATTGGATAATTTAAATCTAAATCCAAATCAAAAAAATTAAGAAGAATACTTTGGTGAAAACTTTTATATGTCACCAATGGATGATAAGATTAATATATCCTCTACATTAGAAAAATTATAGGATGGGTCCCAATCATAAATTGAATATATCATTGAAGAAGCATTGAATCCCCAAATCATCCAACTTGCAGTTACTCTTAGTCTTGTTGAATGTAAGATTATTAGTCCCATTCACCCTTTACATCATGACACATATACTTATCCCCACTATAATTCCATTCATCTAAATCCTTAATTCACTCAACACACATCCTTCATCCAACATACTTTCTACTTCACCCTATATGGTAGCACCCTCTATCAATGGGGCTATGAAAATATCCTGGTAAATTTGAAATAATCCAATGTAGAAATCAAAGAAGTTACTGAAGACATTTTTGGAGTGCACACCTAAAAAATCAATAGTGTTAAGGATCATACATCTCAAACCCTTTTGTAATTGAGATGCCAAAAAATAAAAATAAAAATAAAATGAGCAAACACAAAAAAATCAAAAAAAGAAAGAGAAATAAATTCATCCAAATGTGAGAACCATTTCTATGGTGCATTGGGCAAGTACCATAATGAAAACCAATTTTTAGCATCATGCATAAAATAATCAATTATTTACAAGTACCCTAAACTTAGGGAAAATATCATTCCATTTTAATCCTATGCATTGTAAATTATCCCTCCATCCTTACCCATCTTATACTTTTTTAATTCCCATCCTTTTACTCTAAACCATCCTTACTTATCCAAAGTTATCCTAAATCATACTTACCCATCCCATGCCTATTTAAATACATCCTAAACTCATCATCAACTATCATACACCATCCTTGGATATTATTACCTATCCAAACCCATCCTTATCCATTTAACACCAAACCCATCCAATCCTTGCCATCATAAAGCCATCCTTCTTCCCATTCTAACCTTGATAAGGAATTGGAAACATATTGAGACATGTTCTTAGAAACATATTGGTGTATCCTTGTAATGTTATTTTTATGACTAAATACTTGGTTCTTACATCACGTGTTCCATAGAGTAACCATCTTAATTCCAATCCATTCATATTCATTAATACTCTATATATAATTTATTCCTTCCAACCCCTACCACTCACTCTTCAATGCTAGAGTATGATTTTCCCTTTGCTAGCATTTCTTATATATACACCTATAAATCCAAAAAACATTACAAGATCCAAAAAAAATCCAAAACAATAGAAAATCTAAATTAAAAAAAAAAGACAACAAAACAATCAAAAAACTCCCTTGTCCTTAGTTACGTACCCTAGCCATCCCTTATACAGATTATTCATTAGACAGTTCAACATTATCAAAAATTGCATATGCCAAAGGGTTCTACTCTAACCAAGGACATCCATAAAAGATATTTATTTACTTGTTTTATTCAAATGCTTACTTGTATGTATAGTCATTTACTTTTTTTTACAGAATGGGTGTTTACTTGCTTCTACAGTGTTTTTTTTTAAATCATTTTTATTTTTACAAACATCTATTTTTATCTTATCTTTATTATTGTTTCTTATGTCTATATCACTATGTGCATTACTAATGGTGTTATTATTATCTTTCATATCATGATGCACTAATTTTTATCCTTTTGAATCTATTATTCCTTATGTGTATCACATGATATTCATTATGGTTTTTCTATACCATTAGTGCATATTGTCATGCACAATATCAAAACTTAGGTTGCTCAATTCTTACTTGATTGTAATTATTATTTGAAATCCAATGCAAAATCAAAATAAGCACAATGTAACTATCAAACCATCTCATGTTTTCATTTTCAGCATTTGTGTGTCATCTCTCTCTTCTATCCACCTTTATCTCATCAATGTTGTTAAATCATATTATCAATCATCATTAATATATATATATATATATATATATATATATATATATATATATATATGATTCATTTATTTTTTATGTTTACATATTAATCATCCACAATCATCTCCTAATCTTTCCATTCAATCTCATGCACTTATCAATTGGGACTAACAAAATCATAATATCCATACTTTCTTCATCATCCAATCACAATGTGTAATCATTAAATTAACTATGTTAATCACATCTATAGGTAAATCTTATTTTACATCATCAATTCTCTTCCCACATTGGGAGAACTACATCTGACCTGACATTCACCCATAGACTTTGTCTAAGTGGATTATGTAGGTAGTGATTAGAGATATAGGATCTCTAGGGTCAGCTCGGCCACTACCTTCCCCATCATCCATTCCCATAGAATTGGATTATATTTTCATTTGGCTTATCCCTCACTTGTTTGATTCTTATCCTTGTTCTTGGCTATAATTGTTTTGTCTTTGTATTGCCCTTATTTACAACTTTCTCAAACATTTCCCTTTTTATATATGTGGGTTTTTGGTTCTCCTATTTTTTTCTATCCCTAGCCATTTACTTGGTTGTTTGTATCCCTTTCTTTATCCTTAGCCATTAAGTTGGTTATTCTCACTTCATTATTTATCTCTATCCATTTCAAATGGTTACTCTTTTTGTCTTTTATCAAGTGTGTTCCAATTTTTAGATTACTCTTTGTTTCTCTATGTGTGTGTCATTCTTGTTTCAATTTATTTAAATGTAACATTATTGTTTTGTTTCAATCATTTAGAATACATTTTTTTACATTAATCACTTAGTTTAATTATTCATTTAAATTTGATTATATTTTTTTCAATTATTAAATTTTTTTGTGTGTGTTTTAAATCACATAGATTAATATTTTTATTTTGTTGGATATCTTCTTTTTACTTATTGTGTTTTGTGTGTTATCAAGATTATTTTGTGAAATTCATATATAGTATGGCTATAACTATATCATGATGTACTCTGTAAAACATAATTTATTCTTTTATTTTGTTTAAACACACTTAAAACATCAACATTCATCATGATTATTCAATATCATTGGTGGTACTATGTTTTATGCTACATTAAAAATTAAGTTACTCAAAATACTCCAAATTTTGTTAGAAATCCAATACAAAGAATGGAAAGAAACACTATGAAGAAATGTCACATCCATAAATGTCATCCACTCATATGTTAGTCATGCATCCATAATAACAAAATACTGAAAGCAAATGCTAAGACTAATACATGCTAAACACAAAACATAATGCAGTAAGTATATTAATGATATCATCTACCCACACATATATCCATCAAATTCATGTAAACATATAACATACACAATCCATAGTATAAAATCATATATATATATATATATATATATATATATATATATATATATCAAATGTGTCTATACAAAGGGTACATCTCAATGTATGTATACATCAATGAAATCCATCTATCATGGTAAACCCTATAGATATATCTCACCATGTCCCTTAAATGAAGTATCTAGACTCAAGAATAGATATTCATGCTAAGGTGTACCCTGTAGAGGACCCATCACACATGGAACCTACCCTACTGATCTCTCTAACTCCATCAGCTACATAAATCTAATAGACATGGATCATCTCATAAAATACTCTCTAAATGATGTTTTCCTCTATTCTTATAGTATAAGCCCCTCATATAAACTCTTATAATATGTAGCATGCTCCATCACCCACATCACCCTATCCAATGTAGCTAACTATCCCTCTCTAGACAACTACACTCTAGCCTCTACAATCTCATTCTGAGCTATGTCTCTCTCCTATCTATACTGCTATATAAGAGATGTGTAGTCTGGTGTCTATATCTCTACATCATGGGTAAATAATTGTGTGGCCATGGCATCCCCCTCCATCCCATCCACAATACCATATAACTTGTATACCTCAACCTGTAGTCACCTAATATCTATAATCTAATCTCCTCTACCATCAACTACACCCTATAATCTATCCACCTCCTAGTATAATCCATTTATATCTCTATCTCAAGCTTAAAAACCCTCATGGAGTCTATCAATAATAACATGCTCCTCTATATATCTTAGATCATGTGAAGAGACTACAACATCACCTCTCTCTACTTGTGTAACTTGAGATATTCTAATAGTAGTCTCATGTCTTATGTCCTCCTCACTCTCTACCTCTATCAATGGAGTATCTCCTCCAACCCTTTGCTCGGTATCAACATCCATATCCACCCCTTCCTCTCACAAAATCTTGATATCCTCCATATCCATGATCTACATATCCTTTACCTCATACTAATGGACGTGATCATCCTCCATCACCTATCACATCCCTCCTAATCTAGGATCCTAAACCTATGCCTTGTGGCTACCTACTCAAGATATCCACTAATCTCTATCTCCATGTCTATAGTGGTGAATATGGCATCATTAATCTCACTAGTCTTTGTCAAGCCCACCAATATGCATATCCATCCACCAATCTTGTGTTAATAACATCTCTCATATCCCTATATCTCACAGTCTATAAGTGTCTCTAACTATGGTCAATAATAGTCAAATTAATCTGCATTCCCCAGTATGGTCTCTCCTATACTTTACAAGCAAATACCTGTGGACTAGTTGGTATATACTACAACACACCAAACTATCTCATCACCCTATTTAGGAAATATCTATCTATAATGTACATGTGTCTCCTAGTTATGTAACAAGGGGACATCATGTAGTCTATATGAATCTCCTCATGAAGACAATGTCATATAATTTATCTATATGATTTCTAGGTGATCTGGTCATCACCTGACTCATCAACCACTCTGTTGTAGAAATTTAGATCACCCAAGTATGGTCTGTATGTCCCAATAATCACATGCCATATATATGCCAAAGGCTTATCCTCATATCATGTGATCAAATTTCCAATCGACCTCTCAATATCAATATTCTCCTAACACCAAACCTGTATTAATGTAGAAGACCCTATCTCTACCCAACCTAAATAAACAAAGTGATGTAAATCATGGTATAGATGTGTTAACATTCATGGACCACATGCAAACCTCTCTCCCATATCCATAATATCCCCAATCACATATATCAAGCCAAAAATACATGGTCTCCCACTCTTTTTAGGAATCAAAATGCCACTAACAATAGCCATAAGTACAATAGTCAGAGAGTCCATCTCTAAATCTATGTAGTAATCTACATCAATCCCACCTCTAATAATTGGGATCAAGCCATCACCAAAAATTTGGTATAATGTCACATCCTATTAACCCTTTCCCCAATACACTATTATACCTCATATAGGGATCCCTAAAATCTGATACACATCCTCAAACATAATAGTCATCTCACTAGTCAACAAGTGAAATGTGCTCATCTCACTATGCCACCTCTCTGCTACTATGGTCAATAGAGTTATATTAGCTTAAAATTTTGGAATTTGCATAATTTAAGATAACCCACTTTCCTCTAAAACACCAAACTCATACTCCATGAAGCTATCTATGCACACCATAGCTGTAGATTTATGCTCCTACATCATCATCACTGGTAATACCTCTTACAAAAGAACAACATTAGCATTTTATTTGTTTTACATAAGAATTAAAAAATTCATTTTCTTTACCATCTAAATATTTACCATAACACACTTAAATCATATCAAAACATATTTATTTATTATAAAATCACTTTTGCCTTATACAAAATCACTTCAGACTTTAACAAAATTGCTAATAAAATTTTATTAACAAAATCACCATTAACATTATATTAACAAAATCACTGCTAACTTTAGTGAAATCACATTACACATTGACGATTTTGATACCCTATTAGGTGATTTTGCTACCAACCATAATAGTGAAATTGCAAATTTCTCCAAACCAAAATCACTACATAATTTGATGATTTCACCTTGATGTTTAATGAAATCATTATTTCCCCTAGAAAAATCACTAAAAACAATGTCAAAATCATTGTTTCCATAACAATGATTTTGTTGTCTTCCATTTTAAACCCTAATAAATGATAAAAAATCACACAATTTTAAAAAACTAAGTGACTTTCAGAGGCCCACTCCTCTCATGTCTCTGTAAATGTCTCTCTCCACTTGATACTCATGGTGTGGAACTCGGTCCATTTTTCCTCACCAAGATTAGAGAAAAAGTCTCACTAAACAATTCTTTAGCCCTTAACCTTGAATACTAATTTTCATAAATGAATTTCTAAACCACCATTTCTCCTACTTATATTTTTATACCTTACCAACTAATTACCCCCCATTCAAACCCATTATTTCATTAACCAAAAACCATTCAAGCAACATTAAATCAATTTATTATAGATTTGTATTCAAAATCTTGCAATCATCTATCAACATATAATCCACAATCATTTCCAAAATTAATACTTTTTTATTATTTATGGATACAAATTTTATTATTATTGGGATATATCTTTCTCACACCTACTCAATTGACCCCTAAGTCATTAGCAACAATAATAAGTGTGCAGTCTCTGAATGGTTAAAACTATTATTTTTCAAATCCATACTCTAGTTTTAATTAACTAGGGGCAACCTTTTTATGCCATAAAAATCTTGCAAATTTGACATCATTTTTGACGTAAATTCATTTATAGTTCATCTACTTCATTTTAACCATTTCTTCTTTTCATTAATTTTGAGTGTTTATCCATCTTCTTGCACAAACCCTAGAGGGGACATCATCATACTCATTTTCATTCATTTGGGGTTCTTTTTATATTATCAACACTCTACTTCTTCTACTATTCTTCAAAACAATATTACTTTGCAACACTATTTCAAAGAGGGGTACATGTAGACACCTAAATTTCATTTAGTGTCAAAATTACTTAATCTATTTAATAATTCTTCTTAGATGAATAAATCTCATTCCTCCCAAAATTAAATAATTGAATAAATCAACATATTGAAAAAGTCAATTGTACACCTTAAATCCTTATTTTAAATAATAAAATCCATATTTTCACCTATTCAAACCATCTCCCACCTTTTTCTCCCTCATCCCAATCAAATACACAAAGTTATCCACCTCTTATGACTCATCCCCTGAGTTGTCAAGAAAATTGACTAAGTCTTGATGAGTCAGCTAGCTAACCCCACTTTTTTCTCAACTAGGTTGAAAAGGTCTCCATCCTCATGGGTGAGGACTCATTAGCCATCATTGATTATTTAGATCATTGAAAAAGTCTAAATGGTCCTCCACCATTGCATCCTTTTCTAAGTATCTATAAATAATTTTGAAAATATATATTTTCAAGCATCATAATCACAATCACATCCTTTGAAATCATAAGATCTTTTGACATCACAAAATCTAGAGCTCTTACACACAAGCAAATCAAAGTGAATCAAAGTCTTCTTTTTGCATCAAAACACTACCTATTCTCTCTTTGCATTGGAGGAGTGAGTCCCACATACTTGAAAGAGCAAATCAGATATACATCATAATGGTGAAATTTTATGCATTCAAACTATGAAGTTTTTTATTTTTGTTTTATTTATTTGTTTCTCTATCATAACTAAAATTTAGATTAGATGAGGATTAGTTTAATTTATTTGTATATCTAAATTTAGTTCATACATTTACTATCTAAAATAGCTTTATAATGTTATATGTCCAAATGGATCGTGCTTCTAAGAGAGTTTGAGATAGAATACATCAACCAAAAGGCTATCAAGGGATAATTACTTGTAGATCATCTTGTTAAATCTCCCCTTATAGATACTAAACATCTAACTTTTCAATTCCTAGACAAGTCCATTATGACCATCATTAAAACACCTCTTGAGGAGCAACATTAAAAGTTATATTTTGATGGATCATTTATATCCCATGGATAGAGGGTAGGCCTATTGTTTATTACACCATAGGGAGATCTTATCCTTAAATCATTTTGGATCAACTTTCCTTGTGTTGTCCCCAAAAAATACCACTCATTTTTGGGACAACCTACAGACCAAAATTTCTCTCTTCCCTTCTCAAAATTTGTTCTGAGATTTCAAATTCCTCATTTTTAAGCTTTTTTCATAATGGGGATTCACAGGTTTAAAAGGTTAAAAAAGCTTATGCAGGCAAGTTCAGTCAAAAGAATAAGTTTCCAACACTCAGTGGTTTCCAAGTTTGGTTCAACGCGCTTGGTGCTAAAAAAAAAAGGACTTTGCCAAATAACGAAGAATGAACCATTGAACCGTTGAACCAACAGGTTCAACAAGTTTAAAGTTCAATGGTTCAACATGGTTCAAAGGTTCAAAGGTAGCCTCTGTCAAAGAGAGAAGTAGAAAACAGGTGGTTCAACGATGGGTTCAACCAAAGGAATGGGCTTGGTTTAACCAAGTGGTTCAACACTTTATTTCACTCGAGTGGTTCATTCCCTTTGTTTCAGCATCTTTTGGTTCAATACTTAGTTCATCAGCTTGGTTCATTCAATTGAACCATCGACTTGAACCATTTTTGGTTCAACCGATTGGTTCAATGTTTTGGTTCAAAGACATGGTTCAAGAAACAGTCAACCAATGACATCCCCGTAGATGTCAAATTTAAGGTAAGGGAATATCCATTGAAATTCAAATAAAGCGTAGAACTCAAAGGAAGAACCAAGCGACTAGCTAGAAAGATAGCCTGATAGCTCAAATTACAATAGGAAGAGAAAAAGCTGGAAAAGCCTGACTGAAGAGAAAAGCCCATAGAAAAGCACCTAATGGAAAAAGACAAGCGCAATGAATGTGACAAGTGTTTTATCCGTGTTCCCCTTTTGGAGTTGCTCAGGCAAAACGTGTCATGGACTCTATTTTCTATGAGTTTCATAATAATAGAACTTGCCACTTGTCAAAGACGTAGAAAGGACCCCCCCAAAAGACATAGGCAAGAAGGGATATAAAGAGAAAAGAAGCGCTTAAGCAGTGAAGAGAGGAGTGAGACCAAAGGATCATAAATATCTTCGAAAGAGTTATTTCTAGTAGGTGAAATAGTGGATCGAGTAGACTTATAAGCACACCAAACCAAAGATGCGGCCTATTTTCTTCTATGAATTAAAGACAAATGAACAGTTGCACAGACGTCAGGGGGGATGGACCAAATAGTCCATATTAAGGAGAAGACATATGGGATAAAATAGTTAAGACAACTACCCTGTTTTCAATGCAGTCCTTTGACGAACCTGAAAATGCATTCAAGGCATTGAATGCACAACATGGGTCGTTCTTTGAAAAATAAGCACCCAAGTCTTTCTTGGGGCTCTATATATTGTAATCTCTCTTTTGTTGTAAGGGAGATTTCTCATTTTTACAAGAACGAAACTCTGCCCATTTTGAAAGAAGAAGACTGAGACTTTGAGCTCAGGTTGTAATTTGATTTTCCTTGTTATTTGAATGAGAAAACAACTTTTTCTAGACTTTGTGCTATTCTGACTTGTGTCATCTGAAGGTGTCCTTATTCATTTAATTTGGTGCACAAAATTAGTAAAGGTAGCAAAGAAGTGTCCTGAAACCAAATGTGAGAAGACTTTGTGCTTTCACAATTGATTTTAGTCTGTGTTTTCCTTTCCTTTTTTTGTTGAGGATTCTAGGGTGACTTTGTGCCCCCATTATCCTTTGTGATATACTCTTTGGGCAGTCGAGGTGGAGACTTTGCACTACATTTTAGGCTGTTGGTTACCCTATTACTGGTTACTTGCTACCAGAAAGAGTCCTACTGTTTACAAGAACAAGCACTTCTGAAAGAAGAGAAGTGCCTTCTATTGCCTCACTAGGATTTCTACTATTTAGGAAGGAATCTGGCTCTTGGCTGAAAGTTGCTTTTGAAAGAAGAGAAGCACCTTCCCCATCACCCAGTATTTCTCCTCTGTTTGTCAGCATCATCTCTGAAAGAAGAGAGATGGATGGTTTGTCCTACCCCTTGTGTCTTACTTTTTGCATATATATATATATATATATATATATATATATATATATATATATATAGCCTCCTACATCTCCTGCATACCTATAGGGAACCTCCCCTTGATGAGAGGAGAGATTTGTCTCCTGCTGATGCAGTAAACCTACACATTTGGTCGATTGATCTCCCTATGCTATGGTGATAGGAACTATTTTGGTCACCAGTTAGCTGGCTAACAAAATATTCACCCAACACCTTATACTAACAACATGGTAGAATATGAATCACTTTTTATAGGACTTCTTTAGATAGTATATATAATCTTTAACATATCAAGGTTTATGGTGATTCTTAGTTAATCATCCATCAGGTTACCACTTTCAGACCAAGGATGACAAGATAGTACCCATGGTCAACACACTCAAATAGTAGATTGTTGATGTATAGTTTAAACATATAACAAGGGAAAATAACATAATAGCAGATGTCATGGCCACCATTGGTTATTTGATATGTCATATAAGCAAGGCAAAATAATACAAATTCCTAATTGAAAATATTCTAGTTCTAGCTCATAAAATTTAAACCATCATGATGATCTATGATATTGTTGGTCCCAGCTCTATATGGTATTTAAACCTTTTTACCTATCTTCATGACCACATTATTCTACTAGACCTATCCCATAAATATAAAAATGCCTTTATCCACCAAGCATCATTATATACCTTACTTTGACCAACCCTTTACCACTACAACTTTGATGGAACTATAATTTTTTGTTTAGCTTTGATAGAATCAACATTAGCATTATGATAAGTTAATGGAGTAGATAGATCCCACACTAGGAGGGCCATCCTATCCAAAAGGCTCCTACTCCTACTTCTCAAGTATTATTGACCAACTATGGATGCAGATGTAGTTAATTATGTTAAATGGTGTGACAAGTGTCAAAGGCATCCCAATCTGATTCATGCCCTAGCCAAGGCTCTAAAACCAATGCTTATATCATTACCATTTATTACATGGAGCCTTGATATCATTGGGAAGATTAACCTTACCTCATGTGATGGCCATAAATACATCCTTACCACTACCAAATATTTCACAAAGTGGTTTGAAGTTACACCCCTCACTTACATGACTAGAAAATAAATTTCCAAGTTCATCTTCAACCATCTTATCTACCACTATGGTATCCCATCCAACATTATATCTGATAATGGAAGATCATTTAAGAATAAATATGTCAAAATATTGTAAGTTGAGTATAAATTTACTTAACATTTTTATATGACATATTACCCATAAGGCAATGGCCAAGTAGAACCATCTAATAAAATCATTGTCAACATCCTTTAAAATATTGTCAATGATATTGGTTATGATTGATACCTCCAAATATTTTTATCCCTTTAGGCATATTTCACTAATTATTATACCCCAACAAGATCTACTCCATATTCCCTAATTTATGGCATTAAGGCCATTCTTCCCATTAAGGTTGAGCTACCTTCTTTGTGCATCTCATTAAAACATGTATTAGATGATGGAGATTACCGAGTAGATCTCTAAGAATATCTAGAGTTACTTGATGAAAAATGCATGGTCATTTTTAACATCCTTCAATCATACTAAAACTGACTCCATGGCCACTACAACCTACATGTCAAATATAGATTATTCAACCTTGGTGATCTTGTTCTTAAGGAAAACCAATAAAATACCATGGCTGATAAGAAGCACAAGGGCAAGTTCAAATCCAATTGGATATTTCAATACATCATTATTTTTAAATTATGTATCCAAAGCATATAGGCTAAATATACTGGATGGGCATAAACTTGATGAGCCAATGAACATTATACACCTTAAACATTACTTTGCTTGAGATATCTAAAACATTATCTATGATTCCCATTTCCAGTATACCATTATACCAATGCTCTTCAACATACCATAACATATACCATTATACCATAACTTTTTTATTTACCAAATTTTTTTTTACCCTCCCTACCCAACCCTTTGACATTGGTTTCATTCCATTAGTTTTTTAGGCACCTTTAGTGAAAAGATTCAGATCAAGTTTCAAGAGTTGATTCAATTTATCAAGTATTTATTTGATAAATTTTTAGTAGAGGTTTTATTTTATAGTAGTATGATATTTTTTTGTAAGTTGCATCTTCATTTCTTGTTCCATTTCATTCTAAGGTTTCCTGATTATAACTACTTTTGGACAAATCAAAGTCCTACCATCATACTACTAATTATAACTACCTTTGGGAAAATTAGTATCATTTACCTATGTTATTATTTACTAATTATAACCACCTATGGGTAAATTAGAACCAATATATTTTTATCATGCCTTGAATTACCACCTTACCATTCCTATGTCATAATGTGTCATTTGCCTACTTTGCCTAGTTAAAAAATTTATTGCTACCTAGTCAAATTTCTCTACTGTAAGGTAGAACTATAGTGACTTAAAGTCTTATATTGGGATAATGTAGGTAGTGCTCAATTCATTTTAAGGTTAGTTAAGTCACCCTTTATCATGCTCTCTCCATTTTGTGATCAATTTAAGTTTGAATGCTCTCACCATTTTGTAAGTAATGTAAGTCATGCTCTCGCTATTTTGTAAGAAATTTTATTTTACATGCTCTCACCATTTTATGAGATGGACAATTTAATATTTCATCATTCTCCATTAATTTAAAATACCATAAATTTCTAAAAACATTTTTAAAATGATCTAGAAAATCCTAAAAATCATCATTGACCACTTCTTTACCTTAAGGATTATAAGACCCCTAGCTATTTCATAAGAAACCACTTATCATTTAGTTTCCCCAACCTTACTAGCCTAATGTCCCATGCTCTATCCATTTTTCAAGTTCATTCCCATATTCATCTACTTCATCAATCATGTTTTTCTTGATTATCATTTTATTCTATCCTATTTCCTGGGAGAACTACATTTGGCCTAAATTTAATGTTGGAATTTTCATCTATAGAACTATGTAGGTAGTTTCCACTTGCCTAGTGCATCTAGAGTTAGCTTGACTACCCCTTACTTTTATTCTATTCCCCCATTTTTTTATTTCATTGTCTCCTCTAGCCTTAGGGCATTGTATGTTCTTTTATTTGTGTTTTTTTGTTTACACTAACATTGTGATTAACCATTGTTTGTGTTTGTTTCAATTTTTCCTCATTGTTTTATTTTCTTTATGTTTTGTCTTCCTATTTATTTATTTTTTTCCCTATTTGTTTAATTTCACGTTATGCCTTGACTTAGTATATCTATGTTCATTAGGTGATTCCTTGCACATTATACTTAGGTCCATCCATATTCATTCATTAACATTTTCATCATGGTTTTTATCATTGGTGTATTATTTTCAATTGTTTATGGGATTGCATTTCAATCCTTATGAATATTTTGACTAATTTATCATGGTGTTCTATCATGATGTATACCATCACATGCTATAGTAAAAATCAGCTCAAGAAATCTTACAAGTAATGAGGCTACATTACTTCTCCTTGTCAACTAAAAAATTACCAATCTACACAAATAATTTCCCATAAATAGAGTAATTATGCCACAAAATAATTTTAATGCTTTCTAGTTGGGATGTTCATATACATTCTAGTAGGTTGCCTAAATTCATCTTTCTCTTTTGTATTGGCTTACTCTTATTTCATGAGTATGAATTTAGTTCATAAGCCTCACTATCTAATTTTCCATCATATTCCCATGATTTTGCTAATGATCCTAACCACCTTTGGGAAAATCATTGTGTATCATCCCATCTACAGATCCAATGATTATAACTACCTTGGGGTAAATCATTGTGTTTCAATATATTTGAAGGTTAATGATTATAACCACATTTGGGTAAATCATTATCTTTCTTTTGCCCAACTGAGGCATGACTTCATTATGATAATGCTTATAATCACCTTTGGATAAATCATTATCTTTATCCACCCATCTGGGAAATGCTTTTATCCTTCCAATGATTATAACCAAATATGGATATATCATTGTTTTCCCTTTTAAATGATTATAAATACCTTTGGGCAAATCATTTTCTTGTTACCCTTATCCTTTTTCAATGATTATAATTGCCTATGGGAAAATCATTACCTTTTTGTCACACCTATGCTGATGATTATAACCACCTATGGGAAAAACATCTTGTTTATCTACCCAACTAGGATAACTCACCATTCCATTGATGATAATCACTTGTGGGCAAATCATTATTTTCCACCCCATTTTACCTTTTGGTCCTATCATTTCTTTCTTTTGAGGGACCAATCACCAACCATTGTTTCTAACCACTCCCTCAAGGGGGCATCTAGATTTCATCCATTACCATTGAATTCATATGAATATAATTCTTTGAGAAGAAATTATTATGTTTATAGTTTTCAATGCCTTCGTAAATAGGTGCAAACCGTAGACATCTAATTTTGGCCACAACTAATTTCCAACTAGACTTCAAATTGATTCTTACCAACCATTGAAAATTAAACCTAATAATAACTAAATGTCCCAAAAAAAATAATTCATTACTCATCAAAGTCCATAATCATTTTGAGTCATCCCTATTTGGGATACTAGCCCATATACAACAACAACCTCTCATAAAGTCATCCATAATCACCTTGTAGAATCACAACTATTAATTTGGCCTATGGACCTATTAAGTGGTGCACTTGAATAACTATCAAATCTTGAAATAGATAAAATACTAATAAAAATCATTAACAAGCTAAACAAGATTAAATTCCTAATTAAAATTATCCATTTGAAATTAATGAATATCTAAAAATGGAAATTCTAAAATTATAAATATCCAAGCCTTTCATCATTGCCTTTATGATTTGTCAAACGATTTTAAAATATCGTAACATATATAATTTGAGAGACATGCCTAATAATTTCAAATTATAATTATATGACAACTATTAACTCAATTAGAGCTAGTTTTAACTTACCTAGGTTTAGTTTGAACCCATTCCAAGCCTAAACTTAACTTTAACTCACTTTGGGTGAGAGTTAATTCCTAAGGCTATAAATACAAGTCCTTGCCTATTAAATTCTAATATATTTTGGTGCAAAGTTATTATGCTCAAATATATTCAAACAAGCTCTTTGATGCAGTGGTTTAATGCCTAAATGCCTAGCAAGTAATGTTATCATGCTCAAATCTTAAGCCAAACAACATCAAGTGAAGGTGATAAAGAGAGAAGTAGCCAAGAAACCTCCATTATCAAAGACTTATTGATTCACAATCCAATTAAGCCATTCAAAAAATCCATTTGGAGCTCCAAGGAAGGTAAAGGGATTGTTTCTTTTATGTTTTTATTGTGCTTTCATTTAGACTTTGTTACCTAAGTTATCCCTAGTGTCTAGTCTAGAGGTTTTAGGATTTTAGTGTGTTTATTTCATTTTTTTTATGAGACTAACACAAAACTAACCTCACATCTATTTCAATCCTTATTCAAAATAATGATACCAATGTATAGAATTCTGCCACAACTATGAATCTAAATCATGTAACTATGTGCTTCGACTAATTCATAAACTATATAAGTGTGGAGAATATGTTTCCAAAACATTCCCCCACTATACATAGAAAAATTTGAAAACTGATATAAGTGTTAATGTGGAGAATATGTTTCCAAAACATGCCCTCACTATAATCTAGGTATGTTGAATATTGAATAGGTTTAGATAACATGTTTCTAAAACATGCCCCCATTGTATATATAAAACTATGAATGTGTGTGTGGAATCCATGCCTTTATGACATATCCCCACTGATATTCCCCTCCACCTTTTAGATAAGGGAATAATATAAATTGGTGTTTACCTCACCTCAAAATAATAAGATAACCATTTAACTATGAATGAACCATGTAGCATATAGGAGAACATGTCTAGGTAAATGTATCATTGAAGTGCATAAAATGTGATCATATCAAGGCCTAATATGCATGATAAATATCATGGAAACATCTAGATAGCAATAGTAAAATCTCAACAATAAAATCAATCACACACATAATATCACTCCAAATAAATTCAAAAGGCCATGGTCTAAGGAAACCACAAATAAGGGGCATGTTCAAATGTTGCACAATCAAATGGACATAACTTAGTAAAATATCCATAAAATTAAGAATGATGTATTTGAATATACATACCACAAGAAATGACATACATAAATGTCAAATAAGAAATAAAGGCATGGCAATCATAAATAGTGAAACATATTCAAATGCTTGACAAACATGACAATAGGAAGGCAAACACTCAAGGAAGAGCATACATCAAAACATAAGAAACGAACATAAACATATCATAAGAGCCCATGGATAAACTGTGTTAGCAAAAAATGTCAATTAAATAACATATAAAGTACACTATGAAAGATATAATCATGGATAAAGGCATGTGTAAGTACATATATGATCTCAAACATGATAATGTAAAGTGACCATAGAATAATAAAATAGATGTATCTTGATCATAGCTATGGATGCCCCCAATGTCCAGGTGACATGAGAAGAGGGAAGGACTAACATCCATAAGCGCATAAATCATGTAACTATATATTCATATATCATAATCAAATAGAAGTGTGAAACACATGTGTATGTATAAATAACTGATATGTTATCCATTAACATGAAACTAATGCATAGATGACAAGGAGACAATAGAACATATAGATGCTTAATTTTTTTTGTATTTTTGAAGGTTTTCATTTTTTAGGTTTTTTTGGGATTATGTACAAGTACTATCCAATGATATCAAGAGTAGAATCATTATATGTGAAGATTCATAACTGAATGTCACATCCTGACTAACATATGCCATATTTGTGCATAAGAAAACTAAAAATTTTATCATGTGCTTTTGATAAATTTGTACTTGGTATCTTTGTTGTAGAGTTATTTTCCTTTGTTGCTAGTAACCATGGTTTGACTAGTTTTACATTATATTTAGTCCAAAATGAACTAATATGAAGAATAATAGATCATGATTTAGATTCAAGTGTGACATTACATTAAATAGATCTTATACACAAATTGGATATAGTATATTTATTCACATGTTCCATACCATATCCTAGAGATGCAAATAATTTCAAGGAACATATATTGAATTCACAAGTTGGGTCCACTATAATATTTTAACCTTACTTGTCATCTATGCAAAATTTAGTGATTTGGTGCTTTGAGGAATGATTGGAAATTTCTTCATATAAAGCCACATGTTTGACATTACCCTTTTTAGGTACTTTTTAATCTTTCTATACTTATTTCTTTTGTATCATGTTTTGCTCTTCTTGGTGTTTAGGTAATGTATATTTTTCTATTTATTCATTTGTCTTAGGTTTTCTTTCATTTTTAAGATCTTATTCTTTTACATTAGCTAAATTTATCTTTGAATGATTTTCATTAGTATTACCAATATAGCCCAAGCTTTGATGGTCATCTGGTCATATATGGAAATAAGATGAGTGATGCCTTAGCAATGTTTACCAATCCTTGATCATGATAACCTAAGTTTTATAAATATTTCATTCAAAAACCACATTGTTTGGAAGATAAAGTATCATTATTGGGAGGTAAATTTGTACCCTTTTCCTTATCTGATTTTTATTTTTGAACCTTTTTTACTCTAAGTTTGATATTTATAATTATTTTTCTACCAAAAGTCTTGCATACATATCTCTCTATGCTTATTAATAATCTCTTAGTCTAACCAATGTTATTATGGTGACTCAGACCTTATTTCATAGTCAGAATGATATAAACCAACTTATCATTTATCTCTACAAGTTTTGGACATGTGCTTATTTTCTATCTACCAGACACTTGTATCCCAGCCAAATGCCAATAGTGATGCAAGTGTCCTATCCAAAAAAAATGTCTAATGCCATAAAATCATCCAATTTTTGAATTAAACAATTATTTATGGTTGGCCTAAGTGATTTAATGTGAGATATTCTCCAAAGGGATTGAATATATATATATATATATATATCAACCCTAATTCATCCTTCACCTATAATAGACCTAACAACTTCTTACCTACTCACAAGGAAACATATCAAAGGCATTTAATCAAGCACTAAAGTGAGCAAAGCTTCCCCATTTTCTCCTATTTCCATATTAGTCATATATACAACACATATATAGGTCCAAAAAAATAAAGGAGCATCCCATGAGCCACATTTGACAAGTTACAATCTAGGTCAATGTACTTACTTATTAGACATTACACGATACACACACAAGCTAACATGTAGGGGAGAACTACATAAGTCTGAGGCCCTATTCAGTTTACTATATATATAGGCAACACTCATTGACAAAGGGGTATTTGGGGTAGCTCAACATCATGTTCACACTAACCCATTTTTCCCATAGTCACTATAAAGATGAAGAACAAGATTTTTCTCATTTGATAAGGAGCAACAGTCGATGACCCAAATTTGAATGCACTAGAGTAAATATGATAGAACCTAGAATCATCCAAGTGGTCACATCTAATTTTAGCAAGTATTTTATACTAGACACTTACAACTGAGTTAGATAGAATTATCGATGCAACCATCCCAGGTCAATGAAAGTGTCCATGACTATAAGGTATAATGATCTAGAATATAGATCCAATCTATTCCCTTCATGTTCTAAATCTAGATTTGTATTAACATCAAAACCAATAAAATATCTTATTTTCATTATCATTGTAATATCTAACATAGTTTTAATTTTTATTTTTATCATATATCAACATAATAAATTCAATATATAATTATCTAAGTTTTAAAATTAATTTGATTACATTATAGATAGTATACCATCCTTATTCCCTAGGCTATCTCTACCCCTTTAACCATAAATTCCCTCATCTAGATTTTTGAGTTAAACATTTGGTGAACCTGACCTCTGGTCCCAAAAACCCTAGATATTTATCTAGGGTTTATATTTTCATCAAATTATGCACCCTAGGACATTGTATGAAGATCCTTTAATTTGATGCAACATTGAATTATCCCTCAAGTTTGTGGGAACTTGTAAGAGAGATGAGTCTCTAGGATTGAAAAGGGCTAGATCCCTAGATATGACTTGATGTGCTTATACTACTAAAACTACCTATTATGGGTGAAAAGGGAAAGAAAGATACATAAAACAAACCTAAACTAGGAGGTGATACACCAAGAATTGCTTCTATTCATACACTTGGAACTTGCATAATGAACTAAGATAACCAAACTAGCCTCACACCATCAATGGAGCTCCCTAGCAATAATGTTTCTTATGAAGGTAAATAACAACTTAAAAAATGAAGGAAAGTGAAGGGAAGGTCAAATATGACTCTACCAAACTCATACACACTTCAAGAGTCTATTTTATCAACATACACTTCATGAAACCTATTAGGAGAGACATCACTTTTCAACAACACATTCAAGGATTGTATGAAAACAAGATGAACTCAATCTATACTTGAATTTCAAGATGGATCACTTCAACACATAGTGAAAATGAACTTGGAGTATAACTAGTGTACTTCTCATTGGATCAAATACAAATCAAGGTACAATTTTGGTAGGGCTTCACCATACCAAGAGTTGGAATCCTTTGTAAAGCCAAAATGGCTTACATTTATAGAATTTGGAAGAAGAGAGAAAGAGAATAAGTTGAAGAGACACAATGATAAGTGTCAAAGGTATAAAACTAGTTACAAATGCATGTGGATGAGGTGTAAAAAGATTTGTGAAACTAAATTTCACTTGATCACATCCCAAATTGGCCTCCTCTTATAAGTGTGGTGTATCAAATCTTTTCCATCATTCTCTCTTGTGAAACTACCATCATCATAGCTTATTTTGATCATTCCAAGGTAGATTGAGGAAAAAAATTTCATGTGTGAGAATATAATGGAGTTACAAGGATAATTCCACCTGCATTGGGTGTTTTCTTCATCATGACATTCTCTTACACAAACTCTATCATTACCTATCATTAAGATCACTCTTCAAATATGCATTCTTGACACTTAGCACAAGAATATTTTCATCTTTCCTAGATGATCCATAGCATGGATTCTATGACACCTGTAAGGACACCTCATATGCTTGGCTACATCAAAAACATCATAAAAAGCCACCAAACTTGAGTTACCATACCCTTCACTATGTCATTCTAGATGCTAATTTAGACAAGCTAAAGTTAGATACATAGTATAGGAACTTGTGAATATTTAAAAGATTTTAAAATGTCATTAATAGTTGTCTCAAGTCCCAAGATACCCTCCCAAATGGTTATTATCCTTTGATCATCTTCAAGACCTACAAAACATAAGAAAATGTCAAAGAAACCTAATTTATGCTCCATCTGTATGGATTCCATATAATCAAATTCCATTTATCTCATCCCAATGAAGTTTTAAACAGCTTATATTTTATACTCATGGTCAAATTCATCTATTTTAGTGCACTTTTGGCTTTATTTCCACCATTAGGTTAAGAATCAGGGTTTGCAAGGGTTTTTGAGTGATCTAGACTCTTAACATTTGTTCATAAAGAAAATAAATTTGATTCATTTCTAAATTACACTAAGTTATTCTTATTAGCCCTCCCTAACTCCTCTAAACATATTCATATCCCATGAAAAGGCTAATGAATTTTTTTAACTCTTTAAGTTACCCTTTAAGTTATTTTCAAGCATTTTGGTAGGGTCTGAGCACCTCCCAAGCCAATAATGGATCCTTCATGAATTATATTGTCTAATGAAGGTTAAAAAACCTATATAAGTTTCATAAAAACATTTTCCCATCATTTTTATGGCTTACCAATAGCTATAATTGAAGATGACCCCTATTTAGCAACTAGGCCTAGACCTTGTCAAGGGGTATACATGCAACTCGAGACTCCATCTGACATTTACATGGTTTCATTTTCCAATTTATGGATTTAAAATATATAATACATCCCTATAATAATTAATAAAACAATTGGAAATCATATATTATTCCAAAACACATATTTACCCTCAATTTGGCCTCTTGCTCTTGGGTCTGCCTATGGTGTTTGACTATAACCCTCCTTATATGGAGCATCTTTCTTGCCCCAAAATATTTTATCAAGGATTTTTAGGTTTCCATGTATTTATTCAAGATTATTCATTCATTAATTTGTCTTTTATTTACCTAATTCATGATTTGACCTCTCTTCCTCAAAATTGTCTCCTTGTGCAATGCAAAAGTGACCCTAATCTAGGACAAAATAGAGAGGGTTTTCCATGTTATATGATAAAATATGATTAATTTATTATATTATATATGTATTTATGGTAATTTTTATCAAATTTTGGTGCCTAATTCCAAGGAAAATACCTCCACATTTGCATACTTCCTAGGTAAACCCTCAAGAAGATAGCCTGTGCAGGGGTATGAGAAAATAGACCGAGTTGTTTACTTGAACCTTCTTATATTTATAAGTTATCACTATAAAAAGTTAATTTAACTTTTAAATATCATTATATATTGTTTAAAACACCATATTATCCTAATATGTCCCATAAACACCTTCTAGGTCCTTTGAAGCACTAAACTAAGATTACCATGTTGCTTGTTGTAGGTGACTGAGCCACCTTTTATAAATGTATTAGGATTTGTCTAATTTTTTATTTTGATGATAATAAACTTCATATTCACACTATTATTTCAAATATTCCTCATTATTTTTTTCTAACCTCCCAACCTGTCATTTACTTCCTCAAATGTAAGATTGAGTTCATCTAGCTCATAAGACTGAGACATAAATTCTAAGCCCTGCTTGTAGGTGTTTTGAGTTTGTATCATTATTAAGGGAATTATTTTAATGTTATTTTATGTCATGGTGTTTTCCTTCATGCATTTTAATTACCTATCATCCTTAAAATCATGTATCAACTCTATGCTTAAGTCCTCAAGGGGAACACCCCTGCCTTGACTGTGACAACCATGCCTTTAGGTGCATTCTAGCTTTGTCCACACTTTTATTAGGTGTCTTTAGGATTTATATGAATTACTTAAGGTAAAATTTAACATTAAATTCTCAAAGTTTCACTTTGGATACCTTAACAAATTTCCAAGCTTCAAACCTCCACCCCACTACCCGTCTACTCTTGACTGGGTTTCTTCAGTTCTAAGGCCACTTGTAGGTGCTCTTGAGGGAATTGAGACTTGTTTGGTTAATGTAATAATATTTTATCCTTATTTATATTGTCATTAAATTTATAAATTCACTCTAAACTTATGAATTGATTTCTATATGCCCAATTGAGACAAGATTTTACCCAAGCCTACTGTAGATGACCCTTCTCAGGCCTGTGTATGGACAGGGAAGGGTACATTAGTGATCAAAACATCAAAATATATATCTTCTTTGACCTCTTAGATTATTAATTTTGTTTTAATTTTTTTTTTGATCAATCTCGGTGGCTTAGCTATAAATTTCACTTTAAAGTGCAATGCCACTTTTTTTCATCAACTCTTGTAGAGTTCACTGTCACAATTTATGGACTTTTAACAACTTTTAAGCCTTGCAAAATCCATTTTCCACTCACCCTTTTGAACTCAAAATTGGTATGAGTGTTATTTGTAGATAGTTATATAAGTTAAATTAAAAAATTGGTATTTAAACATTTTATATCATGGTACACATCATCTCAAAAAACCCTAAAGGTATTTATTTTGGCCCTTCAGGGACTATGGGCTTGAATTGGTCTAGTCATTCTTGAGGAATTCCAAGAGTCACCAAGTGAAGAAAAAAGAGGAAGGGCACAATTTCTCAAGATGACTATATGTAACAAAAAATATATTCATTAATATTAAAAAAATATTAACACACATTAGCCAAGATATTACTATTAAAAACATCATTAAATGCGATGGGGCCTTTATCACCAATAATGCTAGACCTTTGACATCAATGATAATATTTCCAACAATATCCCCCTTTGTCATTGATGGCAACCTCAACCTAAAACTACCACATCCTAAAAATTACACATACTATCAATTACACATACTATCATCTGAAAAATATACAATAACTCCCCCTTATTATAGAAACCTATACCTGTTCCTTGTACCTATTTTTGCACCTATCCTTGTACCTATTATTCTCCCCCTTTGACATCAATGGCAAAGGTCCTACCTAGAGTTAACACTTATCTCCCCTCAATTGATTTTGAACCTTAATGGTAGGAATTAAAATAAGTTACTCCCAACTTCTCTTGTAGATACTCAAATGTGTCTTTTGGTAGTGCCTTTGTGAAAATATCTACAATCTGCTCTGTAGTACTAATATATTCCATCTTAACCTATTGATCTACAACCTAATATCTCAAGAAGTGATGTTTAATGTGAATATATTTGTTCTTGAATACATCATTATATTCTTTTAAATATTTATAGCACATGTGTTATCACAAAAAATAGAAATAGGTTCATCATACTTTACCTTGATATCTTCCAAAGTTTTCTTCATCTAAAGAACTTGAGTACAACACAATACTACTATAATATATTATAATTCAACTGTAGAAAGTGATACTAAATTATGCTTCTTTCTTAGCCATGATACTAAGATATCACCAAGGAAGAAATCTCCTCCACTTGTACTCTTTCTATCATCCAAGCACCCTACCCAATCTGAATCTGTATAAGCAACCAAAGTAAAATCTCTACCTGTGGGATACCATAATCTATAATCCAATTCCCCCTTGATATATCTAAATATTCTCTTCACCAATTGAACATGACTATCTTTTGGAGATGACTAATATCTTGAAACCATACCTACTGCATGCATGATGTCTGGCCTCAATGTTGTCAAATATAAAAGACTACCAATCATAGATGTATACAAAGATTGATCTGTAATAGGTGAATCTTCATCCTTTCTCACCTTATTTCTTATACACATAGGTGTGCCAACTGGTGCACAATCTTCAAAACCAAATTTCTTCAACATTTCCTTGGCATATTTACTTTGAGATATGAAAATTTCTTTATTTGATTGAAATATTTGCAATCGTAAGAAAAATGATAATTCTCCAAGCATAGACATCTCAAATTCTTTTTGCATTCGATCAAAAAATTATTTTGTCATCTTTTTAATATTTCCTCAAAAAATGATATCATCAACATATACCACAATAATAAATTGATGCTCACCTTTTACTTTTATGTAGAGATTACTATCAGCAAATCTTCTCTTGAAACCTTGATCTTGTAGGTACTTATCAAGTCTTGCATACCAAGCTCTGGGAGCTTGTTTCAATCCACACAATGCTTTCTTCAATATGCATACATGGTTACTAATATTTGAGAGAATAAATCCCTTAGGCTACTCAATGTAGACCTCTTCTTCAAGATTCTCATTTAGGAAGGTAGATTTGACATCCATCTAAAATACTTTGAAATTTTTAAACACTACATATGCAAGAAATATTCTAATAGCCTCTAACCTTGCCATTGGTGCAAAAGTTTCTTCAAAATCTATTCCCTCAATCTGGTCATATCCTTTACATACTAATCTTGCTTTATTTTTGGTCACATCTCCATTTTCATTCAGCTTATTTCTATAAACCCATTTTGTTCTTATCACATTGTGATCTTTTGGTCTAGGTACTAATTCCCAAGTATTATTATTTTTTATTTTATTCAATTCTTCATCCATAGCCTTTTGTATAAAAATTTGATGTGTATCCCTGATCACATATTTGACTTACACTCAATAGATTATGCTTAAGACCTTTTACGTACAATACATTCTTAGTCTTGGTTCTACCATTATCCAAACTCAAAGTACCTTTTCTTGAACCTATTCTTGTACATGTTCTTTGTAGCTTACACTTATCTCCCTCTCAACTAATATACAAATTAATCTATCAACTCACCTTCTTTTCATCAAGATATCCAAGACCTAATAGCATCCATCATGTTTCAATTTTTATTAAAAGTGTCTCCTTGAAGCCTAGAAGAAACACCCCACATAAAGGGTCCTAGAAAAAAATCTTAGGAGATTCCCACATCTCCTCCATACTTCCTTGATCTTCTTATGTCTTTAGCTTAGAATCTGTTTAAGCATGTCTAACTTATTTGACTTACTAACCTCAACATTCATGATGCTTTTCATCTTCTCAACTCTTGAAATTGTCTTATGTTGATAAGGATCCTACTTAAATGTAATAAGAGAATATTCACAGTCCTTCTTATCTGATTCTTTATCCACTATAGTAAGTAATTTATTCTCACTCTTAAACTCAACTTGATCAACTTTTACTATCTTAGGTCTCCAAACCTGAATTTGGCTCTTCTCATACCTTGAAGATCTATTTACTCTATTTGGACATAATTTATCAATATGGCCAATCTTATGACAACAAAAGCAAAAAACATTTCTCATACCCTTTTCTTGAATGTGATTGATATCTCCCTTTGACTGATTGTTTCTCCTCATACAATCTCTTGACCAATGACAAACAAAATAGTGGCCATGGAAAGAATTTGAAAACTTGAAAGCATTGGGCTACCTGATTGAATTCTTCAATTTGCCTTTAAAACTTGCATCCTTCTTACCTTGAATTGATATTTCATGATCTTTCTCAACCTAGATTATGAGCCTCTCATCCTTATCCTTCAAATAACCTAACTCAACCTTCAACTAATTACACTCTTCTTCTCTTGATTTCAAACATGAATTTTCAACCTCTAGTTGATCCTTAAGATCCCAAATACACATCTTATTTTATTTTTCTTCTATATACAACTTAGAATCTAAGATACACACCTATTCCATAAGAGCCTCGACCATAGATTTCAACTCTTGATTCTCCTTCTTTAGCTATTTAGCCATATTGTGCTTTCCCTAATCTACCTTTAAGCTATTAAACTCTTTCTGAAGGAACATAATTTGATATCAATTGTTAAGCACATGATATACTGAGAGGGGGTGAATCAGTATATCATAAATATTATAAAATTTCACTTAATCAAAATCCAATCAACCATACATTCAAGATATGCAATAAAACTAAAATAATAAACACCACACAAGATAGAGAGAGACACCAAATTTAACATGGAAACCCAATGTGGGAAAAACCACAGAGAACAATCTTAATTATATGCATGAACACCAACTCAAACTACAATATTCACAAGCACCAATTTGTAGGAGCACCAACCCCTTTGCTGAGCACCAACACAACAACTATTCATGAGCACCAACCCACAAGAGCACCAACCCCTTTGTTGAGCACCAACATAACAACTATTCATGAGCACCAACCCCTTTTGTGTGTACTACACAACTATCTCTCAATTTTTCTTTCTCAATAAATGATAGCATATTACAATATCTCTTTCCTTTCTTCCTCTACTCTTCTAAGCTAGATATAACAATTACAAATGGCTTCTCAAGACTTTATTTATAGCTTTCTAAATGACCTTTGGCATCCACCCTTTGTGACCCTTAAATCCTCATGGAAAATGGTGCCAAACTTGCATGACCCTTCATATCCTTGCATTTGAAAAGTCATATGGTGACCCTTCATAAGAAAAAGTGTCCTTTCCTCTTTTGTCTTTATCTTGGTGACTTTTTGTATTCCTCAAAGTGTCCCTTCATGAGAAATTGCACCCTTTCTCTTTTGTCTTCACTTGGTGACTCTTGGAATTCCTCAAGATGACTCTTGCAACTAAAAATATATTCATTAATATTAAATAATTATTAACACACATTAGCCAAGATATTACTATTAAAAACATCATTAAATGCAATGGGGCCTTTATCACCAATAATGATATACCTTTGACATCAATGATAATATTTCCAATAAAAACTCCATACAAATATATACAAGTGGCTAAAAACTCCCTTTTTCAAGTGTTTTCTTGATTTTAACTTGCACCAATAGTCTTGGTCAGTTATAAATAGTTGTTTGAGATAGTTTAGGACACATTAAATTTGAAATCACCCCTTTTATACTTTCATAATTCCCAAAAAAAACTTGTATAAAGCATTAAATACCCATTTTTTACCCTTGAAAGGACCTAAAGTGACATGGAACACTAATGCAAAGAGTGATCAAGGATAATATAACATTTTTTGGAATCAAATGGCCTATGAAACAATTCATGACAAATATTTTTACCTATGGGGTTGACTCATTTTGACTGAGGGGGTAAAAATGGTCAATATTCTTGGTGATTCATAGGGGTGGCATGCTTGTTATACCTAGGACCAATTGCCTTACACCTCTATTAGGCACAGAGTCATTCATATGAGCACTAAAATTTAATTAAGTAGACATTTTACTCAAAGAATATAATCTAGTTGAATCACACACACAAATCAAATACACACAACAAATAAAGGGAGGGAAACACACTCGTGCTATTAAGGACTTAGGAAAGACAAGATAAACTGAAACAAACATAATCAAACACTAAAAAACCTAATACAAACACTTTCTCCTAAATAAAATGGGTAGCTTGAAAACATCTCAGCTTCATGACATAGAGGGATGAATGAGGAATGAAACCTCTTCATATTTAGCATCAATGCCTCTATCTTATTCATGGTGCTCAATAAGAAACAAGCAGTTCCAAACAGACTAGCCATAGAAATGAACTTCTCTTGTAGCTCAACAAATTCAAGTTTCTCATAATATTCTTCAACTTTGATCTCTAATGGTGATGCAACAAGTCTTTCATTCTTGTTTTCCATGTATTCTCAATGAGATTAGGTTTCTCTTCTTAACATATGAGGTCATTAGGCTATTGCTCTTCATGTTATAATGTATTTAAGGGTGGTTCAAAATTAGATAGATGTATGGATTCATCTCCAATAACTATGTATTCTACCATGGTTTCATGAGACTCTTTCAATATTTAAACTTCTTGAGGAGTGACTTGACCTACATCCTTGGTAACACACTTCACTTCATGCTTGAGATGGTCATCTACAACTTTATGATCAAACATGGATTCTTCTTTCTCTTGGTTTAAGAAGGGTGAGCTATGATTGATATCCCTAAGTGGATTTCCAAAAATAAATTCTTCTTCTTCATCACTTGTGTCATCCTCTTTCTCTATTTCAAATTGATTTTTTTCTTCCTTTGATGTTTCCCTTAAAATAATTTATTCTTCAAGGAGAGGGATGGTGGAAGAGAGATATGTAGGTCTATGGGTTGGGGATGGAGTGTGGTGTTCATGGATGGTCATGGAGATTGGTGAAACCTCTTGAATAGGCTCTTGAGGGGGAGGTAAGATATGATGAGAAATAGAAAAGAGATGTTCTTCATGTAATATTTCATCATCATCCTCATCTTCTTGAGGTTCTTCATATCTTTTTAGAGATTCTTTTACAGCTGCAACTTGCTCCATAGCCTCTTGATTTTCCCATTTCTCTAACCTATCAATCCACCATTAAAAATCCTTTCTTTCCATAGACAATCCTTCACTAATGGCATATTTATTATCTTATTCAACATAACCCCACATGTCCATCAACAACCCAACTAAAATGCTTAACCAATCCAAAATACTACCAAGAGTTTCATCACAAAACTTATCTAGCACACTCATATGTTTTTCCGATTCTAGAAACTTTGGCATAGCTACCATAACATTTTTAGAATGAGAGGTGTAGTAAGCTTGGACAAAGTGACTAGATTTTTTAACTTCTTCAAGCAAGGTTTTGATAGCTTCATATTTTACCTCCCAACTAATGGTGTTTATTGACTCATCATGACAAGGATGAGAAGAATATGGGTCATATGGTTGGTCAAAAATAATATACTCATTTGGAAAGGAACTAGGTTGACCATAAGACTGCCATAACCCATAAGGGGGATGGTATTCTTAATAGGGATGTTGAGAAGGGTAGAAAGGGTCATGAAAATGTTGATAGGGAGATCTATGGTAAGGATTATCCTCATAACCATCCATATCAACTTCATAAATCACATAAAAGGATAAGAATTAATCAAAATCTTCATCAATAGATACCTAGGCTGATTAAAAGCATAAATTAATTTAGATTCACCATTGATATTTGCTTGGATGCTTCTAAAAGATAATAAGAGAGAAGACACACCAATAATCATCCCACTATTTGGACCTTATCCCACTAGTTGTATCATAATTTTTATCATCAAACTATGCACTCTAGGACATTCTATGAATCTCCTTAAATTTGGTGCAACATTTAATCATCCCTCAAGTTTTTAGGAACTTGTAAGAGAGATGAGTCTCTAGGATTGAAAAGGGATAGCTCCCTAAATATGACTTGATGTGCTTAAGCTACTAAAACTACTTATTATGGGTGAAAAAGGAGAGAAAGATACATAAACAAAACCAAAACTAGGAGGTGATACACCAATAATTTCTTCCATTCATACACTTGAAACTTTCATAATGAACTAAGACAACCAAACTAGCCTCACACCATAATTGGAGCTCCCTAGCATTAGTTTTTCTCATGAAGTCAAATAACAACTCAACAAATGAAGGTAAGTAAAGGGAAGTTTAGATATGACTCTACCAAACTCATACACACTTCAAGAGTCTATTGTATCATCATACACTTCATGAAACCTATTAGGAGAGAAGTCACTTTACAATAACACATTCAAGGATTGCATGAAAACAAGATGAACTCAATCTATACTTGAATTTCAAAATGGATCACTTCAACATAGTGAAAATTAACATAGAGTATAACCAGCTTGCTTCTCATTGGCTCAAATACAAATAAAGGTACAATTTTGGTATGGATTCACCATACCAAGAGTTGGAATCCTTTACAAAGCCAAAATGGCTTACATTTTTGGAATTTAGAAGAAGAGAGAAAGAGAAGAATCTAAAGAGGCACAATGACAAGTGTCAAAGGTATAAAATTAATTACAAATGCATGTGGATGAGGTGTAAAAAGAGTTATGAAACTGAATTGCAATTGATCACATTTCAAATTGGCCTCCTCTTCTAAGTATGGCATAGAAAATCTTTTCCATCATTCTCTCTTATGAAACTGACATCATCATAGCTTCCTTTGATCATTACAAGGTAGATTAAGGACAAATGTGTCATGTGTGAGAAGAGAAGGGAGTTACAAGGATAATTCCACATGCATTGGGAGTTTTCTTCATCATGACATTCTCTTACACAAACTCTATCATCACCTATCATCAAGATCACTCTTCCAATAGGCATTCTTGACACTTGGCACAATAATATTTATATCCTTCCTATATGATCCATACCATGGATTCTATTACACCTATATGGATACTTCATATGCTTTTATTCATCAAAAACATCATAAAAATCCACCAAACTTGAGTTACCATACCCTTCACTATGTCATTCTATATACAAGTTTAGATAGGCTAAAGTTAGAGACATAGAAATGGAGATTTTGAGTACTTAATATCACTAAAAATGGCATGGAGAGTTGGATCAACTCCCAAGATACCCTCCCAAATGATTGCCATCTGTTGATCATCTTCAAGACCTATAAAATATAAGAAAATGTCAAATAAACCTAATTTTTACTCCATCTATATAGATTTCATAGAATATAATTCCCTGGATCTAATCCAAATTAATTTTTGAAAAACATCTCTTTTATACTCAAGGTCAAATTCATCCATTTGAGTACACTTTTAGCTTGATTTCCACCATTGAGTTAGGAATCAAGGTTTACAAGGGTTTTTGAGTGATCTAGGCTCTTAACATTTTTTCATAAAGAAAAGACATTGGATTAATTTATAAATTACACTAAGTGCTTCTTAGGGACCCTCCATAACTAATTTAAACATCCCCAGATCCTATGCAAAGGCTCATGAAAGTTCTGAGCTCTTTAAGTTGCCCTTCAAGTTATTTTCAAGCATTCTGGTAAGGTCTAAGCACCTCCCAAGCCAAGAATGGATCTTTGATTAATTATATTTTCTATTAAAGGTTAAAACACCTATATAAATGTCCAAAAAAAAAATTCCCATCATTTGGATGGCTTACCAATAGCTATAATTGAAGATGACCCCTATTTAACAAGTAGGCCTAAACCTTGTCAAGGGATCTACCTACAACTTGAGACTCCATATGACCTTTACATGGTTTAATTTGACCCTTTATGGATTTAACATCTATAATACATCCATAAAATCATTAATCAAACAATTGTAAATCATATATTAGGCCTAAACACATATTGACCCTCAATTTGGCCTCTTACTCTTGGGTTTGCCTATGGGATTTAACTATAAACCTACTTATATGGATCATATTGATTGAAAAAAAACATTATATAAAGTATTTTGAGGTTTCAATATATTTAATTTATCTTATTCATTCATTACTTGGTCATTAATTGACCTCTAGTTAATTATTTGATCTCTCTTCCTCAAAACTATCTACCTGTGAAAGGTAAAAGTGACCCTGCTCTGAGACAAAATAGAGAGGGTTTTCCATGTTATGATCAAACATGATTAATTTATTATATTATATATTTATTTATGGTAATATTTACCAAAATTTTTGGCATAAATCCAAGGATAAGACCTCCATCTTTGCACACTTCCTAGGTAGACACTCAAGATGATAGTTTGTGCAGGGGTATGAGAAAATGGATCGAGTTGTTTGATTGAACCTTATTATATGCCTTAGTTTCACTATAGGAAGTGTATTTAACTTTTAAATATCATTATATATTGTTTCAAACAACATATTATCCTAACATGGCCTACAAATACCTTCTAGGTCCTTTGAATCACTAAATTGAGCTTGCCATGTTGCCTACTATAAGTGACTAAGACACCTTTTAAAAATGTATTAGGCTTTGTCTAATTTGTGTTTGTGATGATAATAAACTTAAAATTCACAAAATTAGGTCAAATATTCCTCATTATTTTTTTATAACCTCCCAACCTGTCACATACTTCATCAAATGTAAGATTGAGTTCATCTAGCTCATACAACTGGGACAAAAATTCTAAGCCCTACCTGTAGGTGTTTTGAGTTTAGATCATGATTGAGTACCATATTTTAATGTTATTTTAGGTCATGGTTTTATCCTTCATGTATTTTAATTACATATCATCCTTAAAATCATGTATCAACTCTATGCTTATGTCCTCAAGGGGAACACCCTTGCCTGGACTGTGACTGTCATGCCTGTAAGCGCATTCTAGCTTTGTCCACACTTGTATTAGGTGTCTTTAGGATTTATATGAGTTAATTAAGGTAAAATTTAACATTAAATTCTCCAATTTTAACTTTGGATACCTTAACAAATTTCCAAGCTTCAAACCTCTACCCCACTGTCAGTCTACTCTTGATTGTGTTTCTTGGGTTCTAGGCTGCCTATAGTTGCTCTTGAGGGAATTGAGACTTGTTGGTTAATTGAATAATATTTTATAATTATTTATAGTTTAATTAAAGTAATAAATTCATTTTAAACCTATTAATTGATTTATATATTCCCAATTGAGATAAAATTTTACCCAAGCCTGTTGTAGATTACCCTTTCCAGGCCTGTGTATAGACAGGGAAGGGTACATTAGTGATCAAAACATCAAACTCCATATCTTATTTGACCTCTTGGATTAGTAATTTTTTTGAAATATTTTTGGGTTGATAAATATTGGTATATTATCTATAAATTTCACTTTTAATTGCAATGTCACTTTTTCTCATCAACTCCTATAGAGTTCACTGTCACAATTTAGTGATTTTTTACAACTTTTAAGCCTTGCAAAATCTATTTTCCACTCACCCTTTTAAACTAAAAATTGGAATGAGTGTTATTTTTATGTATTTATAATATTTAAATCAAAAAAATTGTATTTAAACCTTTTATATCATGGTACACGTCATCTCAAAAAACCTCAAAGATCTCTATTTTGGTCTTTTAAGGACTGTGGGCATGAATTGGTATAGTCATTCTTTTGAAGGAAAACTCTATTTTTCATATAATATAACCTTAATTAAATGAAAAATATTATATCTTGGGTATTATATAACCTTAAAATTAATTATTCCATGGATCCCATCATTTTTTCCTCCGTACATCCTCTTGAAGAAGCTGATTGTAAGCACACTTTGAAAATAAGGTAGCGAACAAGGGAATAAATGAATACTTTAGCTTTAAATAAGTAATAATTGATATCTAAAAATTTAAAATAAATTAAATCACTTTTAAAGTATTAATCCAATATCATTTAAACCTCCTATGGATCTCTCCTTCATATTACAAAACTCAGGTTACCCATACCTTATTGTCAACCTGGAAAACAAGTAAAATTTGAACTCTCCTTTAAGTGGTATTAAAATATAATTTTTGGATGGTTTAATAAACAAGGATAGGTCCTAATATAATCTTAAAATCACATTCCAAAACCACACATCTCTATCCATTTCTAAGTTCAAGCAATTTGGACAAATCTGGACCCTGCTTGGTTGCATAAGCAGCTTTGAGGATTGAACCTTCTTAATGATGGTTCATAAAGTAGGAGGAATAAATATTTAAAAAAAAACAATAAATGTAATATAAATTAGTATAATAACATTCCCCAGATCCATTCCTCCCAACTCAACTCGTATAGCCTATGGTGAGTGAAAGTCTTAGACTAGTTTTGACCCTTCTAAGGAGCAATGGGGAAGGAAATGTGAAATTTATAGTGTATAAAGCTACCAGATAAATATTATCATGTAAGTGAGTATTTGGAAGATAAAAATACATCCTTGAATTTCATTCACTTGAAAAAATATGTACAATTTCGTATAAGTGGCTAAAACTCCCTTTTTCAAGTGTTTTCTTGATATTAACTTGTACCTACAATCTTGGTCAGTTATAAATAGCTATTTAAGACCATTTAGGACACATGGAATGTGAAATAACCAATTTTATATGTCAATAATTCCCAAAAACTTGTACAAATCATTAAATGCCCATTTATAACCCTTGAAAATACCCAAAGTGATATGGAACACGAATGCAAAGAGTGACCAAAGCTAAAATAGCATTTATTCGAACTAAATGGCCTATGAAACACTTCATGAATTTTTTTTAAAAAATATGGGGTTAATTAATTTTTACCAATGGTAAAAATGGTCAACATTTTTGGTGATTCATAAGTGTGGCATGCTTTTTATGCCTAGGACCAGTTGCCTTACACCTCCATTGGGCACAGAGTCATGCATATGAGAACTCAAATTGACTTAAATAGACATTTGACTAAAATAACATAATTTTGTTTAATCACACACACAAAATAAAATACACACACCAAATAAATGGAGGGAAACACACTCATGCTATGAAGCACTTAGGAAACACAAGACAAACTAAAACAAACATACTCAAACACTAACAAACATAATATGAACACTTCCTAGATCAAATGGGTAGCTTGAAACCTTCTTGGATTCATGAAATATAGGGATTAATGAGGCAAGCAACATCTTGATCTTTTTCATCATTGCCTCTATCCTCTTCATGGTGCTCAATAAGAAATAAATAGCTCTAAATAAATTAGCCATAGAAATGAACTTCTCCTGTAGCTCAACAAATTTCTTCAACTTTGACCTCTAATGGTGATGTAACAAAGCTTGCATTCTTATTTTCCATGGTATTCTCAATGAGATTGGGTTTCTCTTCTTGACATATGAGGTCATCAAGATGATGTTATTCATGTTCTAATGCATATAAGGGTGGTTCAAAATCAGATAGAAGTATGGATTCATCTCTAATAACTATGTCTTCTACCTTGGTTTCATGAGACTCTTTCAAGATTACAAATTCTTAAGGAGTGACTTGACCTACATCCTTGACAATACACTTCACTTCATGCTTGATATGGTCATCTACAACTTCATGATCAAACATGGAGTCTTCTTTCTCTTGGTTTAAGAAGGGTGAGTTATGCTTGATATCCCCAAGTGGAGTTCCAATGATAAATTGTTCTTCATGATCACTTGTGTCATCCTCTTTCTCTATTACAAACTAAATTTGTTCTTCATTTTATGCTTCCCTTAAAAGAGTTTCTTCTTCAAGGAGAGTGATGGTGGAAGAGAGATATATAGATCAATGGGTTGGGAATGGAGTGTGGTGTTCATGGATGGGCATGGAGATGGGTGAAACCTTATGAATGGGATCTTGAGGGGGAGGTAAGATAGGATGAGAAATACGAAGGATATATTCTTCATGCAAGATTTTATCATCCTCCTCATCTTCTTGAGGATCTTCATATCTTTTTGGAGATTATTTTAAAGTTGTAATTTGTTCCATAGCCTCTTGATTTTCCCATTTATCTAACCTATCAATCCACCATTGAAAAGCCTTTCTTGCCATAGAAAATCCTTCACTAATGGCATATTGATTCTCCTCTTCAACATACCCCCACATGTCCATCAACAACCCAACTAAAACCCTTAACCAATCCATAAGACCACTAAGAGTTTCATCAAAACACTTATCTAGCACACTCATATGTTTTTCCAATTCTAGAAACTTTGGCATAGCTGCCCATACATTTTGAGAATGAGAGGTGTAGTAAGCTTGGACAAAGTGACTGGATTGTTTAACTTCTTCAAGAAAGGTTTTGAAAGATTCATAATTTTCCTCCAAACTAATGGTGTTTCTTGACTCATCATGACAGGGCTGAGAGGAATATGGGTCATATGGTTGGTCAACAACAACATACTCATTTGGAAAGGAACTAGGTTGACCATAGGACTACCATGACTCATAGGGGGATGGTATTCTTGATAGGGCTGTTGAAAAGGGTAGAAAGGGTCATGAAAAGTTTTATAGGGAGGTGTATGGTAAACATTCTCCTCATATCAATCCATATCAACTTCATAAGTCACATGAAAAGACAATAATTGATCAAAATCTTCATCAATAAATACCTAGGCTGATTATAACTAGAAATTCATTTAGAGTCACCATTGGCGTTTATTTTGATGCTTCCGAAAGATGATAAGAGAGAAGACACACCAACAATATTCCCACTATTTGTAACTTGTCCCACCAAGCATGCTAGAACTATTATCATCAAATTGTTTACCTTAGGACATTATATGAAGCTCCTTTAATTTGATGCAACATTAAATCATCCCTCAAGTTTTTGGGAATTTGTAAGAGAGATGAGTCTCTAGGATTGGCTATCTCCCTATATGAATTGATGTGCTTATGCTACTAAAACTACCTATTATGGGTGAAAATGGAGAGAAATATAGATAAATCAAACCTAATCTAGGAGGTGATACATCAATAATTGCTTCCATTCATACACTTAGAACTTGCATAATGAACTAAGATAACCAAACTAGCCTCACACCATCAATGGAGCTCCCAAGTATTATTGTTTCTCATGAAGTCAAATAACAACTCAACAAATGAAAGAAAGTGAAGGGAAGGTCAGATATGACTCTACCAAAATCATACACACTTGAAAAGTCTATTGTAGTAGCATACACTTCATGAAACCTGTTAGGAGAGAAGTCACTTTAAAACAACACATTCAAGGATTGCATGAAAATAAGATGAACTCAATCTATGCTTGACTTTAAAGATGGGTCACTTTAACACATAGTGAAAATGAATTTGGAGTATAACCAACTTGTTTCTCATTGGCTCAAATACAAATCAGGGTATAATTTTGGTAGGGCTTCACCATACTAGGAGTTGGAGTCATTTGCAAAGCCAAAATGGCTTACATTTATAGAATTTGGAAGAAGAGAGAAAGAGAAGAAGTTGAAGAGGCAAAATGACAAGTGTCAAAGGTATAAAATTAGTTAAAAATTCATGTGGATGAGGTGTAAAAATAGTTATAAAACTAAATTTCACTTGATCACATCCCAAATTGGCCTCCTCTTCCAAGTGTGGCATAGAAAATCTTTTCCATCATTCTCTCTTGTGAAATTGCCATCATCATAGCTTATTTTGATCATTCCAAGGTATATTGAGGATAAATTTTTCATGTATGAGAATATAAAGGAGTTATAATGATAATTCCACCTACATTGGGTGTTTTCTTCATCATGACATTCTCTTACACAAACTCTATTATCACCTATCATCAAGATCACTCTTCCAATAGGTATTTTTGACACTTAGAACAATAATCTTTGCATAATTCCTATATTATCCATACCATGGATGCTTTGACACCTGTAGGGACACCTAATATTCTTGGATTCATCAAAAACATCAAAAAAAGCCACCAAACTTGGGTTAACATACCCTTCATATGTCATTTTAGATGCCAGTCTAGATAGGCTAAAGTTAGAGACATAACAAAGGCACTTGTGGGTATTTTCAAGCTCGAAAAATGGCATGGAGATTTTTATCAACTCCCAAGCTACCATCCCAAATGGTTGATATCCTTTGATCATCTTCAAGACCTATAAAACACAATAAAATGTCAAAGAAACCTAATTTTTGCTATATATGTATGTATTCCATATAATATAATTCCATGGATATAATCCCCATGAAGTTGGAAACAACTTCTCTTTTATACTCATGTTCAAATTCATTTTTTTGAGTGCACTTTTGGCTTTATTTCCACCATAAGGTCAGGAATTAGTGTTTGTAAGGGTTTTTAAGTGATTTAGACTCTAACATTTGTTCATAAAGAAAAAACATTGTATTAATTTATAAATTATAATAATGGATTATTACTCACCCTCCATAACTCCTCTAAACATTTATAGATCCCATGTAAAGGCTCATGAAAGTTTTGAGCTCTTTAGTTTGCCCTTTAAGTTATTTTTAACCATTCTGGTAGGGTCTGACCACCTCCCAAGCTAAGAATAGATCATTGATGAATTATCTTGTATAATAAAGGTTTAAAAACCTATATAACTATCCTAAAAACATTTACCATCATTTTTATGGCTTAATAATAGCTATAATTGAAGATGACCCCTATTTAGCAAATAGGCCTAAACCTTGTCAAGGGGTCTACCTACAACTTGAGACTCCATCTAACCTTTACATCATTTAATTTCACCCTTTATGTATTTAAAATATATAATACATCCCTAAAATCATGAATCAAACAAGTTTAAAAAAATATATTATCCCAAAACACATATTGACCCTCAATTTGGCCTCTTGCTCTTAGGTCTACCTATGGGGTTTAACTGCAACCTCCTTGTATGGAGCATCATGATTTCCCCCAAAGATTATATCAAGTATTTTTAGGTTTTAATATATTTCCTCCATCTTATTTATTCATTAATTTGTCTTTTCTTTACCTCTAGTTCATGATTTGAGCTTTCTTCCTCAAAACTATCTCTTTGTGCAAGGCAAAAGTGACCCTTCTTTGAGACAAAATAGAGAGGGTTTTCCATGTTATATGATAAAATATTATTACTATATTATATTATATAGGTATTAATTTTACTCTTTACCAAATTTTGGGGTCTAATTTTAAGGATAAGACCTACATTTTTGCGTACTTCCTAGGTAGAACCTCAAAAAGACAGTCTCTGCAAGGGTATGAGAAAATGGATCAAGTTGTTTATTTGAACCTTATTATATGCCTAAGATATAAATTTATGAAGATAATTTAAATTTTAAATATCATTATATATTTTTTCAAACACCATATTATCCTAGCATGGCCCACAAACACCTTCTAGGTCCTTTAAAGCACTAAACTGACCCTGCCCTGTTGCCTATTATAGGTGACTGAGACATCTTTTATAAATGTATTAGGATTTGTCTAAGTTTTGTATTTTATGATAATAAACTTAATATTAACAACCTTATATCACATATTACTCATTATTTATTTTTTAACCTCCCAATTTGTCACATACTTCCTCAAATGTAAGACTAAGTTCATCTAGCTCATAAGATTGAGACAGAAATTCTAAGCCCTGCCTGTAGTTGTTTTGAGTTTGGATCATGATTGAGGACCATATTTTAATTTTATTTTAGGTAATTATTTTATCCTTCATTCATTTTAATTTCATATTATGATTTAAATCATGTATCAAATCTATGCTTAGGTCCTTAAGGGGAACACCCTTGCCTTGACTATGATAGTCATGCCTTTAGATGCATTCTAGCTTTGTCCACACTTGTATTAGGTGTATTTAGGATTTATATGAGTTATTTAATGAAAATTTTAACATTAAACTCTCCAAGTTTCAATTTTCAAACCTTAACAAACTTCCAAGGTTTAAACCTCTACCCCACTGCCAGTCTACTCTTGACTATGTTTCTTGGGTTTTAAGGTTGCCTATAGGTACTCTTGAGGGAATTGAAACTTGTTTGGTTAATGGAATAATATTTTGTCCTTAGGTATAGTTTCCTTAAAGTAATAAATTCACTCTAAATATCCAAATTTATTTCTATATGCCTAATTTAGATAAGATTTTACCCAAGCCTACTATAGATGACCCTTCCCAGGTTTGTGTACGGATAGGGAAGGGTACATTAGTGATCAAAACATCAAGATCCATATATTATTTGACATTTTGTATTATTAATTATATTTTAACTATTTTTTGGTTTATAAAGATTGGTTTATTAGCTATAAATTTCACTTTGAAGTGCAATGTCACTTTTTTTTAACTCCTGTAGAGTTCACTGTCACAATTTAGTGATTTTTAACAACTTTTAGCCTTGCAAAATATATTTTCCACTCACCCTTTTGAACTCAAAATTGTCATGAGTGTTATTTTTAGATATGGATACTATGTAAATGAAAAAAATATATATTTAAACCTTTTCTATCATGGTACCTATCATCTCAAAAAACCCCATAGATCTATGTTTTGGTACTTTAGGGACTATGGGCCTGAATTGGTGTAGTCATTATTTTGAAGGAAAACTCAATTTTGAATAGCATATAACCTTAATTACATGAACACTATGATATATTTGTTATGATATAAGCTCAAAATTAATTATTCCATGGATCCCATCATTTGTTCCTCCATACATCCTCTTGAAGAAGCTGATTATAAGCACACTTTGAAAATAAGGCAGTGAACAAGGGAATATATGAACAATTTGGATTTAAATAAGTACTAATTTATATATAAAAATTTAAACTAAATGAAATAACTTTTAAAATATTAATCCAATATTATTTAAACCTCCTATGGAGCTCTCCTTCACGTTACAAAACTTGGGTTACCCATACCTGACTGTCAACTTGGAAAACAATCACAAATTGAAATATCCTTCAAGTGGTAGTGAAAGATAAGTGTTATATGGTTGAATAAACATGGATATTTACTACTCTAATCTTAAAACCAAATTAAAAAATCACACATCTCTATCCATTTTTGAGTTCAAGCAATTTGGACAAATCTGGACCCTGCTTGGTTGCATAAGCAGCTTTGAGGACTAAAACTTATTAACGATGGTTCATAAAGGAGGATGCATAAATATATTTAATAAATTAATAAATGGAATATGAATCAGTATACTAACATTCCATATACCCATTCCTCCCAACCCGACTTATACGAATTGTGGTGAGTGAAAGTCTTAGACTAGTTTTAACCTTTCTAAGGAGTAATGGGGAAGAAAATGTGAAATTTATAGTCTTTGAAGCTATAAAATCAATATGATCATGTAAGTGATTATTTTTAAGATAAAGATACATTCCTAAAATTCTTTCACCTACAAAAATCTATACAAGTTCGTACAAGTGGATAAAAAGTCCCTTTTTAAAGTGTTTTCTTAGTTTTAACTTGTACCTACAGTATTGGTCAGTTAAAAATAGTTATTTAAGACCCTTTAGGACACATGTAACATGAAATCACCCCTTTTATACTTTCAAAATTTCCCAAAAGCCTGTACAAAGTATTAAATTCCCATTTTTAACCCTTGAAAAGACCCAAAGTGACATGGAACACTAATGCAAAGAGTGACCAAGGCTAATATAACATTTATTGGAATTAAATGGCCTATGAAACACTTCATGACAAAAAAATTTACCTATGGGGTTGACTCATTTTTATTGGGCGGTAAAAATGGTCAACAATTTCTTGATTCTCTTAATTTGATTTTTTATTCTTGATTTAATAAGATTTCACAAGTTAAAAATCATATTTCTTTTTTATATCAATATTTTCAATATGGATGCATGTGTAGCTCAATTTATGTTACAATTTGTAATTGTAGTGTCAATTTTCTATTGAAATAAGCTAATCCAAGGTATCATCCAAATAAATAAATAGATTTGTAAATATAATGAGAGGGTTTTAATCTCTCTCCAAAATTTCTTTTGTAATACATTAGATCAGGTGCCTTATAAACCAAACCTTATAGGAGGTTTCCTTATTCATAAATCAAGAAACATGTATCCTAAAATTTCAATCTTCAAGCTTCTAAATTAATCCACTATCTATAAGGATATCATTTGTGAACCATTATTTGATACCCATATACCAAGAGATACAATATTGGTTATTTTTACAAATATTATTCATGATATAACACACAATATAAACATTAATACCTCTAGATGTAAATATATGTTTTAAAAATATATCAATTATCAATACTTACTTCCATCAATACAAATGTCTCCTAAAAATCATGAAAACCAACATGAGCATATGCAACAGATCTCAAAGGCATATAATGTTGTTATAAATAAAATTTGACTCTTATATTCATTACATAAATCACCACTATACAAAGGTATTTGTATAATAAAATTTCATACAACAAAATTTCCAAACAAATTAGAGCCACCAAAAGTGGTCTTTGTGTTAAAATCTATCAAATGGACCAAGCATAATGTCTCTATCAACAAGAAGGATTTTCCATACCCACATAATAATAGAGGTAGTTTCCTCCACCTATGTATTTTGATATATATGTCCAAGTTGTAAGGGAACACACAACATTGACCAATACACTATTAGAAAAACTTAATCATTTTGTCTTATCCAATGCACCATAGAGACCATTTACATGCTTACATGAACCTCTCACTTCATTACTCCCATGACTTGAAGAGTGTTACCTCATATCTCTCCCTCATCCTATATAGGTTGATAAGATTAAACCTATACCCAAAGAGTATGATGTTAATTATTATTGTGACTATGACCAAGGCCCTGGGCATTTTACAAAAAAATGTTTTACCTTGAAGCATAAGATCCAAGACCTCATAGATGACCATAAGATTATAGTTGATGATCTTCCAAAGGAATCATTTTCACAACCTAGTGATCACCAAAAGCACAAAATATTCAAATGGCATATAATTCACATCCTCCTCCATCACATTATGGGCACCCATTAGATGGATTAATTGTAATTATACATGACATACACCTCTTAGGTTCAAAGACCCTCCATTACTTTTTGATGATAGTGAGATTAGGGATGATGACTTGGATATTCATTCCTTAATCATTCAAACTTATTATTGTATCCAACACGACCCCACCCTTTTTTGGAGAAGTGGGGGACCCCTCTAAAAATAACCAACTCAAAGTTCCCCATGGCCCCTATTGGCTTACCCTTGGTCCCAAACTATATGGAATCTTCAAGACCTATTTCACCTTGATCTTTTGAGTATTTTTCAAAATGTTTAATGTGAATGAAATCATCATTAAGACCATTTTAATCAACTTTTTTTATAAATTATGCCCTTCTACACTTTTTAATGAAAGCCTCTTCATACTTATATATTTATTTATTTTTTCACTAATAAATGCTTTACATAGCTCAAGTATGTAGGGCATATTACTAGAACATGTCCTCCTAGATTCCTACTTGGTGTTTCATAAAGTTTTAATGGCATACACATGAGATTTTAAATAACTATGTTCTCTTCCTTTTAACTTAGTCATTTTTCATAAAACTTTGAAGACATACCTATAAATGGAGGAGAGACATGTGGAAGCTATCAGACATTTCTAATCTCTTATGGGTGTCAAACTTGTCAAAACACTAGGAGAGCTTGATGAATGAAGGGAAACCATATGGAAGTTATCAAACTTGCTAGTCTATCAGGGATGTCAAACTTTTTAGAACTCTAAGAGAGCTTGATGAATATAAGAGAGCCATGTGGAAACTATTAGACCTACCATTCTCTTGAGGGTGTCAAAATTAATAGAACCATAGGAGAGCTAAATGAATATAGGAGAGGCACATGGAATATATTATACCTTCTAGTCTTTTAGGGGTGTTAGACCGATCATAAACCCTAGAGATCTTAATGAATGGAGGGGAGCCACGGGAAAGCTATTAAACCTACCAATATCTTAGGGGGTGTCATTATAACCTTCGGAGAGCCCAGTGAATGGAGAGTTCCATGTGGAATCTATTAGATCTACCAACATCTTAAGGGTGTTAGACTTGTCAAAACCATGGGAGATGCTGATAAATATAATCATGCCATGTGGCACTTTCATACTAAATGATATAAAAGACTTTGGAGTGATCTAATTATCCCAAAAGAGAGATACAATTAGAATTAGGAACCAATCATAAGTTTTCATGTGTCTTAAAAAGTGTAGGTCATCAACTTAAATGACATGTATATAACACTTAGTCAACATGACCCACAAATAAAATGATGAATCAGTAAGTAATGTGTGACCTGATTGAGAAATTAAAAAAAGAGAGGCCCAAGACTTAGGTAGGCATGTGCCTAACATGCTCTTGAATCAAATAATTTAGGTAACTAATTGGTAGGCATCTAATCACTCTCTTGAAGTTTAAATCAGAATCCCCTCTTAAATTATCACAATTAATTATAAATTGCGAAGTGACTCAGCAAATGGTGCCACCAACCCAAATTTGAATTTATACAAGATGAGCCACCAAATCCCATTAATGTAGGAGATCTCTATGGAAACATATAATTCTTAGAGATAAAAAATTTTATCATTGCCACTTTTAATTCAAATTAATCCTTATTTGCATTATAATTTATGCTTTATATTCCTCTCCTCACCCTTAAACTTAGTGCTAAGAGACACCCAACCCTTAGAAATATGTTTGCATCATCTTCCAACCCCAAGGTTAAGCTTGAGTATAGGGACACCACCTTCTTACTTAACTTGGTGTCATTCAATCATTATAACAAAGAATTCAAAGCAATATAAGATGTGTAGACACCCACCTTAGAGGAGGATGATGATGAGAATGAGTACTTCAATGATATATTAACACTAGGAAAGTTATGATTACATAGGGCCACAACCAATTTAGAGGTTTTACCTTATACAGACCTCTTCAGTAACTTGTTAAAAACTTCTAGGTTTATTCTAAGAGATGTTCAGGATCTAGTTTACTCTACTAGTTTTTTGAACATAATCACATGCATCTTATGTGCTACCTTTAAGTAGTATTATACTATCAACTATGATTCTATCATGATGGATGCATGGACTAATACCCATAATATATATGAGGTCCTCAATAATTGGGCCATCAAATAATATCGATGGATTGATAGATAGTATTTTAACTCTTACCCCTTATACCTCTTCTAAAAGGGAGATAGGGTTGGGATACTTCTTTTGAATCACATATTTTGGGAAAATAATACCATGTATTTAAATATCCTATGGGTACCCTTAATCATCATAATTCTCAATAGAGAAGAGATCCTAGACCTAGGAAGTGTGATCAACTCCAACCTCATCAAGGCCATATCAAAAGCTCAAACTACATGGATATTTTTAATGATGTCATATATCTTAGAGGTAGTTTATACTACCCTTTCATTAAGTATCTCATTATTCCCACCTTGGATTCATATGATTTTTTTTTCATGTTTTGTTCTCCAAAATATACAATTACCTCTATTGGAATCACATCTAGAACATTTTTGAGAACTTATACCCTATGGTTTATCAAGCCATCAATGAGAGGTCCATGTCATAGCTCTTTGAGGAAATAAGACTGATGTTCTTACCCATCAATTATTATTGGTGCTATTAGGACCATACCATAGTTTAGGTGTAATTAATCTACCAAGCACCTCTTATTTTTCCTTCTCAAGTCCCAGATCTCCTTGCTGAGTAATAAATTATTCATCAACTAGTTAAAGGCATCATGGGGTTCTTAGTTGATCACTAATATAAAATGATGTCCCAATTTTCATCCACCACCATGAGTATAATAATACACCTTATATAGGGAATATGGAGACAAAAAAATATTATTATAACTTAATAAGGGATAAGCATAGAGATTGTGATCCTCGTGGGGTCATCTATGCTCACATGGAGAACACATGTCCTGACTCAACATCACTTACCATCATGATCCCCATGAAGATGATGAGGTTTACCTCAACTTAGATGATGATAATGAAGCACTATAAAAACTCCATGTGAATAATAATAAGAAGGTAAAGTAAGCCTAGACTAGGCTAAACACTAAATAAAGATTAGTGTTGCCCCCATAACCACCCTTGGGGCCCACACCAATTAATCCTAGTGAGGACATCTAGTCAATTGAGACTTATATCACCAAAATGATCATACAATGGCTACCAAAACCTTTTCTTCCTCACCTCTACCTCCCTTCAGTATTGCCCTAACTCTCTCAGCTCAACAACTGTAAGTCACTCGACTAAAGGTGACACAAGTGCTACACTTCAACATCGATATCATCCCTAAAGTGATCCCCTAATAAGATCAGTGATAAGTTCCACTCAATATACCTTCCTTTGCTATCATCTCCCACATTAAAATACTAGGGGTACCCATAGGTTTCCCATTTCCCACTAGTACTCTCCTAATGAGCCCTTCCCTGGTTTCCATCCCACCCACTCCCCAATTCACTCAAGTCTCCTTAGATTTAACCATGATCAACATTATCACTTCCCACCCCACTCCTACTCATTCCCTTTAGCCCATAAGAGTCTTCATACCTCTTCTTTGGTGTCTAAGTGCCTTAGTTATGTGGCCTATCCCTTCCACTTTGGTTACTTTTATAATTTCATAGATTATTTAGACCATGGTAGCCCCAAGCTTAGTAGTGCCAGCACATTTCATGGCCACCCATTTATCTCCCTTATTAGATAATCCTCTATCATGGATGCCCCTAGGTGAAACCATCATGATATCCCTATAAGCACCCCATGAATAAGATTGTTCAATTTTACTTCAAACCTAGACTAACACAGGATTGGCCTAAAGGTTATGGGTTACCTATAATTAGACTAAACCTCTAGATTATGGCGCTATCTCCCTTGGTGCATCTATTTTTATTATTTCACTAATAACTATTACTATTGGGGTGAAAATGGATAAAAATTTCATAAAACAAATCTACTCTAAGGAGTGGTGATGTACCAATGTGATCATTCATCCACTCAATTTGGTCTCATAATAACACTAATGAACCAAAAATGAACTAAAGCATTATTTCCAAAGTTCCAAAGTAAAAATATTTCATATGAAGGTCTTAATGAGTGACTATAACTTAGAGGTGAAGGATGAGAGGCATATCTTGAGGTACTTTCAACCATATTACATTCCAAACATGATCACCAAACTTTGAAACTTCATCCAACCTACATAAGATAACTTATCAGCATATAGGTTTGATAAGGACATTATAAGGGAGGATTTATACCACTTATCACATTAGAACAAGCATATACTCACTCTAAACCATTCATGGAGAAGATGTAATAATACATTAATAGTTAAATTAGTCTATCAAGTATAAAACTAGGTAGAGTTTCCTCATACCCAGGTGAGGGATACAAATCAAGGCCTTAAGGCCTAAATATATAGAATATTGGGAATGGAGAGAGAGATAATGGCATGGAGTTTGTTTCACTAAAAATTTTCTTTATTTCCTCATGAAGAAAGAGTAAAATTATAAAGAAGGGTATGGTTAGTAGAACTTAGGTTTGGTTTTCACTCCATGATTCAAATGGTTATAGATACTCCTATTTTTCTTAGGAGGATGACCTATAGATAATAAATTACTAATAAAAGGTTGGTTATATGGATATTAGGGTGAATTTCCCAATGAGCTAGATTTAAGAAGCACAAGCTTCTTTGGAGGCTATCAATCCACACTTTTAAACAATCAAGTTCTAAATGATAAAGTACTTACATAAATAATAAAAGATACTAAAACATAATACAATAAGATATATTTGACTAATTATAGTAATAAATAAATTAATATTAATTCTAAATAGCTTGGGTATGGTTCTAAAAATAGGGTAGGGTATCATGATTAGGCTAGAGGTTAGAAAGTGAGATTTGGTTGAGGTTTGGTGGGTGAGAATAGCTTGTTATTATTTTTTCACATAATGACCATCAATAGTTAGGGTGACCATCAATGGCTGATGGTTATGATGACTGTCGATGATCAGGGTGATCATTAATGGTTAGGGTGACCATCAATGATCACTACGGGTTTGGATAGCTTATTGATTCTTACTATAATAGGTTGTGTTGGTCCCAAAAAGGTTATGTGGATTGTTAAAGGTTGGTTAATGGTCATTTGGTCAATAGAGAGCCTTAGAGGTATCAAAGGTAAAGGTTTGGTACTCAGGTGGTTAAGAATGGTCATAGGGTATTCTAGTGGAAGAGGTAATGTATGAAGTTGTAGAACTATTGAAACTAAATAATTTAAAGTTAAAACAAGAACAATATACTTAGATTTTTGTTGATATTTGATGGCTTGAATAAGTCCTAGAGTTGGGATGATAGAAGCTATAAGAATACCTAAACAAGAAGCTCTAATCTCTTTCCCAAAAAGTCTTAATGATGATTATTAATTCTTGATTTTGGATCTAGATCTTTTGAATCTCACCTCCTCTTCTTCTTAAAAGAAGGAAGGAGAGGTAGTATGTTAACAAGAGGTATAACTTTCCATCTAAATTTATCTTTCATATGAATTGGTGTGTACATAAATTAGACAAGCTAATTATAAAAAATAAAGTCAGAGTGAAGTTGGTGTTTGATTTTTTAGGTGGTACAAGCCTGACCATCAATGGTCAAGGTGACCATTGGTGGTCAAGGGTCTAAAGCAAAGTTTTGTAAACATATGGGTTAGCTATTAGGTCAATTCTAACTTGGGTTATGTGGGTTAGGTTTGGTTTGTATTCAAATGGTCCTAAGGGGGCCTGAAGTGGTCTAGGGGTATTTTGACATCTAGAACCATTGTATACAGTTTTCTAGTGTCTAAATTTTCCCCCTTTTTATTATGCAAGTTTTATTAATGATATTTAAAACAAAAATGGATTATGGGTCGAAGGTTTGGTTTCCCCATGTATGGGAGGAGGCGTTCTCCCTCAAACTAAGAATCAATGAGGTAAAAAGGAATTGGGTGTAGGTTTAATAAGGTGGATAAAGATGATGATGAAGGTGGGTAATAAGTTAGGCACTGAAGTGCATAATGTACATGTAGTGGGATAAAACATATGATAGTGAAGATCATATATTGACTAGGTTTCCATAGTTGGTAAAAATAAAGTTTGGTTCTAGAAGGACAAGTGACAAGCAGACTGCATGATCACATTTAGGCATGGTGCCTAGGTACACTCATAAATTTAAGTCTCCTAAGGAAGGTATATGTGCTCATGGGTATCCAAGGTAGGAATTTATCTTATGTAAAACACAGATTAGTCAGGTTAAGTCATGGGTAAGTGATCCTAAGAAGACACCAACTAGTTAGGTGTGTAAAAGGTATTATAAGTTCAAAAATAGGTTAGCATGGAAAAGATTTTCACTACAGTCAAAAGGAATAGGCAAAATTCATTATAAAATTCATGATAGTGTAGGCAAAAATGAACCAATGGCAAAGTGATGAGGTGATCATCAAGGTGGTTAGATAAGGTATTCTCCATGGTTGGGTTTGGTTGGTGGATAAAAGTCATCTCTAATGGTTAGTTTAGGTAATGGTTCTGGTTAGTGGAAAAAGGTGATCTCTAGTGGTTAGTTTATGGAGAAAGGTAGTCACTAATGGTTGATGGTTTTTGAATCAATTACCCAATTGAGGGTACCAATTATTTTGGTAAAAAGATGCCCCATTTTTGGTAAAAGGGTGCAAAGTTGGTGGTTGAGGTCTCAAAGACTCAAGAATGGAGGACATACATCTCAACAAAATGGTCATGAAAGTAGAAAGAGACTAAAATAATCCAATTGGTAAGGACCATAAAGATAAGATGGGTGGGCCTAAGAATATTATCCCCTTTCATGTGTTGTATTGGTGTTAGTTCATTGGTTAAAATAAGTAGCTTGATCACATAGTGCTAAGTAAGCTCAAAATCCCTTGATTTAATAGAGGATGAAAGGTGGAGATGAATGGTAGTGTAACCTTCTTATGATTATGGATTTCCCCTTCTATAGGTGACCTAAGAACCATTATATATAACTCCATGCCTGTACACTAGGTGTAGACTAATCGATGTCAGAAGTATACTAATATTATGTGAAAGCTAATGGACATTTTATCAAGATTGCTTTATTTTTTACTTTTGACTTTGGGTCTTTTGATGCTATTATTTGATGGGTTTGGGAACATTATTGATGTGGGAAGCTTCCAAGTGATTGATTGACAAAATTTGACTTAACCATCCTTTAAGGGAGTGGTCTAAGCTTTAGATTTGTTTATGTTGATAGCTATCCTTTGATGGAGTAGTCTACCTTTTTAAACAATTTTTTGATAATTTTGGGTAGCTATCCTTCAATAAAATAGTCTTCAATGCTAGAGATTCTTGACCCAAGTAGTATTTGGTATCCCAAATTTAATTTTATGTTGGTTTAGACATGGACTAATCTATATAATCTAAAAGGCTTCCCTTTATGAAGGCAAAACCATAGCAAAATAAGGTGAATGATGGGTGAAAGAGGTTTAAGTGATAATGACCATGAGGATTTAGCCTATAAGGGGTGAAAAGTAGCCATGAGAATCATGCCATAGGTATATCCATGATACCCATGCTTAGGATTAGGCTAAGGTTATGATGGATAATCACATGATCTTATTGTAATTAGTTGTCCTTAAAATAAGGAAATGAAGGTGACTGAGAATAAAGGATGAGCTTTATTTAAACACAAGATGACTAAGAACTTTATTTAACAAAATAATGAGATGTGAATGCAAGGCATTGAGGGGTTTAAGATTTGATAGGCCCCAGATCCACACTTGCACGCAAATGGTTTGAGCTAATCAGGAGAGAAGAGGTCCCCAATTACTTTTTGACACTTGATTAAATGTGGAAAAGATTATAGGTTAGATAGAGTAAAAAAAGAAGGTTGGTTAGGTGATGGTGGATAAAATTTGGTTATTTGTAATGTTGGTTGGTTTTTGGTTTAGTTAGGTAGATTTAGGTGTTATTTTGGGTTATTGATAAAAGGTTGGTCAAGGTCATTATTTAAGTTTAAGTTTGGTTTGGTGGTATTTAAGATTTTATTGGTTATAGGTGAGGATGGTTTGGTTATAGGCAAGGTTGGGTTGATGGTACGTACCAAGGGTTGGTTTGGTCATTGGTTAATGTTGGGTTATTGCTTGATCAAAGATTTTGGACGAAGAATTTCCCCAGATGCTCTTTTGATGAATTTTGAGGTAGGAAAAGATTCCTAGGTAAAGACATGGGTTAGTAAAGAGGGTTTAGGAAGGATGAATATGAGTTTATTTTCCTCCCAAGGGTTTTTAGTTGTTAGTTATTAGTTTGGATTTCAATTTGTAGGTGGTGGTTGAGGTGGAATTTATGTTATGGTTCTATAGTGAGGGAAACATTATTGAGTTGGATTTGGGTAGGTTTGAGGTCAAGAAATGATGTTGGTAACATCATCCTAAAATAGAGGTGGGTTAGATAAGAGTGTTAGATTATCCTAATGCGGGAGCTTAGGTGAGGTGTGGGTAGCTTGGATAAAAGGGTAGCCAAGATTTAAGAAATATTGAATGAAGGGTTGATGTTGATTTATGTTTATAGATAATTTGCTTATGGTTGGATTAAAATTTGGGTGGATGTGCTTGATTTATTTGGTTTAGAGGTTATTTTGATTGGTTAGAGAAGATAGGATGGGTAGTTGATTCAACTTGTTGGTTGGGTTTTCTTATTTATTTGGTTTGTTTGGTAAGGTAAGGTGATAAGGATTTGACCCTAATCAAAATGGAATCAAACCAAAGACAATGTCATTAGGTAGATGAAAACTATAAAATTATAGAGGCATTAAATGGATTTGATTTTAGTTGAAGTTGGGTTGGATTTAGTTATAGGTGAGGTGTTTTGAGTTGGTGTTGGCTCCATTAAAAGGGGAAGTGAAAGAGGTGGGTTGGTTTCCTCAATGATGGTTTTAAAGTAAAGTTGAGAAGGCTCTTCTTGGTCAACAAGTGGTTGGGTTAAGTTTTTCATCATGGTTTCCATAGTTATAGATGTACTAGGGACCAAATATAATGAAGGGACCTCATTATGTCGAGGGCTTTGATTATTGGCTTTCACAATAATAGATGGAAAAAGAGGAAATGATTGATTGCTTTAAGACATTCAAGGCTAGGTGGGGGGAACACAAAGAATATCTTTTGTAACCTCCTTTTGATTGATAAGGTTTTATATGATCATCTTAAAAGACCTACATCTATCTACCACATGTCCATTTGTGCAATGATACGTATCAAACTCATTCTCTATAAACCAAATGGGTTTTGGAAGAGAAGCATTAATGGGTTTGATTTTAGGAAGTATAATTACATAATCCCTTAAGAGTTTGTCAAAGATTGAAGCATATGATTTCTCCAATGGGGTGTATTTTTTAAGAAGAGGATGCACCAATGGCCCTTGAAATTGTGAGCCAATTGGTTGGTTTGATCAAGTTGATTAGCTAAATAAGTTTGGTTGATGTGACAAGTTTGAGTGGTTTTATGGGTTGGTATGTTTGATAAGGTTTATGGGTTGGAAAAATTTAGTTTATAATTATTGGTATGATTTGGTGAGGTTGGTTGGTTTAATAAGTTTGGTGGGTTTGAAAAGTTTGGTTGGTTTGATAAAGTAGATAAGGTAGGTTTGTTTGAGAGGTTGCGTAAGGTTGAGGTATTTGATAGATTTGATATAGTTGATATGGTGGTTGGGTTTGATATGGTTGGGTGGTTTATAAAGTTTGATTGCTTCAATATGGTAGGTTGATAGTTATTGGTTAGATTTGATGGGGTTGATAAGGTTGAAAAGGGTGAAATGGCAAGTAAAGTAGGTTGGCTTGATAGGTTTGATAACATTGGTAAGGGTGATAATATTTATTGGTTAGAAGAGTTTGTTTAATGGTTATTTGTTAAATTATTGTTGGTTTGATTTGATGAAGTTGATAAAGTAGGTTGATAGTGGTTGGTTTAATAGTTATTGGGTTGATAATTGTGGGTGGTATGACTAGGGGGTTAGACCAAGTCTTGGTTTTTAGATAAAGAAGGTTACCACAAAGGGGGTATAGGTGATTGACATGATGGTTGAGCTAGGTAATAAAAAGTTTGATATGGTTGAGGTAATTGATATGATGGTTGGGATAGGTAACCCAAAGATTGGTGAGGTTGAGTTAGTTGAGGTGGGTTATGACAAGGGTCTAGTAAGGGTTGAAAGGTTATTTTTTAGTTGAGGTGATGATCAAGTGGTTACTAAAAGGTTTTCAATTGGTTATAATTGAGTTTGAATTGATTGTAGGAAGGATGGGTTGGATGTAGGTGAGATTAGGTTGGTTATAGGTGAGATTGGGTTGATGGCAGGTAAGTTTGGATTGATTGTGGGTGAGGTTGGGTTGCTTATAGGTGAGGTTGGGGGCATAAGTGGATCTTGATGCAAGGTAACTCTCTAAGGCAAGAGGGTATTTTTCTAGAAGTCTAAAAAATTTAGGATCTCAAGGAAAAACTATAGGAGGGCTCTCCATTGAATAAGGCAATGGATATGAGGTGGATGAAAGAAAAATAGTAGAAAGTTTTCAAGGGGGTAGATTCTTCACATCTCAAACAAAGAAAAGACAAGAAAAAATTAAAGAAGATAAAACACACACTAAAACACATTAAATACTAAGGTTCCTTTTGTCTCTCTTGTGGCTTATGCTTAAGCTTGTGTGACTGAAATTGGCTTATAGAGTGGGTACCAAAAAATAAGTCTATGGTTAGTTTCAAGTTGTGTTTAGGCTCTCAAAAGGATATGTATTGGAAATCAATATGTGGCTTGGTATTGGGGCTTACCCCCTCACTTCATACATTGTAAAAATAAGGGCATCAGGTGCTTAGCCAATATATACTTATTTGTAGAATTTATACTCAACCAGAGAGCTAAGTGGGTTCTCCCCTTGGTAATGACCTCTAAGTAGGATCACCGAGAAAGGGTAAGGTGATTGTTAGGTGATGAAATCATAGTCAAGCCGTATGTTAAGTTTTTTTAGATGTTTTATTGATGTAGGTGGTTTTGGTTTGTGTCTGTGATATAAGTGATGCTGTAATCAAATTAATTTCCTTTAATTTAACTAAGTGAGCTAAACTTACAAGCAACTAATGTATGAAGTTGATTTTAAACCCAAAAGAAATTTTAATTTCATTTATGAGCACATAATAGAGAGAAGAGCATGTATATGCAAACAAAAAGACCCAAGTAGAGACTCAAGGGTCCCATCAAGCATGCCATAATGTTTCACTAAAAATTTTCTTTATTTTCTCAATAAAAAAGAGTAATATTGTAAAGAAGGGTATGGTTAGTAAAACGTAGATATGGTTTGCACTACATGATATAGACGATTGTTGATACTCTTCTTTGTATTGGGAGGATGATCGATAGATAATAAAACATAATAAATGGTTGGTTAGATAGATAGTAGGGTGAATTGCCTAGCTAACTAGATCCAAGAAGCATGAGCTTCTTTGGAGGCTATCAATCCACACTTTAAAACAATCAAGTTTTGAATGATAAATTACTTTCATAAACATTAAAAGATACTGAAATGAAATACAAGAAGATAGATTTGAATAATTATAACAATAAATAGATTAATATTAATGATAAATAGCTTGGGTATGGTTCAAAAAATAAGGCAAGGTCTGATGATTAGGCTAGACATCAAAAAGTGAGATTTAGTTGAGGTTTTGTGGGTGAGAATAGCTTATTATTATTTTTTCACATAGTGACCATCTACAGTTAGGGTGACCTATTAGCTATCTAGATAGCACCCTAATAAGGGTCAACTTTGTTTAAGTCTGGCCCATACCTAGACTATCATAGGAATGGTCTAAGGCTATGGGCTACCCATATCTAGACTAGACCTCTAAGATTTTTTATGAGGCTATCTCCTCACATTTTTATGATTTGGACCTTTAATTCTAAGTATAAGATTGGTTGGGTTGAAAAGCGGCAAGATATTTACATTAAGTAAAACCTATTCTAAGTTGTGGTGATACACCAAGAATTTAACAGACCCACTCTTAGGCTTGAAATCTTTAACACACTAATGAAATATGAAAATAATGTAATGCTCACTATGTTTTCTCTACAATAGTATTTTTTATAGAGGTCTATTTGACGTGCTCAAATTAGGAAAAATTAAATATAAGGTCTAGTTAATGTCACTTAAGTTTGGCTATCCACTATATCCTTGAGAGATCAATGCTGAGACATACTATACGACCTACAAAGAAGATTTATAGCACCTAGGTTGAGTTTGGACATACAAAAAGAAGATAACATTCATAGTTACATATTAAAAAAACATACAACACTAGATACAAATTAGAAAAAATACTAAAAAATACTCTATCCACTACTTTAAGAGGTGTCAAATATAATTCTGGCAAAGTCTTGTCATACCAGCCTAAGGGATCCCAAATAATAGCTTGAAGGATATATTTATAGTAGAAGGGAAATAAGAAAGAGGGAGTTTTGGTGCTCAAAAGGGAATCAAATGAATTCAAATACATTTGAAAGTTGTTAAAAATTCCCCTAAAAATATTATCATTTGAACCATTTTATTGATCTAGGTCACCCCAATTCATCACATCATTACAATATCTTCTTTGTGATGCTCTATGGTAGCTGCAATGGTGGGATCAAGTCATTTTCATTTATCCTAATGTGAAATTACTTATGACTAGTTTGTTGATGCATGCCCAAGTGGGGAGAAAGGTCACTTGCCTATAGATAGCTTTGGTGACATCCATCAAGATCTACGTGTCTTACTCTGTAAGTTCCCAATGGTGGTGTATAATCCCAAAATGTCCACTCTTAGCCCCAAATAAAATGTGCTTGAACTCAGATCCATCATGTTCACTTTCCTTAATCAAAAATTGACTCTTTATCCTCTACTTAAGTCACTTGGCTCTCCTTTTCTCTCAATCTTTATTTTCATTGGTTGTTGACATTTGATCCAGATCCTTGACTCCTTGACTCATCTCACTCCATTAGATATACCTAAGGTGAATGAATGTGATCCATCAATATCCTACCTAGACCCATGTTCTTATGTCATTTGTCCATCATGCCTTTACTCTGGAACTTCACTAGCTATTTTGACTCAGCTCATTTCATTAGATTTTATAGGTTTGAATGAACATGAGATCTTAGATCTACCCTTGAATTATTAAACTATCCCTATTGGTGCCACTTGTCAATCCTACATTGATTCTTAAGATCCTATTAGCCTATCAATTTAAGTACTTATGACATATGGTGGCCTCTTGATCTCTTTGACTATTTGACCCATCTCATGCTATTAGATCTACTAGGTATGAATGTGCACAGACCATTCATCTTATCAGGACCCATAATTTGAAATCCAATAGCTAGTTCATGATCATAAATTTAATATTTTGTGATATGTCAAATGACATTCACATGACCATCATTGACATTCATGCGACTATAAAATTTAAGTTCAAAAGGACATACTTTTTTATCTTAAACTTGATGTTAGTATAAACATCATTGGATTTTCAAATCCAAATGGCTAGTTGGAGGGACCTTTTTAAATCAAATGGATATTTCCTTTAGACCTTTTACTGGATAATTCCTTTGGGATTTATGTGGAGCACTTTCCCTAAAGGAAATTGCTTTCTTTGTCTTTGCCTTTGATCAATTCTTTTAGATAAAATATCCAAAAGAATTCACGTCTTTAGGATATTTGTTTCAAAAAAATAGTTTGAAGGAATTTTTCCTTAGTCTTTTGCTTCAGGACAAAAGTTTCAAAAGAAATATACCTTCAAGAAAATTGTTTAGAATAATTTTCCCAAAGGAATTATGTCCTTAGAAATGTCCTTCAAACTTTTTGACATGGCCCTTTAGAACTCTAGAATAGTACTTTAGAAAAAAATACTTTAGACATTTTGGGAACGACACTTTGCTAGAAAAGTTCCCTTAAGAACTTTTGAATCAAATCACTTTTCTTACAAGATATCCTTTAGGACTTTTGCAAAGGTCCACTTTATTGTAGAATGATCCTTTGGGAAAATTGTATTGAACCTTGGCTCCAAAAGTGCCCTTCAAAAAAAATGAAAAGGACCAATTTGAAGAAATGACCCTTTGGGGAAATTGTTTTGAACAACATGTCTAAAAAAAATCCCAATATTTGAGTAAAAGATTGAAACAAAACTCCCAAAATAATTCTCCTTGAAAGAATTCCAATACTTAGTCAAATAAAGTGGAGCAAAACTTCCTAAAATAAATAAGCCTTGTACTTTTACCATAGGTTTTGTGTGGAACACTTATGCTAAAGGAAATATAAATGTTAACACTTGGCCCAAAAGTTGAATATGTGTAAACTTAGGCTTTTTTTGGATCTATTATTGCAATTTCTCGGTACCATGAAAACCTACTTAGATCCCTCCACTTGTAAAAGTTAAGCCTGCTTCAAAACCACCTAATCCATTCATCAACTATTAGGACCCTAGTTACATATTTAAACCAAGTAGAAGCTTGATATGTGGGCCAAAATGGATAAAATGACCATCAACAGTTAAGGTGTCCATTGATGGTTAGGGTAACCATCAGTGCTCATTATGGGTTTGGATAGCTTATTGATTCTAGTTAGAATAGGTTATGGGTTGTTCCTAAAAAGGTTTTATGGGTTATTAGAGGTTATTTAATGGTTTTGAGGTCAAGATAGAGCCTCAGAGGTATTAAAGTAAAGGTTTGGTACTCAAGTGGTTAAGAATGGTTAGATATTGTTATGGTGGAAGAGGTAATGTATGGAGTTACAAAACTATTGAAATTAAATAACTAAAAGTTAAAATAATAATAATATACTTAGCTTATGGTTGACAGTTGATGGCTTAAATAATTCCTAAACTTGGTATGTTAGAAGCTAGAATAATACCTACACAAGAAGCTCTGATCTCTTGCCTAAATAGTCTTGATGATGATTGTTAATTCCTAATTCTAGATCTAGATCTTTTGTCTTTCACCTCCTCCTCTTATTATAAGAAGGAAGGAGAGGTGCAACAAGACATAATAAGAGGTCTAACTCGTTGTCTAAATTTATCTTTCATATGCATGAGTGTGCACATAAATTAGACAAGCTAATTATTAAAAAAAAAATAGAGTGAAGTTGGTGTTTAATTGTTTAGGTGGTACAAACCTGACCATTGACAGTAAAGGTGATGATCAGTAGTCAAGGTTCTAAGTCAAAGTTTGGTAAAAATGTGGGTTATCCAGTAGGTCAATTATGACTTAGGTTAGGTGGGTTAGGTTTGGTTTACAGTCAAATGGTCAAGGTTGGTCCCAAAGGGGGCTTGAGGTGGTTTAAGGGTATTTTGACATCTAGAACCATTACGTATATTTTTCTAGTGTCTATAGTGTTATGATCCTAATGGGTGGATTTCACTAATGCCTCAAGGTTTTAGTGTAGTAGTTTGTTACATGTGGTATCAAAGCCTCCACCTAGGTTCAAGTCACAGAGTGGGTGGCTACACTGACATGGCAGTGTTCATCTAGGGCTCGTACACGTAGGGAATCTTGGTGGTATGGGTGCAAATCCAGCCCAGAGTCTGGGCTTGAAAAGCGTAGTGGGATGTTATGATCCTAATGGGCATATTTCACTAATGCCTCAAGGTTTTGGTGTAGTAGTTCATTACAATAGAGTTATAGATGAGAGTTTATCAATGACCATAATCAAATCATACATCAGTTATAAATAGTCATGCAATACACCCTTTATGCATTGGTCTCTTGATTGAAAATCTTCAATGGGTTGTTGGGTATTAAGATGAGGTGGTGGGAATGTAGTTGTTCAACCTATCTTAAAGCATGGATATGCCATTTTTTGGTCGAAATACCTCCTCTTATAGGTAGTTACAATATTATTGAGATGTAATTAATCCATCATAAAGTGTATAATAGCCTATCCTCCTTTTAAGCATATTAAACAAGTCAAGAAACTGACTTCTTTCTCCATTATGACCATGGAATGTGCACTTGCCTCATTCAATGCATCAATTACTAGGCATAATATCTATGTATTAACCCTTTTAATAGCCTCTCCATGATATCCTTTAACTTTATTTATTGACCAAATAGGCCTAGTAGGCCACTAAGCCTACTTACATGGTATTTGTGCTTGACTAGCCATGGAAAACCTATATGAGATCTTGATAACCTATGTACAATTGGTTTTCAAGCATGAACCTATGTCCCATATCATGACATGAGCCTTTTTTATCAAATGACAAATGTAACCTTACTAAATTAGGTGATTAGGCCACTTATTTTTAGCATCTATAGATTGGCTTTCTTGATGAGAGTTATACATACATTTTCAAGCATATTTTTGGACATCTAATGACTTGGGAAGATGAAATAATTGTCAAACCTCCCCCTCTAATGATTGGCATATTTCAAAATAGATTTGTACCCTACAAATTTTATAAATCCTTGGAAAAGTACCCTTTTCTAATAATTATGTACAGTGTCTATACAGACCAATATCATGGGCAGGATCTCTTCTAAGTATACTATATGTTTAAAGCATTTTTAGGGTCATTTAGGAGTGTTTGGTTGCAAAAATATTCACATTTCTCAATTTTGGTATATTTTAGGGTTTAAGTAGGGTTTTGGAGGTCTACCATCTTAATGATGGTTCATAAATATGAGACCTCCAATCCCAAACTTATGGTCATAGATGTTTATTCCATAGACCCCACTAAAACTCCTAAAAAAATTTAGTTCCCACACAACTTGTGTGTGGAGATATGAGCATAAGATGGTGGATTATAAGATATCTACAAGCTTCATGGACCTATCATCAGTCTTAGAAATGATTCATAAACTTGGGGCCCTAAAACAAACTCCATGTATCAAAAATATTGATTCCATAGGGGTTCCTAAAATCCATATGAGTATTTTTCATGAGTCCCTTTGTGGTGGGAAATACAATCACTTGAATAGATAGCTCAAATTGATTGTTTGGGACTATGACATTCAAGATAGTCTTCTAGGACCAAAATTGGCATTTCATTTCTCTCCCCTATTTGAATCATTCTCTATAGGATTTTAGATAACCTCTTGTACCTTCTTACGATGTCAAACTTTCTTAGGAGGGTCTGAACATACTTCCATGGTGTTGTGGGCCTTTAGGCCTAAAATAAGATTTTAGACCTAATTAACCTTGACTAAATTTTGGAGGTCCAAATGACCTATAAGTGATCTGGGGATTTAAAAACATCATAAATAATTATTCCCCACATTCTGCCAACCTTATGAATTTATTCTAACTACTCAAACCCCCCACTCGATCTCCATTCTCTCATACAAGTCCACCTATAGGTCACTATTTTACCTTTCAGTCTGAGAGTGTTTGATAGTGGTATGGGATCTAAGTAATTTCACTCCTCCACTATATATTATATGCATTTAGAATGTCTATATTATATTTTCAGGTTTTGAAACCCCTTAGGGATTCCTACATTCATTTTTTTTCCTATATACCTTTCATAGTTAGGCTTAGGGATTTTAGGAAGTTGTGCTCATGTAGCCCTAGAGACCTGATTGAGTGTCCTTATACCTTCTCTTGAGGTTTATTACCATTTAGGAATAATTTATATGTTATAATTATTTCCACTCATGTTCTTTCAATTCCTTGACCAGCCTTCAAATAGCTAACAATTCCTAACTTAGGCACAGACATGTTGTCATCAGTTTTGGGCCTAATTAAGATTAGTTAGGGTAGATTTGTAGCTAGTTTTTCTTGAATTTAATTACATTACATAACATCATACATTATTAAAATTTTCATACATATTTTATTCATTTATCTTAATAGACCACTAGCACCTCTATCTTTAAATCATTTCGATTCACTTTGTGTTCTACGATGGACTGTGTAGGTTTAGTTAAGCCTTTTGGTTGTGTATGACTCTCTTGAAATACGCCTGATCAAGACCAATAATAAATAATAGTGTTATTTTATACTCCATGGAATTAAGAGGTGTGTTATTAACTTGGTATATATACTAAGGAACAATATCTTCATAGCTTCATCTATACCCCACTGTGTATATAACTTGTACCTTATTTTTAGTTCTAACACCTCTAAAAAGGTTTAGTCATACAAAAATCACCTTGTTTATTTCAAATGATTATTGAGAGATCATAATGTGTTAGGATAACATCTCAATATTCTATATAATTCTTGACATACCTCTGCATCCTTTACACCTGAAGTCATTCATGTTTACTTTGCATTTTGCCTATAACTAATTTTAAGCCTGTACAACTATGAGTATGAGCAATTTGAGGGATGGACTATGTCTTATTGTTCCTTTGGATGAATTTATTGTTTTTATGCCTATGTAATATTATTTATAAATCCTTAAATCTTCCCTCAAATTATTTTCATTCCTTTATACATATTTTTAGCCCTGCAGTTATAGTCTTACCTCCATGAGAATCTTGACTAAGCCTATGTCCTAGGAAGAATTGATGAGTTGGTCTTTGGTTGGATCCTACCTATTTCATATTATAATCCTTATTCTATCCTTTTTACTCATATATTATTATTAATTTTCTTTAATTGCCCTCACATTTATATGCTTCATTCTGATAGTGAGCACCCCATGTGTGATCTTCCTTGAAGGGTTTGCGATGACTGAGTGAAGGCATGATATTGTAGAATAGGCTAAAGATAAGGATTAATTGGTGAATAGGAGCATGATGAGTATGTATAATAGAAATAAATCATGGATAAAATATTGGTTTGTGTATATTACTTTCAAACAACCTAAAGACTCTCCACAGGCATTAGTAAAGAACCTCCCACTACATATTAGAGCAATCATAGTTCTAAGATAGAACCATGAAGAGGATACTTGATCTAAGGGTGGATATTTTGAGATTGAGAGGTGGATAATATTTTATTTTCCTCAATAAAATTATAATCAAACTTGAGAAACATTAGATACTTCCATACTCATGCACTAAAGCTCCTGTAACCATGAAAAACCAAATTACAATCTACAAATGGAGGAAACTTGGAGATTTTATTGATTTAAAACTCCAAAACTTGTGAATAATGAGTGGAGTGTGATTTATATGGGCTATTAGTATCTAAATAACATACATTAAATATTAGTTCTCATAAAAACTTCAAATATTCATTAAAACCATTGCACCTTTCTACCCTTACATAGATGAAGAAGCACATTAGAGTGACTAGAATGTTATCTATTGTTCATAAATTATATAAAATTAAATTGTAGATAAAAATTACATGGATTTTAAGGTAAATATACCCCCTTGCTCTTCCCAAGAGAGCAGTGCCCCATTTTCTCTCTCCAATACGTACTATCCAAAAACCTAGAATCATTCATGGGCTGTAAAGGAGTTTGATTGAAGAGAGAGGTTAGTTTTGGACCTATTTGGTCTTATCTAATAATAAACCTCTCCTAGACATATAAAAAAAATTCACCTACAACCCCTTACTCCCCTCTATATAGACTAACCGTACAAGTCCATACAATTTATAAAAAACACATGAAAATAGCTTCTTTCCTACATTTTCTCTAGATTTCAAGACTTGAACCACCATTAAAGGATGAAGAGAGGGGGAAATGAGTTAAATAACAATTTAAAATAGGATATATAGTATGGGGAGTTGGAGAGACACATTTTGGCATGTGTGGGGTCCACTTGGTGGGTGGGAAGTTGAATTAGGTTTTAAAATGGGCTTTTAAGGATATGAAATGCATAAACATGAACATATAATTATAATAAGACATTTGAAATTCCATTTTAAGAAATGAAACACTATAATATTCCATTTAAATAAATATTTATAAGGCATATTGACCCATCTGAGGCATTTAAGGGTTTTGAAAGAGCTAATGAGGCTTTGTGATAGACTTGAACTAAAAATCCAAGGAAAATAGTATTAACACACACCACTAAGCTTCACATCATGAACCAAAAGGATCTTATACATCCTTCACATTGCTAAAAATTCTCACTCTCATCTTTAAATGGCCCAAATAGTTTTAAAATTCATTAATGATAGGAACCTCAAAATTGTCAAACTATTTCAACTTTTGCTAGGGATATTTAAGACTATCAAACATTATTAAAACCATCCTTATAGGCCTAAAAAATACCATTCCAACTTTCCTAATCACTTAATGATAATTATGACCATTTTCACATCATCAAATAGGCCCAAGGAAACCATGATGTATGAGTTCATAAGTAAATTCCATGACACTCTTAACAAGGCTTAAAGACTTTCAATAGACATTTATGAGATCATGAGATTTTATGCACTATATACAAGATTAGAGCAGTTATCATGCAAGTTTTTGGTTATAGGGGTTAGCATTTGTCCTATGAGGCCAAATTTCTAACATTTTTGGTGACTCATAAGGGTTGACCAACTTGTTGGTCAAGAGAACCCACTCATCTTCATGATAATGATGATTGATATATGGTAGTAAGATTTGATGACCATTCTTGGACTAATGACACCTCAAGGACTAAAAAAAAATAAAAAGACATAGTAAAGACAACTAAATGAATAACACCTAAACCTAATAAATATACCTAAACTAAGGAAAACAACAAGATAAGACAAAAAAATAAAAAATTAGAAAACTATACTTATATTGACCACTTACTGAAACAAAACAAAAACACTATAAATAACTAACTTGAGTTTACTTCTTTCCTTTACAATCAAATTGAAAACTTGTTTGGTCACTATGGCACCACGAGTTCTGGTTACCATGTCTTGATTTGAGTTCACTCAGACATCACTCACTATATAAGAATTCCCACTTGCATTTAGGGGCATTAGCATATTCATGGCTTCTTGGGAAAGTAGTTAGACCTTTTGGATCTACCCCTAGGTGCATGAATTGGCTAGGTGAGTCAAGAAACCAGTCATACTCATTGCACACTTGTCTTCCTTGGATAAATAATATAATTTTTGCGTTGGTCATGAGATACTCTTAATTTTGCCTATTAGACTTAGAATAGTCAATTTTCATAGTGTCTTTTACAATATCTTTATCAAGATTCTCATGGGGTAGAGGTTTATTATCTAATATTGAACAAAAGTTATCTAATTCTTCTTAAAAGGCCATCTCCTCATGATCAATGGAAAATAAATGGAGTTCTTTACCATTATTACCATTTAATTATGAAACACTATGCTTATCAAGTATCTTCAACTCTCACATAAAGTCATGACAAGTCTCATGATCTATTATAACCTATTCATCATCATATTTTGTGAGGAATGGGAGCTCATCAATCCATTTAAGCTCCAAATAATCTTGTCTTGGCATTTATAAAATTGAATTTATTTCCCCAAGATATGAAACATTGGTGGTAACTTCATTTGAAGCCTCAAATTTATATCATACTCCACCATTCAAATATATCATACTGATTTCTTCAATGTCACTAAATAATTCATGATACAAGTGTTGCCAAGTGTCATCTAACTCAATTGGAATTTTATCAACCTAAATAATGGTCCCATGTCCTAAAGGATAAGTTACATGAGTTTTGTCTTCATCTACTTCATTATCATCACATTGTGATTGCTTCACATCCTTCATCTTTCCTTCATCTTCAAATTATGATATGTTGGGATGAATGGGGATACCAATAGCAATCTCCTCATCATAGGTGCTTGAGGTGTCTCCTTTAAAGTGTTCCTGAAACTCAATTGCAGCTATAACATGATCAAGTTCTTAAAGGACTACCACCCTACTGATTAACCTTAAAATATTTTTTCCCACACTTAGATGCTCAGAGTCTACCTTAATTTCACTTGGTTCTTCTTCATAAGAGGAGAGGGTGGGAGATTAATGTACCTCATTATATTTTTTGACATAGTGTTCCTCCAACTTGGAGCCTTAGGAGTATCAACCTTAGACACTAGATTCTTGATATTCCATTGTTCAATTACCTTTTTAAATTGAGATGTAAATTGATGCTCATGAGTGGATATAGTATGAAAGGCTGATGAGAAACTTAGATAGTTTGAGACATCTCCTAAACTATCCTTCATACATTTATCCTCTTCATGACTCTAAGTATGCATAAGATAAGGTTCTCTTTCAAGGGAAGGCATAACATAGTCTAGGGTTCTATCCCATGAAGGCCTCCAAGCTAAAAATGTTATAGATTCTTAGTAAGGAAAGGATGGATCTTGAGGGGGATTTTAAAACTTAGTTGATTGATTAGGAGTAGGATAAGGAAGGTAATATGCACTTGAGGTGTTTGGTGTGTAAGGCTGAATATGAAACTTGGAGATTGGTCTACGTCTTATTATGACTCCTACATCATACCTAAAATTGTAGACCATGTAAGACATATCCAAGGGTAAGTATCCCCCAATATTGTCCATAAAGTTTTTGGAAGCAATATGACTGAGAGGGGGGTGAATTGGCCTTTAAAAACATTTATTTCAATTTCACTTAAGCATCCATGAACATTCATTCAAGCATGTAGATCAAACAATGACTAAGTAACCATCCACATATGCATGAAACATGAAAACATAAGATAAAACAACATATATGTGGAAAACCCTAAAGGGGATTAAAACCCACTGATATTTTTAAATGGAATATAGTCCTATAAGACAAACACCAACTTTAGTAAAGCACCAAGTTTAGATGGAGCACCAACTCAGCTAGGCTTTAATAAGCACCTACTTGTAATGAGGCACCAACCCCCTATATGACTCAACACAAAATAATACACATAAAACATTTTATCACAATAATAATACCTTTTTTCTTATACAACATATGATTATCTCCTTTCTCATCTCTTCACACACTTTTATCCCTCTCAAACTAGCCTCTATCCTTCTTCGCTCAACTAGCCCTCCTTTTGACTTGATTAGGTCATATAATCTTATTACTCATATGCATAACCTATATCAAAGCTTCATCACTGATCTTAAACACTCCTATAATGGTATATAAGACTTTTTTATACTCATAAATATGTTATCTTGTTTTCTTACTCTCACATACCCAAATATGCCTAAAATTACCTAGTATTTATACAAATATCTTGTTCATATCCTTCTTAGTTAGATAAACACCCTTAACCTATTAGTTGGGCCATGAAATTTATCTTATTAAATATCATATTCATTTATAAAACATTATTTTAGTCCATTTAGGTCTGACCTACCTCAATTATTCCTCATTTCATCTTTAGGTCTCATGGAGACCTAATCTCATTAGGCCTACTTGGCACCTGCTACCCTTTGATCTTCTTGGATCACATTAAAACACATCACATAGTAGGAAAATTTAATATTCCACTAAAATATATGAATAATAATCTCATATATTATCCAAAACACCTTTTATCTTCAACCACCACTTGAAGCATGCCATTAGTTTTGTTCACAATTAGGATTGTGTATATCTATAAAGTCTATCTTGAACAATTAAAGCATAAACACAATTTGTCCAAAAATTCATGGAAAAAATAACATATATAGAATTTAAATTACCTTATTTTCATCACCATATTATTTATACTTCATAACTTAGGTTAAAATTATTCAAACCCTTCTCTGCAAAGAGCACACTTAGAACTGCCAACTAGCCTTAAAACATAGTCATGGAAACAAAAACTTATGACACCTGATAGAACATAATAAAGGAATTAAAATTAATTAATATGATCCTAAAACATGATTATAATAATATTCAACAAAATTATCATAAATTCTAAGGTCACCTATTGGTCTTGTGGACCAATTTGTTGAGCTTCTCTCTCTCAAACCTCACTCAACTAGACAAGTCATTTTGGCTTCAATGTTCCAACCTCTTACACTAACTTCCAGGATTATTAAAAGCATGTATAAGAAATTTTATATATATATATATATATATATATATATATATATATATATATATATATATATATATTGTTCATTATATGTAATAATTCATGGCATAGATTCCCAAACTCATGACTCCAACTTGCTTACCCAAATCTACCAGTTTTCTTTGAAACACAGTCATGGTGATAATGACCTTAAACACTTGTGTAGACACTTTAAAACACTTTAAATGTATATGTATGATCCTATTATATCATTATAAAATTATTATATATAAATATAATATGTTCATATGGTAATATTAGTTTTTTAGACCAATCTCATAACCTTACACCTTCATTATCTCATCTACACTAGACAGGTCAACTTATGAGAAACATTTTCATCATAAATACTAACCTCAAAAAAAATTATTCAAAATTAACATGTCTTAAAATTATTTAAAAATATCTATATTCACTTTTATTCATACCTAATCTGTGATAACACATCTCCAATCACCTTCTCACGTCTTCCTAGTTTTCTCACTATTTGCACCATTAGGCTTTTTAGTGATAGGTCAACTTGTATGACTATTTTAGCACACTTTAAGGATAAAACCTGATAAAAAACCACAATTTAAATTAAATACAAGTCACAATATTTGTCTTCCATCCATTTATCAATTTTTTCTTGGTCAACTCTAACTGTTACAACAAAAAATTTAGAAATAAGGCCTTTCTTGTAGGGTCCACTCACTCACTTGACAAGCCAATAACACCTAGAGATTAATAAGATATTTAAATTCACTATTAAATATATAAAATATCCAAACCAATCCATTTTTAGTAGTTTATAACAATATCTTTCACATCAGATCAGTGTTAGGTTTTAGAGAGGGTTAACATTATTTCTGGGGTTAACGATTATTCATAAAGGATTTCCCCTCATTTTTAAAACTAATTCATAGATATGTTATCTAGGGCCCTTACCCATATTTAATTTATATATTATGTTACCATGTAGAGGTTACACCTACCAATGAACACTTTAAATGTTTGTTGGTTTAGAACCCTCCATTTTGTGTACTTGAGAGACCTTAAAACACTTTTTCTTACCTTACCTTCAAATTTTGACCTAAAACTTGGAAAACATACTTGAAATTAGATTAAATACTTATTTAAATGTTCACATACTCACACTTTCCTTAGATACTGATCCTCATACCCCATATGGCCACCATCTCTCTCTTTGCTCTCTAGGCCTTGACCTACAAGTCACAGTAAACCTTGAATATGACCTTCTAGCCACTATAAAAGTTGTAAAAATCTCATATACATTTCATAAAACCTATTACCATGCTCAATAACTGACATAAATTATTCATATGCCTTGAAAATACATCATGACACCTTATTAGGTTAGGTAGGGTCTAGAACTAATCTAGTTGCATGCTAGGTCTATAGGTCCTACCCTTGTAGGCTCACTCTAAGAATCTCATGAGTGATTAAATGCCTTATATGCCTACTCAAACAACCTCATACATCCTCTTATGAATTTTTTCATTCATCTTACCAGGCCATCAAGCTCATATCTTCTCACAGGGTCTCTTCATGTTATGACTAGTGTTATGACTAGGCTTCTCAAGCACTTGAAGCTTGACAAGTGACCTTGAAACACTCCTTGATGCTTATACACCTTTATCACATGACTTTCATGCTCCTTAGACAATATCATACCTCTGTACATACCTCTCCATGCTCAACATGCACAAGCTTATGTTATGACTAGGCTTCTCAAGGCACCTTGTATTCAAGGACTAGTACTCAAAACATGCTTACCTTGACCTGAATCTTGACATCAACCTTAGAAGAATTATTAGGTTACCTTTAAATTCTCTCTCAACATAAATACATTAGGTTTCCTTCAAATTTTCTCTTGTCACATGGTTCATATCTCACCGACCACACATCATGCATCTTTACCAGATGTACCTTGACATCAATGACGACACTTATCAATAAACTCCCCCTTTTTAATTTATGGAAAAACATTCTTCAATTTGATCACTCTCATCTCCCCCAATCTAGTCAATCTTCCTTCTTGAACTTTTTCCCCCTTTGATATTAATGCAAAAGGGTCTTCCATAAACTAACATATAAAACCACGCCTTCTTTCAAAATAGATTATGAAGAATTAAAGTAACATGCTCCCCATTACTCTATGCATACTCCTTCAAATGAACTTAGAACATAATTCCACTTCTCAACATATATCAAGCTTAGTCAACAACCTAAATAGCTTCCCCTAAAACCTAGCATCCACCATGTTGTTAACTAAATAGTGTCTCCATAAAGCATAATGGAGTCACCCCTTTCCATAGGGAACTAAAACAACATAATTTTATAATATTCCCATATCTTCATTCTCTCACAAGACTGAATATCCTTTATTATCCTTTGAGGCTTGATTGGAATTATAGGCTTGATCTCTTTATCAACTATTTGATCATCAATATGATCTAAAAATAGACATTCTTGACTTGATTTCACATCTGAAGTATGTTCTATCATAGAAAATAGCTCACTTGAGCTTATATAATAATCATGACCCTTGTTTACTATCTTTGGTTTATATATATTCATTTTCCTTCTTTCTTGTCCTCTAGGAGCTTCAAACCTCTTATTTCGTCTTGATGACCTTTTAACTTTGTTAGGATAGAATCTTGCAATGTGTCCTTAATCATGACAATTGTAGCAAATCACCTTGTATATAACTCTTGAATTATTTAAATTATGAATCCTTACATATTTTCATGAGTACTCATTCTTGGATAATCTTCTATGCTCTCTTTCTCTATGACCAAACTTACTGCATACAAAATAGTAGCCATTAAATAGAATAACATACCTCATAACATTATGTTATTTGATATGTCTTTTTAAGTTGACCTTATTGTTGTCAATAACCTTATCTTTGAATTGAGCTAACACCCTTTGTTCTTCTTTGCAACCAAGACCTATCTTATCACTTTTAGACTTTTGACTACTCAAGATGTCATCTAGAGCCTCAGTGCTCTTTTCAAACTTCACAAAACTCTTCACCTTTCTATATTATTGATCCAACTCAACTTTCAAGGATTCTACTTCATTTTCATACCTGGTGCATTCTTCCTCTTTAGCCTTTAGGCTTATATTGACTATCTCTATTTGTGTCTCAACTTGATTAATAATCTCATCATAATCTTTGGAAGTGTTACTCAGCCTTTCCTCAAACAAGCTAATCTGCTCTTCATACTCCTTAACTAATGATCTTAGTTTTTTATTATTTCTCCTTTTAAACTTCAAATCATTGAGGTAACTTACCAATTATACCTTAATATTCACTTCAACTTCTTATTTATCTAATTTTATATCAATCATAAGGATTTTCCCACTTGATAAACCCATATTATCTGATTCTATGACCATGAACAAGGTTTCATTATTGTCATCTTTAGGTTTATTATTGCCATCATCACTATATGATGTACTTGAATCACTTACATTAGAAGATTTAGCTTATTTAGTATAGAATTTCCTCTTATTCTTGAAATTTCCTTTCTTATATTCATACTTTTTAAACTCCTTGTTTTTTTAGGCTTATAAGACTTCTTGTCATCTCCATGATATTCATCATGTTCTTCATTATGCTCAGATTTATCCTTGTTATGAAACTTGGTGACCAATATTTCCATAGTTAAAACATTTAAAGGGAAACTTACCCCTATACTTACCTAAGTCAAACCTTAATTTCCTTGGAAACATAGCTATTATTTTATCATCATCAACATCTAAACATTCCTCATCCTTAACCTTATTGTATTTTAATTTCTTCTCAAATTTGAAAGCAACTTCCTTTTTGGGAGGTCTTCCTTCATTTGTTCTCATCTCATAGGCAATCAAGATGCCATGAAGCCCATCCATCTCTAGCTTGTCTAAATCTTGCATCTCTTCTACTATACATACCTTAGAGTCAAACTTAGGATTTAGTGATCTCAATACCTTTTTAACAACTATAAATTATTTCATCTCTTCTCCCAATCCTATAATGACATTGGCAACTTCATCAACCTTTAATAGGTAGGATGCAATGATTTCATCTTCATTCATATTTGGACTTTCAAATTGTTTTTAGTGGGTCTAAAATTAGCCATCTTCACCTTGGTGTCTCTTTCATAGATGGTCTTAAATTTATACCAAATTTATTTGTTTGATACATAGTGAATCACCTTAAAAATATTTGCATCTTATAGGCCACAAATAATGGCATTCATTACCTTGGATTTTTTTTTATCTAGCCTTCTTACCTGATGTATTAATAGGTGGAATAAGAGGAGCATTATATACATCAACAACTAAATACCAAATATCATGGAATTGAGATATTAGATATATCTTCATCTTGATGTTTCAAAAGGCATAATTAGATCCATTGACTAATAGAGCCTTACTGGTAGATAAACCACCTTGAGCTTGTTAACTAGCCATCCTTACTTCTAATATCTCCTTTAAGATTTTAGACCTACTTCAAAGGAACAAGCTCTAATACCAAATGTTGAAATCAATATTAATAATAGGTGGGGTGAATCATTATTTTAAAACCTTTCTTTTAGTTTCACTTAATCATTCATGAGCATTCATTCAAGCATGTATAACAATGACTAAGTAACCATCCACATATGCATGAAACATAAGAACATAAGATAACACAACTTATATATGGGAAACCCTCAATGGGATGAAAACACACTGATATATATAAATGGACTATAGACCTATAATATAAACACCAACTTTAGTGAATCACCAAATTCACATGGAGCACCAACCCCAACTAGTTCAACACTGACTCAATTAGGTTTTAGCAAGCACCTAATTACAAGGAGGAACTAAACCCCTAGATGTCTTAGCACCAATGTGAAAACCTAAAACACTTGATCACATTTATAATACCTTATTTATTATAAAAAATATTATTATCTCCTTTCCCATCTCTTCACACACTTTTATCCCTCTCAAATGAGCCTCTAGCCTTTTTCGATCAACTCTCCCTCTTCTTGACTTGATTAGGTCATATGAATTTATTAATCATATGCATAACCTATATCAAATCTCCATCACTAATCCTATACACTCCTATTATGTTATTTAATATATTTTTTTGATCATAAATATGTTATCCTGTTTTCTTACTCACACGTACCCAAATAAGCCTAAAATTGCCTAGTATTTATATAAGTCTCTTATTCATATCCTTTTTAGTTGGCCAAACACCCTTACCCTCTTAGGTCAGAAATGAAATGGATACTATTAAATATCATATACAGTTATAAAATGTGATTTTATACCCTTTATGTCTGACCTACTAAATTAGGCCTTATTTCATATTTAGGTCTTATGGACACCTAATCCCATTAAGCCTACTTAGAATATGTCACCCTTTGATCTTCTTGGAGTACATTAAAACACCTCACACAATAGTAACATATAATATTCCACTCAAATATATCCATTTTAATATCATCTAATATCTAAAACACTTTTATCTTCATCCACCATTTGAATCACACCATTAGTATTATTCACAATTAGGCATGTGCATACCTAGAAAGTCTCTCTTAAAAAACTAAACCATAAACACAATTTTTCCAAAAAACCATGGAAAAAAATCACATATATATAATTTAAATTACCTTAGGGTTATCACCATATTATTTATACTTTATAAATTAGGGTAAAAGGACTCAAACCCTTCTCTACGAAGAACCCACTCAAAACTGCCAACTAGCCTCAAAACACAATCATAGAAACAATAACTATTGACACATGATTAAAAAAATGAATTAATATGATAAAAATCCTAAAAACTATATTCAATAAAATTATAATAATCTCTGAGGGCACCTATTGGTCTTGTAGTCCAATTTATTGAGCTTCTTTCTCTCAGACCTCACTCAACCAGATAAACCATTTTGGATTTACTGTTCTAACCTCTTACACTGACTTCCAAGATTCTAAAAATAATGGATATGACATAAGATTCCTAAAAAAAAAACAATGTTATTTATATGTATCAATTCATGGCATAGATTCCCAAATGCATCACTTCAACTTACTTACCCAGATCTACCAATTTTCCTTGAAACATAATCATGGTGATAATGACCTTCAACACCTGTCTAGGCACTTTTAGATACTTTAAATGTATTTATATGATCTTATGATATTATTATACCATTATCATATATATATATATATATATATATATATATATATATATATATATATATATTCATATGTCAATATTGGTTTTGTAGACCAGTCTCTTAACCTTACACCTTCACTGTCTCATCTACACTAGATAGGTCAACTTATGAGAAACATTTTCATCATAACTATTGACCTCTAAAACTTATATTCAAAATGAACATGTCTTACAAGTATTGAAATATATATATATTCATTTGGATTCATCCCTAATCCATGATAACACATCCCTAATCACCTTCTCACTTTTACTTAGTTTTCTCATGATTTGCACCATTAGGCTTTCAGCAATAAGTCAACTTTTATGACTAGTTTAGAACACATGAGGGATATAACCTACCTATAAACCACCATTGACATTAAATACAAGTCACAAGCTTTGTCTTCCATCCATTTATCAATTTTTACTTGGTCAAATCTAATTGCTACAGTAAATTTATGAGAAATAAGGCCTTTTTTATAGGGTCCACTCACTCACTTGAGAAACCAATCACACCTAGAGATGTCTAAGAGAGTTTAATTAATGATCCAATAACTAAAATATCCAAAAAAATCCATTTTAATAAACTTATAATAATATCTTTCACAAAAATTTAGTGTTAGGGTTTTAGAGAGGGTTAACACTATTTTTGGTGTTAACAATTATTCATAAAGGATTGTCCCTCATTTTTAGAACTAATTGTTAGCTGTTTAGGTTTCACCCTTGATAAAGAAAATATTGTTTATGTCTCCCTCAAACCTGTTGTACCCAAAAAATGTCACTCATTTTTAGGACAACATATAAGCTATTTTGGTCTTTCAAAGACCAAAATATCTCTTCTCTTTTCAAAAAATTGTTCTAAGCTTTCAAAATTAGGAATTATTCAAGATTTTTCAATCAAAGGACTAATGGTTCAATAGGTTCAAAGGCTTCTATGGGGAAGCTCAATCAAAATGGGTGAGTTTTCAACACTTGGGAATTTTGAGGATTGGTTCAATGCCTTAGTTCAACCAAAAAGGGGCTCATCGACAAGCTTCTAAGCGAATATTGAACTGTTGAACCTTGAACCACTTTGGTTCAATAGTTCAATGGGTTCAAGGTTCAACATCATTGATAGGGTTAAAAGAGTTAAGCACTTCAGGGAGATTTAACCATTTAGTGATGTCAGTAGGACACTCAACTACTTTGGTAAGTTCATTGGCTTTCCAAAAAGACTAAGCTTCAAGGAAGGAATGAACTGTTGAACCAAAGTTGGTTCAATTGGTCAGTTCAAAGCAAAGGTTCAAAGGTTTAACGTGGTTTAGAAACTATTTCAAATGGTCAAGACTTAGCTGAAACAAAGACATTGAACCATTAAACTATTGAACCAAAGTTGGTTCAATCAGTCAATTCAATCAAAATGGTTCAAAGGAGTGCCCCAAGAGTCAAAGACACAAGTGCCCTTATGAAGGGAATTCCTGTGGCAAAAAGTGACCAAGGCAAACAAACAGACTGAGACAAAATCCTGACAAAATCTTACAAATGCTACCAAGTGTCATCTTTCAAGCCTCATTTCACTTTGATTCTAAGAGCCACAGAAGCCACCACATGTCATCCTCTGCAAGATTCTCAAGAGGCAAGCAAAATCTACCACCTTTTCCATTGTAACTCCATAAAGAGCAACATGTGTTTCCATCTACAATTCTAAATTTCTAATAGGTTTCAAAGCCTCTATCAATAAAAATTTCTCAAAGAAGTTATAAAACATGCCACATGTCCCTTGCAAAAGTTTTCCAAAAGCTGACAAGTGTCAATCTCTGCAATTTCTCCCTCCTACTTCTTGTTTTCATAAAGACTATGGTGGACCCCCAGTGAGCTGCTAAAGAAAGTAGAACGTACCATGTGTCATCATCCGCCTGACTCTCCAAAGACAAGTGGAAGCTACCACCTATTCATTTATAACTCTGTGGAGAGTGACACATGTCTGTGTCTAAGTTTTGAACAAGTTTATAAGCTTCTCTTAAGCATTTTTCAGAGCACAATGGATATCACCATGTGTCTTCTTCTACTAGACTCATAAAAAATGTTTCTAAAGCCTCTAATAACAATAGAAGCTACCGCGTGTCCTCACCTAATTCTAAGCGAATGCTGCCACATGTCAATTTTTTAGTAGAAAGTGACCAAAGAATAGAGAGGAAATTTAAAGACCTGACTCAATAGCCAAAAAAGGAGGAATGATGAAGAAAAGAACTAGAAATATCCATGCATGAGATATGCTTCAAATGAAGGCAGACCCAAGGATGCCAAATTGGTGGCAATGAAGTGTCTATTGATTTTTGTAGACTTAAGTGTGAGAGCCCTAATCGTTACAAAGCAAAGGAAACAATATGAAAGATCTAGAGTGTCAACACAGTGTTTAGATCTGATAGACCTCTTGAACCTAGAAATGTGGATGCAAATTTCTCGAGCCTTTAAAATACATGACTTGTTTGGGAATAAAGGCAAAGTGAACAATGGTGCAATCAAGAGAGGGAACTAAGAGGATCATCCAGTTCTAGGGGATGATAGTTGAGTTAAAATATAGAATTGAAAGTGCATTCAAAGCATTACATGCACAACATTAGCTATTCCATGGGATAGACGTGCCAAACCTCTCTCGACCTCTATATATTGTAATCTCTCTGATTGTTTTAAGGATGATCTTTTCTGCCATAGAAGTAATAACTCTACCTAAATTAAAAGGCATTTACTGAGACTTTGAGCTCAGATTGTTAATCAATTTTCTTCATTTGAATAAGAAAGTAAGTGAACTTTTCAGACTTTGTGCTGGAAATAGCCTGTGTTATTTAGGAAATTGTTCGTATGTCTATTTCCTAGAAGCATTCTTGTTTATTTGATATAACAAGTAAAACTAGTGGAAGTGGTTAGGAAGGTGTCTTGAAGACCAATTGTGGGATGACTTTGTGCCCTTCATAAGTACTTTCAGTGTGTTTGTATTTTCTTTTTCCTGTGTAAAGGACCTTGGGATGACTTTGTGCCCCCATTGTTCTTTGTCTCTCTCTCTTGGGAAGTTAAGGTGGAGACTTTGTGATGCATCTCATATTGTGAGTTACTTTGTACTTTGGTTATTGGTTACTTGTTCCTTGAAAGGGCTCCTGCTATTTCCTAAAAGAATGCTTTTGAAACAAGAGAAGTGCCTTCAGTGTTTCCCAAGATTTCTCCTCTGTTTGTTAGCATCATCTCTTAAAAAAGAGAGATGGATGGTTTGTCCTACCCTTGTGTCTTATTTTATATTTATATATATATTATATAGCTCCATATACTTGATAGGGAACCTCCCCTTGATGAGAGAAGAGATTTATCCCCTTTTGATGTAGTAAACCTACACATCTAGCTGATCAATCTCCTTATTGCTATGGTGATGGGACCTATTTTGCTCACCAGTTAACTAGACAACAAAATATTCACCCAATAGTTTTTGGTGACTCTATTGGGGATATAATTTTGTGCAATTTGGAACCTCAAGTTTCATATTGAAACATCACCTGTGTCTTACCCATTATCATTATAACCCTTATCCATTACAAATTTTGGCAACTCTGTTCCATGTATTACCCATTATCATTATAGCCTTACCATCTTCCTCCACCTCCATTATTTTATCTGGTCTACAAAACTAGAGCTACTGGGAAAGAGTGCATAGTTTGAAGCCTCAAGCTGAAGCTGAGCTAGTCCTTTTTCATTTTTGTTGTGTAATCTGGCTATTCCATCTAGATTTGTTATCTCTATTTTTCTTAATTAAATCATGGTAGTTTGAGGCCCCTGGGGTAACTCTTTTGGCCCACTCAATTTGACTCCACCTCTACATGAACTCCCATGTAGTTTACGAAAGAATTTCCCCAAATTTTTTGGTGATGGAATAGTTCACCCTAATGAACACATTGTAGCCTTCAACATAGCCTGTGGTGTTATTGGAGTACAATTTGAAGATGTGATAGTCAGGGTTTTTATGGAGACACTACAAGGTGCTACTGCAAACTGGTTCTACCATCTGCAAGCTGGATTAGTGACTGATTGGGATACACTTAAAGCCAAGTTCAAAGCAAAAATCAAGCCCATAGAAGATGCACATGCATTGCTAGCTTAGCTCACTTAGATGAAGAAAGATCCCCATGAGCTTATGAGGGATTTCATAGCCAAATTTGAAAAATTGAGGAATAGAATTCCTATAATTACTCGACCTATAGCTGAGAATCTCAAATGCTTCTTCATTAATTCTTAGTTACCTAAAGTAAGTTTTATTTTGAGACGTGTTGGTCAAATAGATCTTACTGCAACTCAAATTTTGGCCACTAAGGTAGAAGATGACCTTATCTTGGTAGGAAAGATAAGGAGAGATCTAAATAAAAGTAAACCCTCATCATCTTCTGAATATTCATCTACAGGCACCACTAATCTAATGGTACAAAAGCTGGCAAATGAATTGCTAGCCTTGAAAAGGCAAATGGCACAAAGTATGTCTTCTACTCCTCTATATAAAGATATACCAAGGAAGACATTCCCTAATTATCCATATCAAGGCAATGCTACTAGAAGTCAAGGACAACAAAATCATCTTCCTCCCCCATAGAGGAACCCTATCCTTAAAGCACCTCCAACAAACTTGGTAGTTGGATATCTGGAAATAGAGCATGTTTCCTATTTCCAACCTAAGTTAAAGTAAGAAAATGGCACTGATCTCTTTAGGGAGGATCTAGAAGAATCAACTAGTGACTCCCACATTGGTTTCCTAAATTACCAAGATGAACCCAAAAGTGAAGGTGAAGTAGTCAAAGGATCATTTGCAATATTCACCAGGTCCCAGAATTAGTTAGCCTAATAGGCCAACAAAGAGAAGATAGAGGAGTGGCCCCAACCAAAAATTTCAATTGCTAAACAGAAAACTTCTCTTCCTTTTCAATCAAAGGACCTGGTGATTACCAAGTAAGTACATCGAACATCTCTACACCATCTACTTTAACTTCATAGATCAGTCCTCCCCCTCCCAAAAATCAAAAGGATGAACTCCCATCCTCTCTTCCAAATCCATCTCAGTCATTTGCCATGATTGATCATGTCAAGGAATCCAAAATGCAAATGACTGAGTTTGAATCCTTGCAAGTCAATTCAGAGTAATTGGACATTGATGGAGAACCAAGTGTGGACCTATTTGAGGCAAAAATTGTGGTTACCCAAATGTCAGCCCCTATAGCTCAAATTTTATTTGAGCCTTTAGGTAGGGATAATTACTTCTTGACCATGGATGATGCTCCTATCTCAGCTGATGAAAGTCCTATAACTAGCAATCTAGGATTCGATTCAAATAAGGCATCAGAAGAATTAGTAGGGCATAATACAAATCAAGAAAGATCTTCCATCTCTAATGAAGAGAAATCTAATAGAAGATTAGCTTCTAATGATGCTTAGATCTTGGAATCTGATGGTAGTGTTTCTTTCACATCTAGATACAGATCTTTGTTGCTTAGATTGAACACTACTTAGGGTGAAGAGGTCAAACTCCTTCACATCAAAGGAGATGTTGAGATAATGGTTTGTCAGGGGTCTGATGCTGACAATCAAAGCATGTGCTAGACTAGACCAATAGAACAACAAGTTATGATGGTGGACCATGCTATTACAAATCAAAATCAGGCAAAGGAACCCTTCATAGGGAGAGCAAGAAGTTATGGTTTTCAGTTTGAAGACCATGTCTTACCACAAAGCAAAAATAAGAAAATACCAAGAGGAAGATGCAAAAAATTGGTTTCCTGGTGGAGAGCTCCATTTGCTCGTCACCATTTTTGGAGACAAAATGTCTTCTTGTTGGTTTACCAAGATGGCACACTATTTTCACTATCTCTCAAGAAGTAGCATCTGAAATACTTCAATTCTTGAAGTATTAGATCATTTTATCTGTACATATGTATATTTGTATAGTTTTTAATTCTATTTTATTTTATTTATTTTCATGTTTTTGTCACCTTTCTTTTTGGGTAGCATGACTCTGTATCCCAATGGCATACTTAAAGACACTAGAGATTCTGGATTCTACTCCCTTTAATTCTTTTTGCAATTGATGGAAGTTCCCTAATTGGAGCTAGTTGTTGTACCCAAAAAATGTCACTCATTTTTAGGACAACATATAAGCTATTTTGGTCTTGCAAAGACCAAAATATCTCTTCTCTTTTCAAAAAATTGTTTTAAGCTTTCAAAATTGGGAGTTATTCAAGATTTTTCAATCAAAGGACTAATGGTTCAATAGGTTAAAGGCTTCTATAGGGAAGTTCAATCAAAAGGGGTGAGTTTCCAACACTTGGACATTTTCAGGATTGGTTCAACACCTTGGTTCAACCAAAAAGGGGCTCATCAGCAAGCTTCTAAGCAAAGATTAAACTGTTGAACCTTGAACCACTTTGGTTCAATGGTTCAATGGGTTCAAGGTTCAACATCATTGATAGGGTTAAAAGAGTTAATCACTTCAGCCAGATTGAACCATTCAGTGATGTCAACAAGACACTCAACTGCTTTGGTAAGTTCATCGGATTTCCAAAAAGACTAAGCTTTAAGGAAGGAATGAACCATTGAACCAAAGTTGGTTCAATCGGCCAGTTCAAAGCAAAGGTTCAAAGGTTCAATGTGGTTTAGAAACTATTTCAAATGGTCAAGACTTAGCTGAAACAAAGACTTTGAACCGTTGAACCATTAAACCAAAGTTGGTTCAATCAGTCGATTCAATCAAAATGGTTCAAAGGAGTGCCCCAAGAGTCAAAGACACAAGTACCCTTGCGAAGGGAATTCCTATGGTAAAAAGTGACCAAGGCAAACAAATAGACTGAGATAAAACCCCAATAGAATCCCATGGATGCTACCAAATATCATGTTTCGAGCCTCATTTCCTTTGATTCTAAGAGCCGTGAAAGCTGCCATGTGTCATCCTCTACAGGATTCTCAAGAGGCAAGTAGAAGCTGCCACCTTTTCCATTATAACTCTATGGAGAGAAACATGTGTCTGCATTCGTGATTCTAAATTTCTAATAGGTTTTAAAGCTTTTATCAATAAATGTTTCTCAAAGAATCTATAGAACGTGCCACATGTCCCTTGCAAAAGTTTGGTGAAAGCTGACAAGTGTCAATCTCTACAATTTGTCCCTCCTGCTTCTTGTTTTCATAAAGACTATGGTGGACCCCCAGTGAGCTACTAAAGAAAGCAAAATGTGCCATGTGTCATCATCTACCTGACTCTCCAAAGATAAGTGGAAGCTGCCACCTATTCATTTATAACTCCATAAAGAGTGACACGTGTCTGCGTTTGAGTTTTGAACAAGTTTATAAGCTTCTCCTAAGCATTTTTTAGAGCATAGTGGAGACTGCCATGTGTCATCTTCTGTCAGACTCATAAAAAATGTTTCTAAATCATCTAATAGCAGCAAAAGTTGTTGCATGTCCTCACCTGATTCTAAGTAGATGCTACCATGTGTTAATTTTTTAGCAAAAAGCAACCAAAGAATAGAGAGGTAATTTAATGACCCAATTCAATAGCCAAAAAAGAAGGAATGATGAAGAAAATAACTAGAAATATCCATGCATGAGATATGTTTCAAACGATGGCAAACCTGAGGATGCCAAATTGGTGGCAATAAAGTGTCTATTGATTTTTGTAGACTTAAGTGTGAGATCCCTAATCGCTGCAAAGCAGAGGAAACAATATGAAAGATCTGGAGTGTCAACACAGTGTTTAGATCTGATAGACCTCTTGAACCTAGAAATGTGGATGCAAATTTCTTGAGCCTTTAAAAGACATGACTTGTTCAGGAATAAAGGCAAAGTGAACAATGATGCAATCAAGAGAGGGAACTAAGAGGATCGTCTAGTTTTAGGGGATGATAGTCGAGTTAAAATACAAAACTAAAAGTGCATTCAAATCATTGCATGCACAGCATTAGCTATTCTATGGGATAGATGTGCCAAACCTCTCTCGACCTCTATATATTGTAATCTCTCTGATTGTTTCAAGGATGATCTTTTCTACCATAGAAGCAAAAACTTTGCCTAAATTGAAAGGCATTTACTGAGACTTTGAGCTCAGATTGTTAATCAATTTTCTTCATTTGAATAAGAAAGCAAGTGACCTTTGTAGACTTTGTGCTGGAAATAGCCTGTGTTATTTAAGGAATTGTTCATATGTCTATTTCCTATAAGAATTCTTGTTTATTTGATCTAACAAGTAGAACTAGTGGAAGTGGTTAGGAAGGTGTCCTGAAGACCAACTGTGGGATGACTTTTTGCCCCCTACAAGTACTTTCAGTGTGTTTGTATTTTCTTTTTCCTATGTAAAGGACCTTGGGATGACTTTGTGCCCCCATTATTCTTCGTCTCTCTCTCTTAGGTAGCTAAGGTGGAGACTTTGTGCCGCATCTTATATTGCAAGTTACTTTGTACTTTGGTTATCGGTTACTTGTTCCTTGAAAGGACTCCCGTTGTTTCCTACAAGAATACTTATAAAAGAAGAGAAGTGCCTTCAGTGTTTTCCAAGATTTCTCCTCTGTTTGTTAGTATCATCTCTAAAAAAAGAGAGATTGATAGTTTGTCCTACCCTTGTGTCTTATTTTTTACTTATATATATATATATATATATATATATATATATATATTATAGCTCCGTATACTTGATAAGGAACCTCCCCTTGATGAGAGGAGAGATTTATCCCCTTCTGATGTAGTAAACCTGCACATTTGGCTGATCAATCTCCCTATTGTTATGGTGATAGGACCTATTTTGCTCACCAATTAGCTGGTCAACAAAATATTCACCCAACAAAACCTATGCTAATATGGGAGTGACCTATAGGTTATGGGTTACTCATTAATTAGGCCAAACCTCTAGATTTTTATGGGGATATCTCCCATAATTTTTCATTTGGATCTCTTTCTCTAAGTCCTAATGTGTTGGGATGAAAAGGGTAAAGGAGGATTTCATAAATCAAAACCTATTCTAAAGTGGTAATGCACCTAGAATGATATTTCATCCACTTTCTTATCTTTAACTCTTAATGCACTAATGAGCAATGCATGGAGTTAACACACTACTTCAAAGGCTTCCAAAAAATAATGTTTCACCTAAAGGTCATCTTGAGTGATTGAAATAGGAGGGTAGTGAGTATAAGGCCTTGTTCAAAGCATTGAATATGAGACATCCACTTCAATTTTGAGTCATAAACATTATGACACACTAGATAACCTATAAAGAAGATTTTTTAGTACTTAGGTGAATATTATACCTACAAAGGGAAGACTATACCACTATGCATATCAAAACAATCATGAATACACTAATTACTAATCATAAAGGAGTTGAAGTTCTATTCATCAATCTAAATAGGTGCACAAGTATAAACATGGGTATATTTTCCTCATACCAACCTAGGGGATGTAATACAAGGCCATAAGCCTTCAATATATAGTAGAAGAGGAGAGAAAGATATGGTAATGTGGCATGGAAAATTGGATAAGGGATCATAAATGACCATATCCAACTCATACAGTAATTTCATCAATCATAAGCAACCTTTCTTTCAACTCCCCATGCATTAGTATCTCCAATGCATCATTTGGCATAGAAGTGGAGGTAATGGAGATGATGTTTGACATTTTTAGGATATTTAAATACATGGTATGCCCATAATTTGGTTAAATATCTCCTCCTTTTTAGTTAAAACATGAAATTATTGTAGTTAAGTCACCACAAACATATGGTACCTCATTTTCTCTTAAGTTTATTTGATAAGGTCAAAAAACCACCCACCTCTCTCTCCTATATGACCATTAAGAATGTATTTTCCCATTAAAATAATTAGTTTCATGACATTATACCCTAAATTAACTATCCTCATTAGCCCCTCTGCACCAAATTTGAGGTCTTTTAGGTGACCAAATAGGTCTACTAAACCAATTTGGCTTAACAAACTAATTGTTTGCATATTAACCTCCATAAAACATATAATAGAGCTTGATAAGCTATGGATAAGTGTGATTCATACCTAAAACAACATCATAAAACATAATATAGGCTTATACAAGCATTAGGAACTTGAAATTTCACTTCTCCTAGTTGGCTGGTCTACTTTCTTTAAGCATTTATAGACTGACAATTTTAAAGTGAGGTGTAGAGGCATTTTTATGAAGAAATTTTGGAATTTTATGATTTTAGGAGATTAATAAGGTCCCAAACCATCTCCTCCTAGGATTATAATCATGTCAAATAGTTATGTACCTTCCTTTATGCTCAAAATCTTGAAAAAGTGTGGATTTTTTACACCTCTATATAGTGTTTTTATAATTAGCTACCATTGGGGGAGTCCTCTCTAAGTTTAATTGACTTTTAATGAGATTCTTATGTCAATCTATGTTTTTAATGTGTTAAAACACTAAGTTTTTTGAAACTTGGTTTGCCTAGTGTTTTATAGAGGTTTATAAGTGCTTCAGAGTCTTAGTGATAGTTCATGGAGTACATACATCCAATATAGAAAAAAATTCCATGAATATATATGGTACAAACATCCTCACCTTCCATAAATGTTTTGGGATCCCATGCAAAGGATGTACAAAAATATGAATGTTGGAAGATGATGTTAGGGTAGTCTACAGACCAATTTTGAGTGGCTATTTTCTTAAGGTTTATTCATAGAGTTCATCCCCCTAATGACAACCAATATTTCATGTATTATTGGTTCATAATTATACTTAAACCTTCTTAATATATTTATTCCTGAGTACTTATGTGGTGGAGTGGGTGAGCACTTGAAGTTGGCACTTGAGTTGACTGTGTTTAGGGTAAGGAGCTCGAGTAGGGTTTTAGAGACACTTTGACCTTTTCATCACTTATTTCCACATAAAATATATTCATCATGGTATTTAACACCATTTTACGCCCTAATTATTCATTAAAATTTTCATAAGGATCTGAGGCTCTTCAAGATAGTAGGAGGGTTTATGAACTAGTCTAAAGTCCATTTGCTTTGGCCTATTCTCAAGGGAATTTGATGAGGACCCTAGATGTTATCCATTTTTGATGAGTTATAAGAACACATACCATAATTTTATACTTATCCACAACCATAGTTTTATTTCAAACCTATTTTTAAACCTTTAAAATCTTGGTTTACCCATCTAGTTCCTAGATTGATTGTAGGTGGATATATGATATTATTGTAGGTGCGTTTTATGTGTTAGGAATTATTAAGAGATTTAAACTATCCCACATGGATGTATTGGGACTCCCTTAATATAACTCATACATTTAAATTCTCATAATAAACCTTATGATCCTATGAAGCACAACTTCTACTCAACTTTCTTCATATTCCAAGCCTAGACTAATTAAGGTGGTTATAGGTGCTATTTTGGCCTCTAATGGAGATAGTGACTTGATGTATATGGAGGTAATGATCCATTATAATAATATCATCATGCACTTTATACATGTCCCTATTCATCCTTTATTTATGATAAACCTTGATTCCCTTCCAATAATCTAATTATCAAGAGTCTCTTAGCTCTCTCATTGTACGGACTGAGGTAGTCCAAATATGCCACTTGAGGTGAATGTTCTAAAACAAGTTATAGTGATCATATAACATCGGGTTCTTGTTTATAACTCACCACAAGTCTTATCTTCTCTCACTTATACTTAAAATTTAATATATTTCCTTGGTCACTCATTGAAATACTTTCTAGAGCTCTATTGCAGTAGGCTAAATGACTGGTTATAGGTGTCCTTTTATGTTTTTAATAGAGTATATAACCTTCATGGATATGCCTCTTTAAATTTGTGAATCTTGATGGTTAAAATGTGGATATAGGTTTGTTAACATTTTTTAGGTCTTGTAATTAAGGATGGATGGATGGATAAGGGTGACTGTGGGATGAAATAGAGGTTAAAGCATCAAAATAAAGGTGAAGCATAGTGAAAGGTAGTGAAAGAGTGTGAAAAGATATAGGTATGGATTATAACATGGATTGAATCAAGGAGAAATTATAAGATATCCAATATGAAACTTGAAATTATAATACATATATCTAGTAAAATATAACATTTTTAAGTTAGAGAAAGGACATACATAGTCCTGAAATGAAACCTAGGAAACTTAGAAGATCCTTAACATCTGCTAAGAACCTTAAATTCTGATAAGACTAATACAATGAGTTTGGGAGGCAAGAGAAGAATTTTTTAGGCCTATTTGGGTTGCCATGGAGGTTGAGAGGAATATTATAATGGCATGATTATGGTATATCATGATTCTAACATTCTATTCAAGTCTTTAATTATGTTTGTAAGATGTGAAGGTAATACTAAATAGTACATAGTATTCATTACATAATGAACCCTAAATGCATCTAAAACTCTTCCTTGAAGACACCTTTGAGATCATGAGATGAAATTAGACCTATAACTTGATAAAATAGGTATGATGAAACATGAAACATGAAAACTCTTCAAACCAGTGTATAACCTTTGATGAATGCATTAAACCTTTATCCATTACATAGTTTTTCTTGCAGATTACACATAAGAACTAGGATTGAATTTTTCTAGATTTATGAGCTCACATATGTGATTAAAAAATTTAACTTTACATTATATTATCCTTTGATACTTTATAAAACAAGATTATTCATTGGTTTGAGTAAGTCAAAAATCCCTAAAAACTGTTCAATCGAAGTTGGCCTATTCAGATGAGAATGGCATACAAATTCCTTCACTTCTTAAGGAATGTTCATAAAGATCTTAAGACCAATCCCCAAAAAAAATTCCATGGGTGAAATATACCTAAGTGTGCTTTCTCTTATTATGATCTTGGGTCCCCATTTTCTTTCCTCTATATGATACAAGCATAAACATGAGGAGTTATTTGAGCTTGCAAAGAAGGTAGGTAGAGTGAAGGATCAGTTTTGAGCCTATTTGATATTCATTCATCATAAAAAAAATTTAATACATCAGATATGAGCCCATATTCAAAATCTAATATTTTTGTATATGTTATAGTCTGTACAGTTCTGTGCAAGTGCATAAAACTCCCAAAAGATGTGTTTTCTTGCATTTTCTCCAAGTTTTAGAATTTTCAATGCCATTTTAGGGATAAAAGAGAAGGATAAAAAGTTAATAATCCATTTAAATATGATAAAATCTAGGGAGGAATTGGAAAATCCATAGAATGGCATGTGGGGCCCACTTGGCTAGTCGAAAGGGTGTGAGTGTGTTTTAAAAATATTTTCAAGACTTATGAAATGCATAAGGGGAGCATGTGGCATGGATAAGACCATTTTATGACCCCATTTAATGTAATTAATCAATATATTTCCCCTTCCTAAAGTTTTATAAATCAAATAGGTTTATAAGAAGTGGCTTGAAGGGTGTTTGATGGTTTGAGAGGAGTGATGAAGGTGTTATATTGGCTTAGATGAACATATCATGGAAAATGGACTTTAAGTACATTATTTTCCTTATATTATAGCCTCAAAAAATATTAAAACATTTTAACTAGACCTTCAAGACACATAAACATTTTTTTGATTAATTCTAGGATCACAAGACCATTGTCATCTCACCATAGGACTTAAGACACTTATGACATAATAGGTTCAAGAATAAAATAATGAAACTCTTATAGCATAAATTTTAAACCTTGGAGAGGGTTATTTAGGCTCTCTCTAATTAAGCTACACAATGGGAATAACCCCAAGCTATGGGTCACCTATGGTGGGGTTAGATCACCTATACTAAAGTTTGCATTGAGAAAAGGGTTAGAAAGGGGGAAAGGGATCCTAAAAAAGTTAACCAAGTGATGCACAAAATTTAAATGATAAATCACATAAGCATGAATTAAACACTAAGGAATAATAAGACAATGCTATCTCACACAATCTCACGAAACTTATCTAGTTGCAGAAGTGTTTCATAAATTAGGTTCAAGAAGTATAAGACTCATTGAGAGATGGTATCAATGATCTAAATAACACTAATTTATACCTACAACTAAATTTAAGACACCTAAAAATAAGCAAGAAATAAATATAATGGGCATGGAATATTTTCCTTTACAATACCATAATTCACAAGCTTTACTACACATAATTCAGAGGGGAGAGATAGGTAAAGAAAGTCTTTATTACTTCAAGAGGTATTTCATACAAATTTTTACAAGGTTTAGCCTTATTAAATGAGAGTCTCTTCTCTTCTATAATTAAGAGAGAGTTTATTGTCAAAAGTGAGAGAGTTCCTTCCAAAATAAAAAAGAGATTACAAACAAAAAGGAATAAGAGATATAGGAGAAAGGGGAGAGAGGGGGGAGCATGCCGTCTTAGATCATTAAATGAGCTCAATTCACTTAGATGGTGTCCCAACCAAATTTTATCTATTATCATTAATTATTCCTCCCAAATAAGCATTCATTAGCTCCAAATAACTTCAAGCCCCTCATTGGCCTTAGAAGACATACTAGAAGACAAGAACTTGTTGGAGATGTTGAGCTGTGATTTATGTTTATGAATAAAAAACTTTAAAATATCTATAAAATATTTGAATTCTTCACTTATACTTCTCTAATCCCCAAAATTTCTTCTTGAAATTCTACACCACCTTCCACTTATCTTTACTATAAGGACAAAGTCCTTGTATCTTGAATCTAGATAGAGCCATGCCATGTCTACTTTGAGTGGCTATAGGTATTTATTTGTCAAAAATATGACCATGTTGATAGACAAGACACTCATTTATACTCACATATCTTCCCTTACTATAAAATGTGAGCTTATGTATATATTATAGATTGAAAACCAATCCAATTTATTGGTTTTTCATATAGTTATCCTATCAACAAAAAGCCTATAGGTCACATAGCTTCCTTATTAATATTTATTATGTCTAAATAGACTTATTCTACCTCTGAACCTTAAGAAATTTGAGAACTCGTTATATGAAATAATATCCTTTAAATATAAATGATCATAGTCATGAAATAATATTTCAACCCCAAAATATGGGCTCTGTACGTTCTAAATCTTTGAACCAAAGGTTAAAACTGATCTTTAATGGTAATGAAACTTCAACATTAATAACCTTGACTGCATGACTATGTTCACTTGTGACATTATTCCAAGCTCTAATGGTGACATAGATCTTTGAATCATTTTATTTTATTTAACCTTAGTGAAATACGACCTCTATTTGACGTCCCTTGGCTTTCAACTTTTAATATTGACCGTTGATTAGCTTGCTTATGCACTGTTGGATCTACTTTCTTAGCTTACATGTACACCATTTATTCTATTTTATAAAAATAGACATGATACATATATCTTATACCAATTTAACATGGTTGAGACACTTATCACCCATGCATTTATTTTTGAGATTATGTAACCTTTTTACCCATCATTCACCGTTAGATCTTCTTTATATAATGGATCATACACCATCAATCTTCTTGGGCCCATTGGCTTTGTCAATCACTGTACACCATTAGATATCTATTTAGGTACCAAATATATTAAAACTTTTCATCTATTTATTCAATATTGGGTCTACTAACCTTTTGAATTGATTCTCACTACTGATCTTAGGTGCATGATCAAATGTACTTCATTAAATCTTTGGTACCCACTGACATTGTCAGTTTGTTACTCACCATTGTATCTTTGATCTGATCAAATGGTTATTTTGAGAGAAGAAAATTTGAAAAATACATGCATATCTTAATTTTTAAGGATTTTTTAAATCCAAATGGTTAATTACTATAGATTTAACATGACGTCCCTGTGTATGTTTCATTCTACTTGTTCAACTTTGAGGACTTAGATCATGAGATAGACAACTCATCAAGACATGAAATTTGTAGAGAAAGTTTAGGTCATAAAAAAAACCATGTCCATGTAACTTTTTACCTAAGAGGATTTTAAAATGTCATTAATTAAATACATAATCAAGCTGACCCATTTTTTTTGCATGACATGATTGTGATGATCTGGCTATTCTAGGCTTGATCTTAAACTTTCAAGACTCAAAATGAGTTTCTAAGACCTATGAAACCTACTTTAGATCTATTAAGGTCATGATCACATGAGATCCTATTTATCCCTTTCATATTTCAATCTTATACCTACTTTTAAGCTATTTGATCACTTACTCAATTAGGAACTCTACTCAGCTGATCACCCCATATCAAGACCTCTAAAAACTGATCCATCTAGGCAAATTTACATATGTAGGCCTAAATTAGCTAGCATTTCTAGTGAAATCCTAGGGTTGCATGCCTACTATGCAAATACTAATGGCCTTAGACTAATCCATTGGGAATCTAGAGTCATAGTATTTTCTCTCAACTGCCATGAAATTGATTCAAGGCTGGCCCCTTTCCAAAAAACCTCCTCTTGAACCAAAAAGGACCAAAAAGAAATAAAACAACAAAAATGTTTCTAGGGTACTTATTGAAAGGGAAATACATAACTAAGATAAATACGCATAAGGCACTTAGAGGAAAGCATATAAAACTACTCTAATATGTTACAATATCATATAATAGTTACAAACTCTTCTAATAACAAGGCTTTAAATGAATGCCATTGATTGGGATGGGTAATACCTCTCCATCCAATTGGGCAAGATAAAAATTAGTATGTTGTTTTCATCCATGGATCAAATAAGGACCACTCCAAAAGCTATCAAACTTGGTATGGTTTCCTGGTTTGGCCTCATTTGAGTCCCATTTGAAGACTAGGTCTCCTTCCTTAAAGTCCCTCACTATATCTCTCTTTTCAAAGGCTTTTGTGATTTGAGCTTGGTGTGACTCTAATGTCTTCATTTCAAGGTCCCTAGTTTCCTCAAGCTCCATGAGCTCTATCATCCTCACATTCATACGCTCAATCTCCATCATTTCAAGCTAATGGGCTAACTCTAATGTAGGAAGTTCAAGAAAAATGGGAAATTTGGCTTCCCTTACATATACAAAGACATATGGATAATTTCCAATGATAGCTTTGGGAGTCACTCTATCATCTCATAAGGTCGTTCTTAGCTTTGTATTTCACACTCTTTGATTATCTTCCATGGGCCTCTTTATAATCCTTATCAAGTTCTTGGTTGTAGACTCTTCCATTCCATTACCTTGGGGGTAGTAATTGAAGGATGTGTTGAGGTAGATACCTAACTATAATGTCCATTCACTTTTCTTCATACCAACAAACACTAAGGTATTATCTAAATTTATAGTAGATAGGACACCAAACTTGGTTACTATATTATCATAGAAGTCCAATACTGCTATTTCATTGGCTTCTTTTAAGGAAATTACTTCCACCCACCTAGTGAAGTAGTTAGTTATAGTGAGCACTCATTTATACCCTACACTTGAAGGTGGATTTATCATCCCTATGAATTCTAACCCCCATTGCATGAAGGGTTGCTCTACCTAGATCAAGTTGAGTAGAAGAGATACTAATCTTTGTTTACCTACAAATAGAGCACACTTCTGACATTTCTTGACCCATGCATAGGCATCCTTGAAAAGGTTAGGCCAGTAATAACCAACTCTCATTATTTTTGTTGTTTTTTTAGATAAAAATGGCTTGTATAAGTCCATCATGAAACTACTCCAAGAGCTTTGTCATTTGATTTTCATAAATGCACCTAAAAAGTACCCCATTGAGGTCCCTTCTAAAAATAACACTATCAACTAATGCATAAGGTATGGACTAAAGCCTAAAATACCTTATTTTTTCTCTGTCCAAACCTTGAGGGCATTCTCCTATCATCCATAAATGTGTCATTCCTTTGACCCAAATATTATGAAGTAAAGGTGCATCTGCTTGTGAGTTATCTTGTGTTACCAAAATAACTTCTTTACCTTCTTGAAAATCATATACCATATGCTCACACAAGCCTTTGCCTCTTACCAGTTTAGTGAATTTGATCTCTACATCATACTCCATGACATTAGTAATCCAGCATACTATTTTCTCATTCAAGTCTTTGTTAAGGAGGAAGTCCCTTACTCTAGGAATAGAAACCATAAGATAAACCTTGATATTAGAAAGCATTATCCTATACTTTTTGAGTATTTTCAAAGCTAAAAGAACATGATTTTTAATAAAAGTGTACTTTACCTCATATATTTCCATCCCTTGACTAAAAAAGGCAATTGGTTTCTCAAGTCCTTCACCATTCTTGTGCATCATCATAGCTAATATATTGTCAACATTAGCAAAGGTATAAAATATTAAATCCTTTGAGGAATCATGATTCATGAGTGAGGGTGCTTGGATAATAGCTTTCTTGATGGACTCAAATGTTACTTTACTTTATTTGACCAAAAAAACACTTGGCTTTTCTTCAACATGGTGGTGATGGGTTTGCCCAGGTTTGCAAAACCATGTATAAACCTTCTCACAAAGTTTATTTTCCCAAGGAAGTTTTGGATCCCTTTCTTGTGATTAGGTAAAGATATTGATAAGATAACACTTATTATATCAAGGTTAATGGATAATCCTTCCTTTGAAATAATGTAACCCAAAGGTTTACCTTCATGAATAGTAAACACCCATTTCTTGGGATTTAAAGAGATCTCATACTCTCTACATCTTTATAAGATCAACCTTAGATGTTTCATGTGTTTCATAGCCTTCTTGGATAAAAATATGATGTCATCCAAGTAAACTAGTACCATTTGATTCAGAAACCCTTGGAAAGCCATGTCTATGGCTCTTTATAAATTTGCCCCTACATTTGACAAGCTAAAAAGCATATTTTGGTAAGCATATATGACCCACTTTGTGATGAAGGTGGTATTATGATGATATTATTCTCTCACCAGCACTTGGTTGTAACCTAAATACCCATCCAAAAGGGAGAAGAATTATGAAATAGAAACTACCTAAAGGAGTTGGTTCATGGATGGTAGGGGGTAGTGATCCTTCAAAGAAAACCCTATTAAGATCCCTAAAGTCAACACATAATCTGATTTCCCCACCCTTTTTTCTAATATTCACCAAATTAGCTACCCATGCGTAATGCTTAATGGGAAATATGATCTTGGATTTAATTAATTTGGTCAATTCTTTCCTCATAAGCTCTTCTATTTTATGGTTTATAGGCCTCTACTTCTTCTTAATAGGCTTGTCATTATCCTCTAATTCTATAGTATATTGAGATAACTTGAGATCAAAACCTCTTAGGCCACTATACTCCCAAGCAAAGATGTCTACATATTCTTTACAAATCTCTATGAAAGCATGCCCTTCAGATTTAATGCTTACCTTCCCAAGCTTAAGGAGTTTGTCTTTGAAGATAAGGACTATTTCATAGTTTTTTTCACTTGTTTACATCACTACCTTATCTTTTCTCACATGATCTCCCTCATAGAAAATACCTTCAAGGGAAAAAATACCTTTAGAAAGCTTGTTAGATCTCAAATAAGTAATTTTCTCCTCATACTAATGTTGAAACTTTTCTTGGTTTATAGAGGAGAACTCTACTTCTTGATATAAGAAACAGGTAATTTTTTTGTCATTCTCAAAGACCTATCAATGAGATTCATTGTCTAACATTGATGGTCTTACCACCACTTTGACATGTGGTTTCACCTTCATCCTTTTTAACTCATTGGGGATCTCAAAATGAGATCCCATAGATACCAACCTATCAACATGTCCATTCTAGTTCTTTGGTACTATTTGTATGTTAAAAGCCTCAAAATCCTCAATTAGTTCCCACACTCTATGTTTATAAGACTTGATCAAAGGATTCTTGGTGATATTTTAGCCTTAAACCTGATATACTATTAGTGCACTGTCTCCATAAACTTGTAATTGCTTGATCCCTCTCTTACTATCCCATTTAAGGCCATCGATAAGGCTCTCATATTCTATTGCATTATAAGAGACTAAATTAGAACCTATAAGAAGAAAAATACTTTTCATTTTAGGGGGATACCAACATTACACCTACACCCACTCCATGTTTTCTTCTTGAACCATCAAATAAAAATTTACATAAGCCTTTAGGATCTTCTAAAGGTCTAATGAGGGATAGCATTCTCTTCATGTAAGTAGTAAACACCCATGTCCCTCTCTTCAACTCCTTTTAAGTAATTAACCAAATTATTGGCATTCCATAGTTAATCCAAGAACATGTCTAGTATCTCCTTAGGGTGAGTGTTTAATTCTTGACAAACTATGAATTTATCATCATCAAGGATGGTTAAATTGAGGTTTATGTTGTTTGGACCATAGGGCTATATGTGGTATTATGTAATGAGCTCAACCTTTATAGATACCTTGGTTCCATATTTTGTTTTAAAATTCATGTATGACCAATCCACTACAAGATAACCTCTAATATTTTTAGTGAATTCCATGGATAGGCATAAGTCATAATGAGGAGGTACATCTAAGATCAACATATCTTGAACCACTAAGACACTAAGATAAGCATGCAGGGTCAATTTGAGGTTTTTGATGATACCAAATGGCTTGGTGGAAGAACCATCAAGTTTTAAAACTCCTTCAAAAAAGTCTCATATTTTAGACCAAGTTGATCAGCTATGGACTTCAGTGTTATAGAGGTGTTAGCCCCATGATCTACCAAACAATTATGTACTAAAGAGTCACCAATGATTATTGAAATGTAGAAGGTATGAGGTTTGACCACCTTACCTAATTTCCCTTCACAACCCTTCTTAGAGTATGTCTACCTGACTGGGTATGGAGAGCATATCTCACATTGGCACACTCACATTGGACCTTTTCATTTGTTCTATAATGTTGATGGGTGAACCACCAACCTTTGGTTGTGTTTTGGGAACCACAATTTCACCTTGAGTTTGTGAGTTTTGGGGAAAAAAGGCATTCCCCTAGTTTTGATTCCTTGAATCTACTAGAACCTTTGGAGCAATGGCAGGTCCATTTGGATTTGATATTGAAGTAGTAGTGGTAAGAAGATCCTTGATTACTTCTTAATTACCATCCATGTTCCTTCTTTTAAACCTTGTATTTATTTTCACTGGAATGTATGCTTGGATAGATATAGCCTATTGATTGAGTGCATAACACTCATATTTCTTATGATTTACCATCATAGTACCCAACTGGCTTGTTCTTTGATCATACCCTTGACTTTTTTGAGGCTCTACTAGTTTTGTCATCATGGTTACCTTTGTTTTCTAAGCAATAAGAGCTTGATTGTACCCATAATTAGTTGCCTAATTCTATTAATAATTAAAATCTTGGGTGAAATTAGTTTTTGGAACAATTGATTGCTCAAAATATTGATCCCAAGGTATGGTGCCCTCACTATTTTGAATAGGGATTAGAGTGTTGGACGTGCTTGCAGCATTTGGATTATAGTTGCTCTATTTATTATAGTTAGGTTACCCTTGTCCCTAAACTTAACCTTGGACTTAACATTGTAAATTTCCTTTATAGGGTGGCATATTTTCTTGATAAGATTGCTACTAAGTTTTATATAAGACTTAGTAAGGCCTATTGAAAGTTTTTTGCCTCTTAATATTCACTAGTTCATTTCTCAAGGATTGGAATATGATCTTAAGTTATTGTAAGTTCTTTTTTAATTTTGAATCACTAGATTGAATAGTGGAAGACTTTTCTTGCTTAGGTGAGGGTATATTAGTAATTATAGGCTTAGGATTAATGACAAAAAGGGGAGGAATAGAAATAGGGGTGGTCTGATCTTAGGGATTAAAGGCATTAGTAGTCTAGGTATACGCTTGCCATCCAGCACTAGGCATTTTTCTACTTTGATTGCCACCTCATATGCATTTAGCATTGTGTTTCCTCCCATGGAGTAGTTAATTACTATAATTTCACTATTTAGGGAATTCAAATAGTAAATAAAGGCAAAGCTAGGGGTAGGCCTAATAGTAACTAGGATTCTATCCCATGTTACAAAAATTAGTTATATCTATGAGGTGTTCCTAAAGGGGTTATATCCTAGTGTCCAATAAAATAAGGGACACTTTTAAGAGATGCTACTAGAATATGATCATATTAAGGGAGTTCCAAAGGACTTTGGCCATTAAAAGTCACAAAGGGGAAATCTCTAGGGGTTGCCATGGAAATAAAAGGAATTGACAAGGATATTTTAGTAGGAGTAGACCTTGGACTTGATCTAAAAGTAAATTTTCCTTTATATGGATATGTATTAGAAAATATTAACCTCTTTTCTAAATTTAAAGGTATTTCAACAAATTTAAAAGGAATACCTCTAGAATCTGATCTTGTAGTCACCTTTGGCATGAAAGACAACTACTAATTTACACTAGAGTGTTGATTGTTCTTTTTTAGTTTCTAGATATTGTTGTGTAAAGCTATAACTACTACAAATTGATTAAAATAGCATCAAACTTGATCAATCTTTTATTCAAATTTGGGTCCCACCAGGTATGCCAAAAATTGTTGTAATATTAATCTACAGCCTTAGAGAGGGTTCTTCGGGTTCTCTCTAATTGAGCTACACAATGGGAACAACCCTAGGTTGTTGTTCACCTATGATGGGGTTAGACCTCTGAAGACGGTCAGCTTCCTCTTGATAGATCACCTATACTAATATTTGCATTGAGAAAAGGGTTAGAAAATGGGAAAGGTCTCTTAAGAAATTTAACTAGGTGATGCACCAAATTTAAATGAAAACTCATATGAGCATGAATTAAACACTGATGAAGCATAAGACAATGCTAGCTCACACAATATCATAAAACTCAGCTAGTTGCATAAGTGTTTCATAATCCAATTTTAGGAAGAAATGAATGAAGGCAAAGAGGAGATCTAAGACTCACTGAGATCTTGCATTAATGATAGAAAGAATACTAATTTAGACCTACAACTAACTTGAAGACACATACAAATGAGAAAGAAAGAAGGACAATGGGCATGGAATATTCTCCTTCATAATACCATCATGCACAAGCTTTGCTACATACAATTTACAGGGGAAACATAGGTAAATAAAGTCTTTATTACTTTAATAGGTATTTTATAAAGATTTTGATAGGGTCTAGCCTTATCAAATGAGAGTCTCTACTCTTCCAAAATTGAGAGAGTTTCTTGTCAAAAGTGAGAGTTTCTTCCAAAATAAAAAAGAGATTACGAATGGAAAATAATAAGAGATATAAGAGAAAGGGGAGAGAGGGAGATCACACCATCCTCAATCATTAAATGAGGTCCAATCACTTGGATGGGGTCCCAACCACTTTTTATATATTATCATTAATTCTACCTCCAAACTAGCCATTCATTAGCTCTAAATAACTTTAAACCCCTCATTGGCTTTAGAATACATACTAAAAGAAAATAACTTGTTAGATATGTTGATCCATGATTTACATTTATGAAGAAAACACTTTAAAGGCTTTATAAAAGACTTGAATGCTCCACCTGTACTTCTCCAATCCCTAAAACTACTTCTTGAACTTCTATTCCACCTCCCACTTATCTTTACTATAAGGATAATGTCCTCATACCTTGAATCCAAACATAGCCATTCCTTGTCTTCTTTGAGTGGCTATAAGTACCTATTTGTCAAAAAATTGACCATGTCAACAGACAAGACATTCCTTTATAAGCACATATCTATGCCTACTACAAAATATAAGCATTGGTCTATATTATAAATTTAAAACTAAACTAATTTACTGGTTTTCATATAGTTATCCTATCAATGAGAAGCTTACAATTCACATAGCTTCCTTCTTGATCTTGATTAAGTCTAAATAGACCTATTCTACCTCTGAACCTTAAGGAAGTAAAGAGCTCATTATATGCACAGAACTCCTTTAAAGAGCAATGGTCACAATTATCAAATAATATTATAAACCCAAAATATGGGGTCTATACATTCTAAAGTTTTTGAACCAAAGGTTGAGACTGATCTTTAATGGCAATAGAACTTCAACATTGACAACATTGACTACATAATAGTGTCTACTTGTGACATTAGACTGAGCTCTAATCAAAACATATCTATTTGAGGTAGTTGCTTTTGTTCTACCTAATTCAAATTTTACCTCTATTTAAATTTCCTTAGCTTTTGACTTTTAATATTGATCGTTGATTAGCTTTCTTGCACACTATTAAATCTGCTTTCTCAGCTTACATGTACACCATTGATTTTTTGTATGAATGGACATGAGCCATATATCTTTTAATAGCTTAAAATATTTGAGACACTTGTCATGCATGCATTTTTATTCAATATTCATTGACTTTTTGATCCATCACTGACCATTATATCTACTTTTTATGATGGATCATGTATCATTGATCTATTTGAGCCCACTGGCTTTGTCAGTCACCATACACCATTAGATCTATGTTTAGGTGTTTGAGATCTTGAAACTTGTCATAAATTCATTCAATATTTGGTTCACTAACCTTTTGACTTGATTCTCACCATTGATCTTAGGTGCATGATCAAATGTGCTCCATATATCTTTAGTTCCCACTAACACTATCAGGTTTCTATTCATTGTTGGATCTTTGATCTGATCAAATATTGACCATTGATATTGGAACATTTGAATTAAAATATATATTTTTTGAGGCCCAAATTCTATGTCTACATGCACATCTTAATTTATAAGTATTTTTCAAATCTAAACAATTAATTTTTGTGGCTTTAACTTGACATCCCCACACACGTTTCATTTTTCTTGTTCAAATTTGATGACTTTAATCTTGAGATAGACAACTCATCAAGATATGAAATTTATAAATAATGTTAAAATCATGAAAAAAACCATGTCCATGTGAATTTTGGCCTAAGAGGCTTTTCCAAGTGCATTTATTAAATTCACAATCAAGCTAACCCATTTATTTCTACATGACATGTTTGTGACAGTCTAGTTATTCTAGGTCTGAGCTTGAACTTTCAAGGCTCAAAATGAGTTTATAAGACATATGAAACTTTATTTATTTCTATTAAGGTCATGATCACCATGATAACTTACTGATCCCTTTCATCTTTCAATATTAGACCTGCTTCTAAGCTATTTGATCACTTAATCAAAAACTCTGCTCAATTGATTACCCTATACCAAGACCTATATAAACTGATCCATCTAGGAAAATTTCCATATGTAGGCCAAAATTGTCTAAAAATAAAATCATGACAATCCTATTCAAGATTCAAAGACTCTTATTAGGACCAAAGGTGACATGACTATGTAGGGAATCACCATAAGTAGGCTAGAATGATGGTCACCAAAGTTTTTGACATTAGGGGTTTACATTTGGCCTGTGAGGCCAAAATATCAACACTAATGCCTAAAGATATTAGATATGACCCTTCACCATCTCAATTTCCCATGTATAGGTTACACATGTTAATGAACACTTGAAAGTTATTCTCAGGTTGAGAACCCTCCATCCTATGCACTCGAAAGACCTTAAAACACTTTTTCTTACCTTAACCTTCAAATTTTGATCTAAAAATTGGTCAACATACTTAAAACAACATGAAATACTTATTTTAATTCCCACATACTCATAATTTCCTTGGAAACTAATCCTATCTGGCAACCATCTCTTTTTTTTCTCTTTAGGCCTTAATCTATAAGTCACATTAGGCCTTGGAACTAACCTTCTAGCCACTATCCATTATTTCAACATCTCATATACATTTCATAAAACTTATTACCATGATAAAACACTAACATAAATTATTCATATGCCTTTACAATACCTCATGACACCTCATTAAGATAAGTAGGATCTAGAACTAATCTAGTTGCATGTTAGGTCTATAGGCCCTACCCCTATAAGATCACTTTGAGACTCTCATGAGTTGTCCAATGCCTCATATACCTACTCAAACAAACTTGTATAGCCTTTTATGCCTATATACATTCATCTAACTAGAAATTTAAGCTCATATCTTCTCACAAGGTCTCTTCATGTTATTATTAGTGTTATGACTAGGATTCTCAAGCACTTGAAGCTTGGCAACTGACCTTAAAACACTCCTTGATGATTATACACTCCTTAGAGAATATCATAACTTTATACATACCTCTCCATTATCATCATGTATAATCTCATTATATGACTATGCTTGTTATGACTAGGCTTATCAAGGTACCTTGTATTGAAGGACTAGTACTCAAAACATGCTTACCTTGACCTGAATATTGACATCAACCTAAGAAGAATCATTAGGTTCCCTTAAAATTCTCTATCAATAGAGAGAAATTAGGTTGCCTTAAAATTCTCTCTTATCACATTGGTCATATCTCATATACCAATCACCATGCATCTTTACTAGATACATCTTGACATCAATAAAATCAACCTTGACCTTGACATCAATGATAATACTTACTCAACAAAAGTCACTAGACAAACATAGGGTAAAATGATGTGACAAGTATACAAAAATGATGTCTTATGTAATTGAAATATTGGGGTAGGTATGAAGGGTGAGTTGTAAGTTTTTAATAAGGCCAAAACCCTTTTATTTGATCTATTCCATTGAAATTCAAAGTTGAAAGTAGCCTCATACACCAAATTTAGGTTATCAGCCACTAGCTTAGGGATAACTAAACTATTTTCCCTATCATAAAATAAGAAATTATGGACCAAGAAGCCTCCAATTATCATAGAGGTAAGAAAAGGAGATGGATTGGCTACTCTAGTTGGCTAGTCTTGGTTTACAAGGGCATTTTGTTGATGGATAATAACTTGGTGCTTAACTTTCTTCTACTACCTAAGACATTATTTCAACCTATTTCTTTCCTCCTTTAGCTTCTCAATCTCTAAAATCAAATCATCATTGCTTGGTGTAGGTTAACTATAAGGAATAATAGGTTGGTGCCATTGTAGTTCAGGAGGATAATAAAGTTGACAAGGAGGTGAATAGGATTCATAAGGGGGGCAAGGTTCAAGAGGTTGTTGGTGATAGGCATCATAAAGTTAGCATGGGTGATATGGATACCAATAAGGAGATTCATAACAGAATTTTACCCCATAAATAGCCATAACGCTTCATGGGACATATGCACAACAACATGAATTATGAACAAGAACCTTCCTTACCCTTTCAATGTGACTTTGTGCTTTCTCTCAGCATGAAATATAACTACACATCCACTTCTTATGTGCTTAAAACTCTTAGAGATGATTACAAAGTTGCAAGTGAGTCTCTAATGTTTGAATCTTGTCCCACTAGACATGCCAAAAATTGTTAACAACCCAGGTTACACCATGTGAATAAGATTGTTCAATTCTACTTCAAACTTGGACTAACATAGGATTGACCTAAAGGTTTTGGGTTACATATAATTAGAACAAACCTCTAGATTATGGGGCTAGCTCCCATAGCACATCTATTTAGATTAGTTCACTAAGACCTATTGCTATTGGGGTAAAAAGGGATAAAAAGTGCATAAAACAAATCTATTCTAAGGGGTGGTGATGCACTAATGTGATCATTCATCCACTCAATTTAGACTCTTAACAACACTAGTGAACCAAAAATGAACTAAAGCATTATCTCCAAATCTCATAAGCAATAATATTTCATATGAAGGTCCTGATGAGTGCCTATAATTTGGAGGTGGAGGATGATAGGTTTATCTTGAGGCACTTTCAACCAAATTATAATTCAAACATGATCACAAAACTTTGACATTTTATACAACCTGCATAAGATAGATTATCAACATATAAGTGTGACAAGGACATGATAAGGAAGGATTATACATACTATGAACCAGTCATATAAAATTTTGAATAGTCCATTAATAGTTCAAGAGGTTTGTTGAGTACAAAACTAGGCAAAGTTTCCTCATACTGAGGTGAGGGATACAAATCAAAGCCTTAAGGCCTAAATGTATAGTAGAATTAGAATGGAGAGAGTTTGAATGGCATGGAGTTATAGATGAGAAGTCATAAATGACCATAATCAACTCATACAATAGTTACATCAATTACAAATAATAGCCTATCCTCCTTTTGAGCATATTGACCAGGTTAAGAAACTGACTTCTTTTTCCATTATGACCATGGAATGTGCACTTTCCTCATTCATTGCATCAATTACTATGATTAATATCTCTATATTGACCCTTCTAATAGCCTCTCCATGTCATCTTTCAATTTTCTTTGTTAACTAAATAGGCCACTAGGCCCAATTACATGGTATTTGTGCTTGATTAGCCATATAAAAACTATATGATACCTTTATAACCTTTGTGTAATTCAGTTTTATTCCTGAACCTGTGTCCCATATCATGACATGATCCTTTTTAAGTAAAAAACACCTACAACGTTACCAAATTAGGTGACTAGGCCACTTGCTTTTAGCATCTGTAGACTAACATTTTGGAGGAGAGTTGCAAAGGAATTTCCAAGTGTATATTTGGTAATATAATGACTTGTAAAGATTAAACAAGTTTCAAACCTCCCCCTCTAATTATTGGCATCTTTAAAAATAGCTCTGTACCCTATAAATTTCACAAAACCTTGGAAAAGTACCCTTTTATAACAATTTTATATAGTGTCTGTATGGACTAGTACCATGGGAAAGATCTCCCAAGTGTATTAGATGTTTTAGTTATTATTAAGGTCATTTAGGAGTATTTTATTTCCAAAATATTCACATTTCTCAACTCTAGTATGTCTTAGGGTTTAAGCAAGGTTTTGTAGGTCTACCATCTTAATGATGGTTCATAAAGATGAGACCTCCAATCCCAAACGTATGGCCATGTATGTTTAGTCCATAGACCCCACTAAAAATCTTGAAAATTTTTGGTTCCCATGTAGCTTGTGTGTGGAGATACAAGCAGAATATGGTGGATTATGAGCTATTTTCAAGCCTTCTAGACCTATCATCAATCTTAGCATTCATTGATTTAATAACTTTGGCCCCTAAAGCCAACTCCTTATATCATGTATATTGATTTAATATGGGTGACTAAGATTCATTGGGATTATTTTCCTTGAGTCCCTTTATGGTGGGAGATACAAACACTTGAATAGATAGCTTGAGTTGACTATTTAGGACAATGACATTTGAGATAGGATTCTAGGACCAAACTTGGTATTTCATTAATCTCCCTTTATTGAGTCATTATCTATAAGATCTGAGACAACCTCTTATGCCTTATTATGGTTTCAAACTTTCTTAGGAGGGTCTGAACATACTAGTATGGTGTTGTGGGCCTTCTAGGCCTAAGACAGGCTTTTAGGCCTAATTGGCCTTGAATGAGTTTTTGAGGTCTAAGTGACAGGGATTTAAAACATCATAAAACCTTATTCCCTACCTACCAAACACCTTATGCAACTATTATAACTGATAAAAACCCCCCACTTTGTCTCCATTCTCTCATACAAGTCCACCTTTAGGTCATTATTTTACCTATTAGTTTGAGAGTGTTTGATAGTGGTATGGGATCTAAGTGGTTTCACTCCTTATTTACTATATATTAGATGGATTTAGAATGTCTATAGTACATTTTCAATGTTTGAAACCCCTTAGGTCTAATCCTTTATTTAATTCTATTCATATATACCTTACACAGTTAGGCTTAATATTTTTAGGAAGTTATGCTCATGTAGCCTTAGAGACCTGATTGAGTGTCCTTCTACCTCATATTGAGGTTTATTAACATTTATTAATTATTTATATGTTATCTTTATTTCCCCTTAGGTGATTTGAATTCCTTGACCAACCTTCATCTAATAATTCTTAACTCAGGCACAACCTATTATCATCAGTTTTGGGCCTAATTAGAATTAGGTGGTTTAGACTTGTATCAGGGTTTTCTTGAATTTTATAGCATTCCATAACATCATCCATTCTTACCATTATCCTACATATTTTATTTATTTATATTGATATACCACTAACACCTCTATCTTTAAATCATTCTCATTCACTTTGTGTTTTTTCATGGACTATGTAGGTTTAGTTAAGCCTCTTGGTTTTGTATGACTCTCTTGGAATACCCTTGATCCATACTAACACTAACCAATAGTGTTATTTTCTACTTCAAGGAATACCTTATAGAAAATAATGTGACCACCTAGATGAATTTGGGTCTTTACCTTCACTCTGGTGCATTCAAATTTATGTCATACACTATCACTCTTCATGAAATTATAAAACCCTTATTCTTCATCTTCATAATGACCTTGGGAAAAAATGGGTTAGTGGGCACATGATGTCGAGTTAACCCCAAAGACCCCTTTATCAATGAATTTTTCCTATATATCCAATACTCTAAATAGGGCCTTAGATTAATGTAGTTCTCCCTTATATGTTGGCTTATGTGTGAATCATACAATATGTGGAAAGTAAGTACAATAGTGACCTAGCTTGTAACTTGGCAAATCGGACTCTTAGGTTATTCCTTTAGTACTTCAAACTTGTGTATGTTTTATCCCTATGGTTGATAATAAAATAAGATAAAATATGGAAGTTTTATTTTATCAAGTACTTGATTGAATGATTTTGATAAGTTACCTTGGTTTGTGTTAGGTCTTGTAGGTGGTTAATAAATGAGGGTTGATATTATATGTATATCATTCTCTTTGGAGAAGTAACTCACATCAAATCACTTATACTGACTATTAGGATCCATTTCATTTTAAAATTAAATGACTTTAGGTGACTAAATACTTTCATCATAGTAGGACACCTATGTCGATGTAGGTGTCCACTCGAGATACTAGTGTCTAAGGAATAGGAAAGTAACTATAGACTCAAAACTTGTAGAGGTGGAAGATAAGAAAGTTTTAAGCATTATAGGTAAGATATAAGGTATGGGTAATCAACATAATATTAGTCAGCCTAAGAGATAGGCTAAAGGGCACAAGATAAGGTAGATGTGAGACTTATGAAAGTGAGAAAAGGTTTGGAACTGAGAGGAATAGCCAAGATCTAGTTTTTCCAAGTGTATAAGACTTAGGTTCTATATAATTCATAAATAGTGTCTACATTCCCCCCCTTTAATCTAGTAATTAAATTATTTATTTAGAGGAAAACAAATGTACACTTAGGTGTGTCTAAAACACCTTACCTTTTCTTGATTCCAACTTGAGTGCTTTATTGGTGATTGACCTGAAACTAAGAGCATGTTATAATAAATAATCAATGCATATAATCTGAAATTAAAAGTATTGAAAATATTAAAATTGAAAGAGAAAGGTTTAGGAGTACATCTGTGTATCGATGTAACTACCTTACCTATTGGTAAGTTGATTTGAAATGTGTGTCATTATAAGGCTTTGAAACTAAAATTAGGATAAATATGTATAAATATGTAAATTACATATATCTAAGGAGATAGAGAGATATATTAGAAGGCACATGCCCCTAATCTTGGAGAAAAATGGAGTTTCCACCTAATAGTTTAGATTAGCTCAATCATGTAATCTAATCATACTTATAACTTAGTGAGCATGAGTGAATAAAGTCAACTCATACTATCAAATTAGTATGGCTAAATGATAAAATCAAGTCCAACCTATAAACTTGGAAATATTGAGTGATTTAATCACCTCAACCATACCAAAAAGTGAACCAATGACTATAGTATATTGGCTAAATACAGTCTATAAAATTTCATCTTGGTGGGTGATGATAGTCCTTGGGAGTATTTTAAAATCTAAAATTGACTTAGATTTTGAAATATTAGGCACACATTACATAGCATACACACCTTAGATAAGACTCATGATAAAAATGTATATAAAAATGGTACCAATGTGTAAAATTATACTACAAATGTGAATCTAAATTTATATAACTAAATTGATGAGAGACTTAAACTCCTCAAGGAGGTCAAAGCAATGTTGCCATGCATCATTATCTTCTTGAGGCTTCAAAATATCAAGTTGAATAACATCCACCTTAATAAAATATTAGATGGCTAGAACTTCTTCTTTATGATCACATGAGCCAAATTCATAGCATCTTTTTTCCCAATCATCAAAAGAATAATCTAGAGTTTCATCAATAAGGGAAATAACCTCATGGGTAGAAGCATTTTCCTTTAAGAATTGTGATCCCATATTGGGAATGATAGAGTCTTATTCCTCATGAAATCAATAAGATTCTAAGGTTATTTCCTCATTGAGACTCAAGCCCCTAAATTCAATTTCTCCTAATTTAATAAAAGGGGCTCAAACTGCATTTGTTTTTGCACTCTTTCCTTTTGTAGAGCTAATCCAACTTGTTAATGTTGAATTTTGTATACATGTTGAATTGTAAGATCTTGTTTAATTACTCCATTTACATAAATATTTAGATTATGAGGCTAATATGAGTTGTTTAAGGTCATAAATGGTGTATTTTGTTAATCCCTCTACTTATTAAAGGTTACTAGTTCATTTTACAAATGTATGAGACATTTAACTTCCTACAACTCACTAGGAGTGACTACAAATGGGGTTTCTTAGCTAGCCATTGTAAAAATAAAGGCTAAAGTGGACTAATTTGATAGAGGCTCAAGCAATAAGGGAATTATAGGCATAGGTATAATTTAATTATCTTGTAGTAATCAATTATCTACACTTATAATGAGTTCATACACATTTGGAAGATTGATTTCACTCATGGATTAAACCATGAAAACAAGGTCATTATCTAGAGCCTTTAAGAAATATAGGAAAGTAGCATGGGATGGAGGTTTGACTAAGGGTGGGATTTTGTCCCAAGTTCTTTAAAATCTAAGATTAAAATTAGTCATTAACTCATGGATATGCCTTTTAATGGTTGTGAGTTTTTTTATGAAGGACAAATGATTACTTTTTCCTTTAAATTCCTTATAAATTAACTCCCCAAGGTCATCCCAAATATGAATAGAGTTTGGCCTTAAACCTCTAAACCACTATAGCACTTTACCCTTTAATAAGGATGTAAGGAGTCTCACAACTACATTGTCTTATATGACATTATAGACTACACACACATTAGTTATTTCTTGGATGTGTTCAACAAGAGTAATGGAATCTTCACTAGTGAAATAGGGTATACTTTTGAGGGTAGTAACTAGGATATCATTATATTGAATAAGGGATAAGGGGTTGCTTTCATTGAAGGGAACAAACATATGATTTCTTGGGACAATAATTGAAAAGGGTAAGAATTAGACTTCCTTTTGAATAAAACATATAGGACTAACATGAAACTAGGAAGATTAGAGTCACTAGGTGTTCATGAAGTGTCTACAAATGCTATAATGACTAAGAATATCACTAAATTATTAGTTAAACTTCTAAATAGATTCCCACTAGGCCTATAAGAAATTGTTGTTAGCTTTAAGTGCACCTTAATAGGTTCTTAAACCTACTTCAAGTGACATAATGGAAACACTCCTAGGCTTTGGGTGACCTATAGCAGGAGTGAGTCTTTAGAGAAGGGAATCTCCTTGTCAAACCATGGTACACCTAATTTAAGATCAGGTTATAGCCCCTAATCCTAAAATAACAATGCATGTGCTAAGTTATAATTGTGATTTTGTCATGAAAAGGGAGAAGAAAGAAGTTGAAAACTAAAAATAAGGTGATGAACCAAGTTTAAATATCTCCTCCAATCATTATAATAGCATAATAACAACCTCTAAATGATTTATTTAAATTACATGCTTTAATAGATCTTCTATAACATAGGTATAGTGAAAGAACAAACATGCATAAGGGTTGTATTGTCTACAATTTCCTTATAAATGAGGCAAAAGAGACTAATGACCATTTGTAATTGACCTCAAACTAATCAAAAGATACTAGGAACCACAAGATGCAATTAAAATTCTAAAGTACATAGTGAGATATCAAGGAAAGAAAGGCAAATTCAGTACTTTATATATATTTTAAGGATTAATCAAGCATTACAAGTCCTCAAATGAGCAGAGTTTTGTCATATATAATATGAAGGATCACAAATTAGGCATTTCCAGCCATATTTATAATAATTGATATGCAAAAAAGAGGAGAAATCACTATTAGACTACATAAATATAGTTATTACAACTTTATCCCAAAAGAAGACTAGTGGAAAATGAGGTCATTATGCCTTCTTCAATGCATTAGCCTACCAAATTGATGGTCTTAAATGAAAGTTAGGCATATGAATGGAGAAAAAGGCCTTAATTAACGTTATTTTAGTCCCTTGGAGTTATTGATCATGGTGAATATTTTCCTACAGGGATGTAAGATTTGAAAAACACATGCATTTATTATTCCAACTCACCTCTCTCTTCACTCCTACATGTCAAATGTTTTTGCATGGTTGACTTAGAAATGGACCTCCTATGCCACTTTTGGCCTTGAGGGTTGACTTACCTTGATGAGCACTTCAAGTAAGAGTTACATGTCTATGAGATTTGTTTTCCAATGATTTATATCTCCATCGTAGGCTTAATAACCCTTAACCCCACTTATGGTCATGCTTGACAATCCATATGAGCATAATCAAATTGAAAAATCACCTTGAATATCATGTGGTGGACTTTGAGAGATGTGAAAGAGTTTTAGTTTTTTAGTTCTTCATGAGGGCTCTTTGAGAACTTAAAACCTACATTTTAAGCTTGACAACTCCATTTTATACTCTTATCTTCTATGTAAACTTAAAATAAGCTTATTCACCACTTCAACAAACTCTCCAATACCTATTGTACATTTAAAACTAGTTTTAGGTCAATTATAAGCTTAAAACCTTCCTTAATATCTTGAATCATCATTATAAGAACTATCTGCAACACTTGTAGCTTTCTTTTTAACTTGATTTGTGATCTTAGCTATCATAAAGGCTTATAGACAAGTGTTAAAAGGTGTAATTGTACTTGTAAACCCATCAAAAATATCCTTAATTATTCTCATGACATATAACTTCTCACCATTTTTATGCCTACAATAGTTATGAAAACATTGACTTATCTTATATATCTCCAATAAAATCTTTAAGAAGCTTGTTAGGAGCCATTGAGTTTATGAAAACCCTAAACCTTGCTTTAAAACCTTGTATGGGTAGAGATTGCGCCTAAATGATATCCCATAAACATTGAAAACTTTCTTATCAATAAAACCTCATGACCCTATCAATTATGTCCATCCTCTTACTCAATTCATGCTTGGAATCATGGCAATTCACTTGATTTATAAGTTTCTTAAAGAGTCTTGAGGATTAGCTTTCACTTGTAGACTTGTCAATAATATAATCTCTTTCTCCCCTTGTATGAAAACCTATTAGGTGATTAAAACCTTATATATCTAAACCCTATACCTATAAATTCTTGTCAATCCACAAACATATGTTCACTTAATGTCTTACCAACAAGATCATTAAGCTTGATCTAGCTACCTACAACCTACTTTCATTAACTTGTAAGATTCTTTGGGGGTAATTTTATGGTGTTTAAGAGTCTACTAATGGAATTCTCTTATTTGATATAGTAATTTTTATATGTTATATAGGTTCACTCAAGATTGGAACTCCTAGTTATTTCCATGTAGGTCTTCTTGAGGCCATCTAAAAGGCTTCTAACAAGTGTACAATCTCCCAACTAGTCTGTAGACCTTGTGAGTGTCCCTCAACCATAAAACTCATTATGTCCCTACCAAATACTTGTAATAAGGTCTTACATATTCTTGAAGTCCATGAATAAGACTCTACTCTACCCATAAACATGTTGCTCTTTGAGACCATGCTTGGATAAACCCTTTTACGGGTTAACTGAATACAACAAAGAGATTTTAAAGATTTATACTTTATACTTGTTTGGGGACTTACCATCAAGATAGAAACACTTCAAAACATATTGGAATTTTACTCTTTGTTTTAGGCTTGTGTGGGTTTTTAATCTTGGAACCTTATAAATGTGGTCTTGATTGCTATAAAGCCTAATATGGTTTATTTTCTTACATTATGTTGAGATCTTCTTAAACTTACCTTGTCAAGCCTTGAATTCTTATCTTCTTATTTGGTAGCTTTTATTTAAAAGTTTGTAAGTCACTAGATCATGATTGAGACCTTGAATAGGTTAACCCTTTCACCATATTACAGTCTTCAATCATGTATAATGATGTTTAGGTTCAGTAAGGCTTTAAGAGAGTTTGAGGAGGCCCACATTCCTTAAAGCTAATTATTTTTTATTGACTTTGTCTTGTAACTTGTACACTTCATAACCTATATATGTTCCCTCATGTTCTACAATCTCTTGACTCCAAGACCTTCAAACCTTTTGAAAATATCCTGTAGACCTAGAAGTTTGAGATTTTACTCTTAAAATTGTTTGTAAATCCACTTAGACATGATTTTGAATGAGTGTGAATGGATATTGATTACATATGAGTATTTATCACCTAAATAACTTTGTATAAAGCTTACAATTCCTAAATCCTCTCTTAGCTTGTATTGGCAAGTTTACATCTTTCATGAGTAACTTGTAGTCATCTTCCACCTCCTTTCTTATGATCTGCAAGTCTCTTGAGGTCTTGATAACTATGTATTCATTTTTTAACAAAGGATGTCCATGGAACATGAGGAACCTTTAGATATCACCATCTTCCCTTAGAATCATGGGAACATATTATGAGCCTACTTGCTCTTTGAGATTCAAATAACCTACTCTCTTGAAAACCATGAGTCTACATATAACATATTTGAAAATGCATTGGATGTAAGAGGGAGTTTTAGGCTTGCTTGAAAACACCTTACGAGAAGAAAAACATATCAAAACATAGTGATAACCCATTTTTAATTTATAGTCCTGTATAAGCTCTTTCCAAGCTTGAATCTCATTGAAACTTTAATTACAAATGATTATTCTCTACTTGTAATTTCTTTGTAGAGTGTTCAATGTAGAGGATATTTATTTTATATATTTTTAGACCTTCCACTAAGCTATAAATACTTAAAAACATATTGAAACTTTCACTCCTTCCTGTAACTTCCCTCATCTTCTTAAAATTTTCCTTGATATAAGTTTTGCATGTTTTACTAATAGACGATAGCTTAGGTTTTTATGATCCATGAACTTTATCTTACTCATCACAATCCCATACATCAAAAAAAGTATCAATTTAACCTTTGGAGATTTGTCTATTTGCTTGAATGAGGGTCTTGAAACACAAAGACCTTATGAAACTTGCCTACAAACCTATGAATCTCCCTCACTTGATTGAAACCTCATTGAAAACATTGAAAATTGTTTTAATAAACATGTAGCTCTATTTATATTATGTTAGTTGTAAAGGTAAAGTTTTTTGACTTGTTTGACATTCTATATTCTAGAAACAAGAATTAAGTAACTTATGCACTATTTAATTCTAAAAACTTAGACATTTGGCATAAGACACCATAGTACCCTCACTCAACTTGCCTAGCAGGAATTATATGTTTGATTGACTTGCACTATTTTAGGTTTGACTGGGTTAGAGATAAGGCATACTATTTTGTTATTTTATTTCCTTTTGTCTTTTCTCATTATCCTTATCTTTGGCAACACATCCAATATCTCCTTACATGTAGGGAATATATACAATAACTATGATTCTTCCCAATCATTCATTTGATTTCCCAAGATAGCTAGATGTGTCTACAAGATCTCCTAAAAAATGACTCTACTTTGCATAGTAGCTTCAGGCACTCTATAGTAGCTATAGGCAATTTTTAGGTAAAACCTTCAGTTGCTATGGGTATTTTATAGTGGCTACGGGCAACTTGTAGGTGAAATATTTAGTTATTGTGGGTATTCTATAGTGGTTGTAGGTAACCTATAGGTGAAGCCTACAACTGGGATGAGCACTCTATAATGGCTATGGGCAAATTATAGGTAAAAATTATAGTTGTTATAGGCACTCTGTAGTGGCTACAGGTAACTTTTAGGTGAATCCTATAGTTACTATGGGTAGCCTATAGTAGCTATGGCTTAGCAAGATTCTATAGCTTTACACAATCCTACAAATACTTGTTAGATAAATTGACACCAATATAATTCAATAAAGGAAAAACATCAATAACTCATAACATAACACACACACACACACACACACACACACACACACACACATTAATGAACATAAAAAATCATAACTTCACTCATTCATTTGAATTAGTGATGGATAATTATAAGATTTACATAGAAAAAGACATAGACTAAGCATAGATGAGGTTATAAAGTAAGCAATTAATGGCCTCATCAGTTGCATATGTAATAAAGAAGGAGACCATAAAAAACCTATTTATAAAGGATTCCCCCCAAGATGGTGTAATGAGAGTTACTCTAAATAAAGGCTCTTCAAGAATTCCTAGAGAGGTTGGGAGGAATGATGCCTAGGTTAAGGTAGTTAAGTGCTTGGTCATACCTAATGTTGAGTGAGGATTCCTCTACACTTAAAATGGTAGGGAGATTAGATTGATTATAAGAGGGAGTGGTAAAATGATGAATGGTGACAAATATTTTGGAATTAGAAGGTTGAGAATGGATCTGAGAAGCAAGATAAGCTATTATATCTACAAATTTATTAGTAGATCAAATAATAGATTAGACCAGGTAATGTTTGAATGATGTTAAGAGTTTATCAACTAAAAGTTTATATTTTTTCAAGACATCATTCTTACATTAATATGATATGTTGACCTAGTTGACTATAATTTGGGAATCACTAAAGATATGGATTATCTTAATTCCTAAGGCTATAGCAGTTTGGAGACCTATCACTAGAGCTTCATACTCGGCCATATTATTGGTACATTCAAAATCAAGTTTGAAGGAGAGAGGAAGGGGTTCACAATCAAGAAGAATGAGAATAACTCTAGCACCCACTCCTTGTTGGCACTTTGAGCCATCTAAGAACATGGCCATTTGGTAGGTTATGCCATCTTCTTGAAAAAGAGTTGTTATAGACTCATCTAGAAAGGTATGAGGAGGTGGTTGGTTATTTGGTAAAGAAAATTTGACCAATTGGTTGGAAATGACATTCCCTTTAATCAAATTCTAAAATATTATGGATGATATAATGGAAGATATAAGTCATGGCACATTGGTAGGTTGTACTAGTGTTCTTTAACCTGAAAGGTTGGACTCTATAGAAAAATGTTCCCTAAGGGGTGGTAAAGGCAGTTTCATGCTGATCTTCAGGAGCAATCAAGATTTGATTATAACCCAAAAACCTATCCATGAGAGATAACATCTCATGATCAGATATAAGATCAACAAGTTGGTCAATACTAGGTAGAGGAAATTCATCCTTAGGGTAGGTGAGGTTAAGGTCATGAAAGTCTACATAAATGCATAGACCTCTATTGACTTTGGTGATAGATATGATATTTGAGACCCATTGGGGTAGACAATGGTTTGAATGAAGTTTATATATAGGAGGCACTGAAGATCTTCTTTGATGAGAATGGCTATGTAAGGATGCATGCATCAAAGTTTCTATTTAATAGACTTGGCATCATGATGAGTGATTATGTTATGGGTAGAAATGGTGGGGTCAATCCTAGGCATATCACTATAAGACCAAATGAATGTTATGCTACAGTCTTGTAGGAAAGAGGAGAAGTCCAAAAGTTCTTTGGCATTCAGTGATTAACCTAATTTAACAATGTGAGGGTTGTTTATGGTGCCCAAGCTGATATCTATGGTGGCTTTATTTGACATAGTCAAGGATTTAAGAGGAAGGGATTTGTGGATATAATAATCCCTCACATTGAGGTAGGCAAGAATGGAATCATCATCTTGATGTTATATGGTGTTGATGGTAAGAGAATCATTTTATACCATTTCAAGGTGCATGAGTGGAAGGACATTGGTTTGGCCACCTTTTTGGTAGATGAGAGGGCCCAAACTAATGGTATTGACTAGAAAAAAAATGTTAGGTGGGATGATGATAGGATCTTTAGGAAAAAAAATTGGTTGGGTTGGTGAGGATGGGATATTTTCCTCCATGGTGGCAATGGTTTTGGGTGAATTGGTGGGTTCTTCAGGTGGTTCATACCCAAGGCCAAATGACTCATGAGGTTGCAAAGTTTTGATATGGGGTAGCTCATGAGGCTCTTATTCAAATACCAAAGTCAAATCCTTTCCAATCACATCTATGAAGATACAACTAGTAAACTCTAGTTTGATAAGATATGAAAAGTCAGAGGTAAATGGTTAAATGGATAAAGTAGTGGTATGGGCTGGAAGTAGTTGATCAAGTCCCCCACAAATGAAATTTATTTAATGGTTAAGGAGCTTGAAGGGGATGATGGTTCTAATGTTAGGGTGGTAAGAAGGGTCATGCATAAGATTCCCATATTCTTGGGGAGTAGAGAAGGTATCCAAGGCTAAGAGTATATAGTATCCAAGGGAAAGACACTAGTAGGTGGTTTCCATGGGGTTCCCTATAAGAACTTAGGAAGAAGGGATAGACAAGCTAGTAAAAGCTTCATCAACATTTGGTGTAGAAGTGTCATGGGTTTTGGTTGGTGGGGTTGTGTCATTAGCAAATGGTTATGAGGTGGATGAAGGAAGAAGGAGGATGTCATTAGGCTAATATGTCATATTTCAAGATGTGAAAGGACTAGGGTTAGCTTGGATAGTCACAACTTGCCCTTTGTGCTCAAATTTGACACATTGATGTAAGGTGGAAGGAACACAACTCATGGCATGAATCCAAGGGAATATGAGTAAAACATTGTATTGGAATTCTCCTTTTACAACATAATTTTTTTTGAGAATGGTATGGGTCCTTACATAGATATGGAGGACAACTGTGCCCAAAGTAATAGCCATGGTACCATTGAAAGAATAAAGGATAACTATGCTTTTATACATGATGTTTGTGGGTAAGTTAATCTAGTCATAGGTGTGGGAAGAGATAATATTGATGATGGATCCTTCATCAATCATCACCCATTTGATGTGGGTTTGATTAATGTATGTTGTAATGAAAAGGGGGAACTTTGAATGAATAAAAGGTATTTTTGAATCTTTGAAGGTGACAAAGTTGGAAGTTTGAAGGGCCCCAACAAAGATGGTGAGAGGTTGAGTGTCATTGGGTTAGACCTCAATAGATTACAAGGTTTATATGAGTGCTTAGAGGTGATGTGAAGAGGTAGAGACTAGCTCATATAAGCTCATTTTTATCAGAGTTTAGTGAAGCTATTTGAGGATAGCTTTCTGAATGGTTATTGCATATGGGTTAGGGTATGGATGATTAAATGGGGAGGCACCTAAGATAGACAACTTGGGTTTGTTTAAAGATAGAGATGGTCAGGTATTATTTTCTTGAGAGTTTGGGATAGGATAAGTCCAAGGAATATATACCTTAGCCTTCTCTTTATCCTTCTATTGGGCCCAAGATCAGGTAATCATGTGAATAGTATGGATAAGGGGGTTTGCTAGATTGGGTGGTTACTTTGGTTCCTTCTCTTTACTTTTGGGTGAGATAAAAGATTGGATGGGTTGAGTTGGTGGTTGGATTGGAAATGGGGATGAAAGAGGTTTATCTGATAATAGATCATCATCTTCATACAAGATATGAACAAGTATTTGAAGAGACTTCTAGTTTTCTATTTCATGTCATGGTTCCCTATGGTATGCACATATCAAGTTATCATTGACCCAAGAGGGATTGGTATGTGAAGGATTAAAGGGTTTGATGGGTGATAAGCTTAAGGAAGAAGTTTTCAATAACTATTGGGAAATGGTTAAGTAAGATTTGGCTGAAGGTGGTAGAGGTTTAGTGGTTTTTGTTTTGGGTGTTAAAGTAGAAGGTTATGTGGACATAGGTTTGATGGTAGGTGTCTTGGGTAAAGTGGTATTCTTGGCTAATAGTTTTGGTTTAGGAAAGATGGTTAACAAGTTAGAGGTAGAGGAGGGCAAGGTAGGCAACTTAGGAATTGTTGGTGTAGTGAGGAAAGGTGTCTTAGAAAGCAAGTATGAAGGTGTGACCAATCAAGGTGGTAGGTTTTTGGTAAAAATGATAGACATTATATTCAAGGTAGAGGGATGAGGACCCAAAATAGAGGGAAAGATTGAGGGAGTTAAAATTTTGGGTTTTGGGCCTTTTGGTGGTTTTACTTCTTTGGTTGTTTTAGTTATTGGTTTTGGAGGGGATTTGGTCACTTTAGTTGTCTTAGTGGGTTTAGGTTTATAAGGGTCAATTAATTTGGGGGAGGTTTTAGTTGGTTTGGTGGAGGTTTTAGTTGGTTTATAAGGGTTAGGCTGGTCTACCAAAGAAGGGGTTAGAAGTTCTAATTTGGTTCTCTTACCTTTGTCTTGACCTCTAACAAAAAGTTCCAAAATTAGAGGTTTGGTGGATGGAGTTATCTTCTCTTTTTAGATAGCTTCTAAAGAGGGAGTGGATGTTTTTATAATAGGGGAGGAAGGTGTGATATCCTATAATGGAGGTGTGGGCATGGTGTCTTCCTTTGTTTGGGTGTCCAAAGGAATAGAAGGTAGTTTATTCCCTTCCATTGGGGGATGGGGAAAGAGGCAGTCAATGTAATGTTTTCTTCAACAATGGGTTCATTAGTAACCACATTAATAATATGTTCCTCATGAGATGGGTTTGGTTTATTGTCATGGTAAGGGATATAGGGAACATGATTAGGGAAAGTCTTATAGAATATGTCAAAGTCCTGGTTTGGTGGTGTAATGGGATTTTTTAATGTAAGATCCCCCTTATCAATGAGGGATTGGATAAGGTATTTGAAGGTGTTGCACTTATTGATGTCATTTCCTATGACTTAGTGAAAGGCACAATGATCATTCTCATTATACCAACCTAGTATGGTGTGATAAGTGTCAAACTATTAGGGTGGTTTAATTAGTAGAAGTTGTATGATATTGACTTTTAGTAACTTTTCCAAAATAGAAGGATAGGGATCCCTAATTAGAGTTAATTGCTTATGATTATTCCAATTTTGGTTCCTTTGGTTTTCATTTGAATAATTAGAGGAGTTAAATGTTTGGTTCCTTGGGTTTTATTGGTTGGTAGATGGTGGTGGTATGGCTTTGAGGATAATGTCATTGGAAGTTGCTTTGTTTTTAGTATTAGGATTGGTTTGGAAGAAAAGGGCTCATTGGGTTTGTAAGTTGGGTTCTTAATTTTAAAATTTAACCTTCATTCATCAATGGCTCTATTTTCTATTTTGTGAGCCCTGGTAAAAGCTTCATCAAAGGTTCAAAAGCTTTGGACATGCAATGTAGATGAAATATGTTTTATGCATGCTCGAGAGAAGAGCTCTATAAGCTCAATTTAGGCAATGAAAAGGAAAGTTGGTTAATTAAGCTCCTCCAATGAGCCACAAAATCAACAATAGATTCATCTTCAAATTATCAAATGGAGTAGAGGTTAGTAATATAAACTTTCTTGGATATATTGATCAAAAAGTGACTAAATAAGTTTTGGGATATTTGGGTGAAAGATAGGATGGAATGTTTGGGTATGGTACTATACCAATATAATTCTAGTTTGGATAATGACATAGGAAAGGTATGGAGGAGAAGAGTGTCACCATGGTCAATCAAGTAGCATGACTGGCTAAATTCTCTTAAATGTTGTTGAGGGTCTTCCTTACTATTAAAATTAGTAAATTTTGGAAGTTTCCATTGGGTCGGGTAAGGTCTGATGGGGACCAAAGGGTGAATAGGCTCATGGAAAATTTTATCATAAGATATGAGATTATGGGTGTCATAGATGGATGACTCAAGGGTAGTCATCTTATCCATGATCAACTTCATGAAATCTACTTGAGGTTGTTGGGATGTATAGTTATATGGTATGTTTTGTTTAGGTTGGGCAATGTGTGAATAACTAGGAGATAGTTGAGATGACTCCATGTATTGGTATGTGGTCCTTGGAGGTTAGGTGAAAGATATATATTGGTATGTATATGTTAATGGTTGGGTAGTAGGCATATGCCCTTATGGGTTATGAAAATAACTAAAGGTTACATGTTGGGTCAGAGTAGTGGTTGGGCTAGTGGCTAATGGAAGGGTGATGACTCTTGTGATAATTGGTGGTAACATGGAGCGTATGGACACCTTAAGGCTTGGAAGTGGGGTATTTTTTAATGGATTGAAGGTAACTATAGGAATATGGGTAGATTTATAGGTAGACACTCCTATTGTAGGGGAGTGATTAGTAAGAGGTATAAGGGTAGTGGTAGTTTAGGTTGGCAGGTTAGTTTCAAGGGAGTTGTTGGTTGATGATAATTTTTAGGAAACTATAGGTTGATTAGTTACTATGGTATTGGAGTTATTACCCATGATATGGAGATTCATGCCATAAGGTAGGTCTACAGGTGGAGTCAAAACTAGGATTTGGTAAGATGTGGTTCTTAGGTAGTGTTGTAAGGTTACATGGTTGTTGTTTAGGAAAGTAGTAAAATCCATATCTCCTAAGACTACATATGTAGGACTTCTCAAAGAGTGGGGAGAATTTGTGGGTTTTAAAATATGTTCCATGGATGAAGAGGTGGAATTTGGTGATGGTTGATTTGGTGGTGGGTTTTATTCCTCGAGGTCCTTCTATTGTTGGTGAGTGAGAACCATATGAGAAGATAAAAAATGATGATACGTTATAAAAAATAAAATAAAGAGAAATAAAAAAAGAATCAAGGAAAAAAATGCATTCTCTAAGAGTGCATTAAATCCTAGTATTCTTTTTTATCTCTCTTTTGGCTTATGCCTTAGAAAAGCGTGAAGAGGAAATTGGCTTGAGTAGGTCCTAAACAAGGTAGTCTATGTTTGGTTTTGGGTTATGTTTAAGCACTCAAGAAGAAGTATATATTGGATTGAGTACATGGCTTAGTGATTTCTCCCCTCAATTCATGATTCCACAGCTAGTGCAGGTGCTTAACTAATATATATATCGATTACCAGATTTTATACTCAACCAAAGAGCTGAGTTAGTTATCCCCTCAGTGATTAAATCTAAGTATGATAACCAAGAAAAGGTAATGTGGTCTGCTAAGTGATAAAATCATAGTTGGGCCTTGTCTCAAGTGATTTTTATATTTTTTTTGTGTAATTCTTTTGGTTGTGTAACATTTGTGAACTACGGTTAATTTGCTTTGCTTAATTATCCAGGTGAATTAGAAACAAGCGAGCAAACAATGGATGAAGGTTTATTTTAAAGCCAAAATAAAATTTTATATTTAAAATATCTAAATGCAATCTAAATTCAAGATGAAAATTCATGTCCTAATCCTAGGATGATTGCTCTTTTTATTTTTTATTTTTTAAAATGGAAGGAAAATAGACTTTAACTTTTCTAAGACAAAAATGCAACTAAAACTTGTGTTTTTATTTATTTTTATTAAGAAAGAAGGAAAGCTTAATTTTCATAGAATGAAAATAAATGACTTTCACTAATGAAATTATAAATGTCCTAAAATATTTATGAACCCAAGAAAACTCAAGGGTCCGACCAGGCGTGCCAAAATGTTTCTATCTAGTTTTTATTTTTTTTTCTAAGTGTGAAAAGAAGAAACTAGTGGAGAAGGGTGTGTATAAGAATACCTATTAAATTCACACATGTTGAATCCAAAATTTATGATAACTCCTCTTTGGCTAGGTAAGAATGATATGTAATTGTAAATCACTACCATAAAACTTATTTTTTAGATAAGTAGTCGGATGGATTGCCTAGTGTGAGCTAGATCCTAGAAATGAAAGCTTTCTAGGAGGTGTCAATCCATCTTATTTAAAAACTTAAGTTGTTAAATGAAAATGAAAATATTTAAATAAAATTAAAAAAATGAACCTAATAATAATAAATTAATTAATAAAACTAAATGCTTTTCTTAGATGGCTAAAATAAAGCAACTAGTTTTAATAATGCTAATACTGAAAATTGGTTAAAACAAAGTTGTGGTTTTTGGTTTGGATTGGTTTGATAAATCTCAAAATAATGATTTGGTTGGGGTTGGGAAATGGTTGGGATGGTGAAGGGAAAATTTTTCAAGAAAACAAGAGAGATAAATGGTCAAAAGGAGGGCCAAGAAGGCAAAGGGGCAAATGGTCAAAATGAGGCCAAGAAGGCAAAGGGGCAAATGGTCCAAATAAAGCCAAAAAGGCAAAGGGGTAAAGGGTCATGAAGAGGGAAAAGAGATATGGGTAAGAGGATAAAACTACAAGAGGTTAATAAATGAATCAAATTAAAGAATAAGGCCAAAGGGAATGGAATAAAGAAATTAAGATAGCTAAACAATAATATTACCTCAATGCTTGAAGATGTTTGTTGATGAAGATTGGCTTGTTGAAGATCCTTTATGATTTTGCATAGTTTCATTGCTTCATACTCTTTTTACTCCAAGATGCGGATGACTTCCATAATGATAACCTCCTTAAAAAAACCTACAAACAGATTTTAATAACAAAAGACTAACTTTCCACTTTTAACCTTGGGTGAAGGAGAGGAGGGTATTTATAGAATTTGTTGTGAAGAATCATGCAAAAAGAGGAATATTATAATTATGGCACCATTTTACATGTGATGCATGAATTATTCAAAAATGAGGTTGATGAGGATTACCATTTGGGTTGGTGAGTCTATCACCTTGCACATGAATCTAATTTTGAATGAGAATCATGCACATGGGTTTAAATGAGACCAAAGACTTTTCACCACCCTTACTTGTCTTAATTCAAGAACTTAAAGAGATGGCACACAAAATGTGGTTAAATTTTCAATGTGGTAAATGAATTAGTCAAAATGAGGTTAGTGGGGATTCTAATTTGGGTTGGTGAGTCTCCCATTTGGGTTAAAAAGTAAAAATGGGTGCCCTTTGTCTTTTCCAAAGCACTAAAGAGGTAGGTATCTCATTTTTAAGTATAATTTCATGTGTGAAGGAAAAATACATGTTTAATGATGGCCCCTTAAGGATAAATTCACCATATTTCAAGGGAGGGCCCTTCTGATTCTTGAATAAGGTTATTAATCACCTTAGGAAAGGGTCCCAAGTGGGGTATGATGTCCCACATCAAGCCAACTCACTTCTAAGCCATGTCACTTTCACTTTCCATATCACTTTTCATATCACCTTCCATGTTACATGCCATGTCACTCACCATGTCACTTTCCATGTCACATTCCATGTTACTTTCCATGTCACATGCCATGTAACTTACCATGTCACATGCCATGTAACTTACCATGTCATCATGAATAGTGATAGTGGGTCCCATAGTGAATAGTAATTTTGAATAGTATTGCGTGACTAGGAGAATAGTGATTTGGTTAGGTTAAGAGGGGTTGGTTAAGGATTAAGAAGGTTTAGGTTGTCTTTAGGGGGTCATGAGGCATTTAGTCATTGAAAAATTTAAGTGTGCAGTTTTCTAGTGTCTACACTCCTCAATGGAAAAATATGTCTTAAATCCTTGTTCATGTCTTGATTAACCATGACAGACCTTATTCAATAACTAGAAGCATTCAAATTAAGGATAATGAAATATCTTGTTAAGGGTATAGTGTATCATCTCAAGGTTATAAACATATAAATAGGGTCCTAAAAGGTGATTTAAAATGGATAAATATGTTAAAAGGAGTCTTATGAGGCACAATGAAATCATGAATACATCAAAAAGGCCCCAAGGAGTGTATTTGAGGATATAAAAGGTATAAATATTATATAAAATGTTATTAAATTAATTTTAATAAAGTAGGCCTTCTTAATTACTCATAAAGTTCATATAATGTTTGAAAACTCCTCCATGACACCTTCCCATCCATAAAACTAGTAAAAATGGTGTCGAGGATAATTATATACCTCTATTCAATTTTTGGTGGTTTTCATCCCTTTCAACGTGAAGTGCACTTGAACATAAAAATAACCATTAGATAAAAGTGTGGTTATTAATATTTAATGGCTTTAAATATGTTTTTTAGGTTACCTAAAATCAAAGGAGATACATTCTTGGATGTAAATGATAGGTTTTAAGCTCAATTTAGAGAAAACTAACTTTCATGAGGTTGCAGTCAAGAAAATTGATAGAGAAACTATTGAATGCATAGGTTAAAAGGTTAAATAATAATTTCACATATGGGATGGGATCTAATATCCTTATTATAACACCTATGAGGTGCCTCAAACCTTTCTTGTTGGCTCAACATGCATAACTAGACATAAAAGCCATAAAAAAGAAGAATTGTTAAGAGGTTGCAAAGTGTTATGTGGCATTATTCATAATTTTAAAACATAGAATAAAAGTTGAAAGAAAAAAATAAGGTTGTATAGGTACCGTAAATCATTAAAAATCTATCACATGTCCTCAAGGAGGAAATCCATGCTCCCAAGCTTTAAAATAATGCAAAATCAATCCAAGATTTCCTTTGCAAGCACTTGCAAATGATTTTATAGGATGTGCTACTTTTGATCAAGAGTCTTATGGGGCCATATTACCATTGGAATATAATTATATGTTATTTAATAACACTTTCCATGTGTTTAAAATAATCAATAAATGGAAAGGGCTATGAATCATTGATAAGAAGTCAAAATAGTCTACAAACAAGCCCGATGAAGGCATAATTTGAGGGTTAATTTCACTTATCCTAATGCATTACAAAGGATGGATATTAGAGGAGGTTGGGAAATATATTTAGAATCATATAAAGCTAAATAAAATAATTAATAAACTTCAAAACATTTGGATTCATCAAAAACATCACCTGAAGTCTTAAACCCATATAAAACCCTAAGAGCTTGTGAATCCACTTTTCAAAGTTATAGAGCTTATCCAAGCAGATTATATGATGTTTTTAGGTTTATAAATGATTTAAAGGATCTAAGAGATCACCCTAAAATAAATTTTTAGGTCTTAGGTCCTTGAAGATGATGGTTAAGGTTTATAACTGGAGTTTAAGTTATAAATTTCCTCTATAGGCTTACAAACAAAAAAGTGAGGTTTTAATGCATGTTTGGATGTTTCTCTTCATGAGTGGGCCTAAATAAATCCCAATAACCTTACCCCTTGAATTAAATACCATCCATGTATGGGTGTAGTACTGTTATAGCCATTTTATATCTTTAAGGAGGTTTCAATCTTGGAGAGACCTTTACAAGCTTACAAGCATAGAAATCTAGTTTTCAATGATTTATAAGGTGTTTATTTTGAATATAGAATGTCAAACAAGTCAAAAAACTTTACATTTACAACTAACATAATATAAATAGAGTTACATGTTTATTTAAGAAATTTTTAAGGTTTTCAATGAGCTTTCAATCAAGTGAGGGAGATTCACAGATTTGTAGGCAAGTTTCATAAGGTTTTTGTGTTTCAAGACCCTCATTCAAGCAAATAGACAAATCTCCAAAGGTTAAATTGATACTTTCTTTGATGAATGATATTTTTATGAGTAAGATAATCTTCATGGATCATAAAAACCTAAGCTATCATCTGTTAGTAAACACATGCAAAACTTATATCAAGGCAAATTTTAAGAAGATGAGGGAAGTTACAAGGAGTGAAAGTTTCAATATGTTTCTAAGTCTTTATAGCTTATTTTAAGGTATAAAAATATATAAAATAAATATCCTCTACATTAAACACTCTCCAAACAAATTACAAGTAGAGAATAATCATTAGTAATTAAAGTTTCAATGAGATCCAAGCTTGGAAAGAACCTATACAGGCCTGTAGATTAAAAATGGGTTATCACTATGTTTTGATATGTTTTTCTTCTCATAAGGTGTCTTCCAACAAGCCTAAAAATCCCTCTAAAATCCAATGCCTTTTCAAAGATGTTATATGTAGACTCATGGTTTTCAAGAGAGTAAGTTATTTGAATCTCAAAGAGAAAGTAGGCTCCTAATAGGTTCCCATGACTCTAAGGGAAGATGGAGATATCTAATGGTTCCTCATTTTCCATGGACATCATTGGTTAAAAAATGAATACATACTTCTCAAGACCTCAAGAGACTTGTAGATCATAAGAAAGGAGGTGGAAGATGACTACAAGTTACTCATGAAAGATGCAAACTTGCCAATGCAAGCTGAGAGAGGATTTAGGAATTATAAGCTTTATACAAAGTTATTGAGGTGATATATACTTATATCTAATCAACATACATTAATCAAAGATCCCCCTTTTCATTAAAATATAAATTAATCAAACCCACATCAAATGGGTGATGATCGATGAAGGATCCATCATCAATATTATATCTTCCCACACCTATGACTAGATTAACTTACCCACAAACATTATGTCTAAAAGCATAGTGATCCTTTATTCTTTCAATGATACCATGGCTACTACTTTGGGCACAGTTTTCCTCCATATCTATGTAGGGCCCTGTACCATTCTAAAAAAAAATTATGTTGTAAAAGGATAATTCTAATAAAATGTTTTACTCAGATGCCCTTGGATTCATGCCATGAGTTGTGTCCCTTCCACCTTACATCAATGTGTCAAATTTGAGCATGAATGGAAAGTTGTGACTATCCAAACTAACCCTAGTCCTTTCACATCTTGAAATATGACATATTAGCCTAATGACATCCTCTTTCTTCCTTCATCCACCTCATAACCATCTACTAATGACACAACCCCACCAACCAAAGCCCATGACACTTCCACACCAAATGTTGATGAAGCTTTTACTAGTTTTTCTATCCCTTATTCCTATATTCTTGTAGAGAACCCCATAACAACCACATTCCAGTGTCTTTCCCTTGGATAATACAGACTCTTAACCTTGGATGCCTTCTCTACTCCCCAAGAATATGAGAATCTTAGGCATGACCCTTATTATGACCCTAACATTGGAACCATCATCCCCTTCAAGCTCCTTAACCATTAAATAAATTTCATTTTTGGGGGACTTGATCAGCCACTTCTAGCCCATACCACTACTTTATCCATCTAACCATTTACCTCTGACTTTTCATATCTTATCAAACCACAGTTTACTAGTTGTATCTTCATAGATGTGCTTGGAAAGGATTTGACTTTGGTATTTGAATAAGGGCCTCATGAGTTGCCCCATATCAAAACTTTAAAACCTCATGAGTCATTTGGCCTTGGGTATGAACCACCTGAAGAACCCACCAATTCACCCAAAACCATTGCCACCATGGAGGAAAATATCCCATCCCCACCAACCCAACCAATTTTCCTACCTGAAGATCCTATCATCATCCCCCTTAACTTTTTTCCTAGTCAATACCATTAGTCTAGGCCCTCTCATCTACCAAAAAGGTGGCCAAACCAAAGTCCTTTCACTCATGCACCTTGAAATGGTATAAAATGATTCTCCTACCATCAACACCATATAACATCAAGATGATGATTCCATTCTTGCCTACCTCAATGTGAGGGATTATTATATCCACAAATCCCTTCCTCTTAAATCCTTGACTATGTCAAATAAAGCCACCATATATATCAACTTGGGCACCCTAGACAACCCTTGCATTATTAAATTAGGTTAATCACTAAATGCCAAAGAAATTTTTGACTTCTCCTCTTTCCTCCAAGACCATAGCATAACATTCATTTGGTCTTATAGTGATATGCCTAAGATTGACCCCACCATTGTTACCCATAACATAATCTCTCATCATGATGCCAAACCTATTAAATAGAAACTTTGATGCATGCATCCTTACATATCCATTCTCATCAAAGAAGAGCTTTAGTGTCTCCTATCTATAAACTTCATTCAACCCATTGACTACCCCAATGGGTCTCAAATATCATACATATCACCAAAGTCAATGGAGGTCTACGAATTTGTGTAGACTTTCATGACCTTAACCTCACCTACCCCAAGGATGAATTTCCTCTACCTAGGATTGACTAGCTTGTTGATCTTATAGCTGATCATGAGATGTTATCTCTCATGGATAGGTTTTTGGGTTATAATCAAATCTTGATTGCTCCTGAAGATCAGCATAAAACTACCTTTACCACCCCTTAGGGAACATTTTTCTATAGAGTCCAGCCTTTCAAGTTAAATAACACTAGTGCAACCTACCAATGTGCCATGACTTATATCTTCCATGATATCATCCATAATATTGTATAAGACTATGTAGATGACCTTCTTAAGAAATCCAAACCTTAAAAATGTCACTTGACTATTCTTATGATCATATTTGAATGCCTTATTTGTTATCATGTTTGCCTTAATCCCAAGAAATGTATTTTTGGGGTCCTTTTAGGAAAGCTTCTTGGATTTATCATCTCTTTTCATAGAATAAAAGTAGACTCAGACAAATTTAGAGAAATTTTATACATGCCTCCTCAAACCAACCTTAATCAACTCCATAGCCTATAGGGAAAACTCTAATCCATTCACCATTTCATTTCATAATTTTTAGACCAATGATAACCTTTCCATCACCTTCTAAATAAGGATGTATTTTTCAAATGGAATAGTGATTATCAAAAGGCCTTTGATTTTCTCAAATAGTACCTTTTGTTACCACCTATTCTCACCCCTCCTAAGGACCATCACCCCTTTTACCTATATATCTCTATGACTGACCATTCCCTAGGGGTAATTTTGGCTCATCAAGATAAAAAAACACAAAGAGTAAGTTGTATACTAAATTATCCACATGCTTATAAAATACAAGACTTGTTATATACATATTAAGAAACTCTACTTAGCATTGACCTTCATGGCCATCAAGCTTTGCCACTACCTTCTTAACCATAAAACCTATGTCATCACTAACACTGACCCACTTAAGTACATGCACTCTAAACCATACCAAAATCCATGTATGGCTAAGTGGCTCATGATCTACTTTAATTCAACTTTTAATTCCTCCAATAGAAGTTGATTAAAGGGAAGGTCATTGCCAACCAATTGGTCAAATCTCCTTTACCAAATAACCAACCACCTCCTCTTACCTTTCTAGATGAGTCTATAGCAACTCTTTTTAAAGAAGATGGCATAACCTACCAAATGGTCATGTTCTTCGATGGCTCAAAGTGCCAAAAAGGAGTGGGTGCTAGACTTATTCTCATTCTTCTTGATGGTGAACCCCTTCCTCTCTCCTTCAAACTTGATTTTGAATGTACCAATAATATGGCTGAGTATGAAGCCCTAGTGATAGGTCTCCAAATTGTTATAGCCTTAGGAATTAAGACAACCCATGTCTTTGGTGATTCCCATCTTATGGTCAATTAGGTCAATAGATCCTATCAATGTAAGAATGATGTCTTGAAAAAATATAAACTTTTCATTGACAAAATCTTAATGTCATTCAAACATTACATGGTCTAATCTATTCTTTGATCTACTAATAAATTTGTAGATATAATAGCTTACCTTGCTTCTTAGATCCCTTCTAAACCTTCCAATTCCAAAATCTTTGTCACCATTCATCATTTTACCACTCCCTCTTATAACCAATCTAATCTCCCTATCATTTTTAGTGTAGAAGAATCCTCACTCGACATGTGGTATGACCAAGCTCTTAACTACCTTAACTTAGGCATCATTCCTCCCAACCTCTCTAGGAATTCTTGAAGATCCTTTATTTAGAGTAACTCTCATTACACCATCCTAAGGGGAATCCTTTACAAATAGGGCTTTGATGGTCTCCTTCTTTATTGCATATGCTACTAATGAGGCCATTAATTGTTTATTTTATAACCTCATCTATTCTTAGTCTATGTCTTTTTCTATTTAAATCTTATAATTATCCACCACTAATGCAAATGAATGAATAAATTTGTGATTTTTTATTTTCATTAATGTGTGTGTGTGTGTGTGTGTGTGTGTGTGTGTGTGTGTGTGTGTGTGTGTGTGTGTGTGTGTGTGTGTGTGTGTGTGTGTGTGTGTGTGTGTTATGTTGTAAATTATTGATTATTTTCCTTGATTCACTTATATTGGTGTGACTTTATCTAATAAGTATTTGAAGGATCATGCAAAGCTATAGAATCTTGTTAATCCATAGCTACTATAGGCTACCCATAGTAACTATAGGATTCACCTACAAGTTGCCTATAGCCACTACAGAGTGCCTATACCAATTGTAAGATTCACTTATAGGTTACTTATAGCCACTATAGAGTTCTCACAACAATTGTAGGCTTCACCTACAAGTTATCTACAACCACTATAGAATACCCATAATAATTGAATATTTCACCTACAAGTTGCCCATAGCCACTATAAAATACATGTAACAACTAAAGGTTTTACCTACAAATTGCCTATAGCTACTATAGAGTACCTACAGCCACTATGCAAAGTAGAGTCATTTTTTAGGAGATCTTGTAGACACATCCTGATATCTTGGGAAATCAAATGAATGATTAGGAAGAATCATAGTTCTTGTAAGATTCCCTACATGCAAGGAGATATTTGATGTGTTGCCAAAGATGGTAAAGATAAGGATAATGAGAAAATACAAAAGGAAATAAAATAGAAAAATATTATGCATTGTCTCTAACCCAGTCTAACCTAAAATAAGTAACTTTGGTTACTAACAACTTGAAGGTTGACTAGGGTAGTTTCTAAGTATTTGTATTTTTTCCTAGTTTGGTGTTTTAGTTGGTAGTCAATAAACTACCTTTTTTATTTGAAGGTAGAATCTAGATTAGACTAAGAGTTGGATAATTTTGAGGAAATAATAGTAGAAGTTTTTAAACTATAGCCTTTGTATTTATAATTGAGTAATGAGAAAGTTGAATTTGTAAGAAGTTTGTGAATTTTCTCAGAGAGGGATTAGAGCTCATATATAAATGAGGAAGGGCCCCCTTGGAACAAGGTATTGTTAAGATCGTGACCCTCTTTAATTATTAGTGTATTATGTAAGTTTATTTTACTATTAAGTTTGATTATATAAGTGTGATGTATGTATGATACATAAGTGTGGAATAGCTCTATAATTCTATCACAGTAGTTTCATAATATGTGTGTGTGTGTGTGTGTGTGTGTGTGTGTGTGTGTGTGTGTTTGGTTAATTTAGCATAAATTCATTGTACTACAACTAGAAAGCAAGTTGATTTCTAAATCAGTAATGCATATATAGTGTTGACACTCTTGAAAATCTTATGCATCCAGGGTTGACAATTAATGTTTAATTAGACTGATGAATCTAGTAATCACTATGTAATTAGTTTGCACAACATTTTGGTGCCATTTTTAGGGAGGATGTCAATTATTATTTCTAAAATCAATCATTAAAATTTTCTTTTTGGTTAATGCATTATTTTACCTAGTCAGGCAAGTTGAGTGAGGACACTATGGTATTTTATGGCAAATTTCTAAGTTCATAGACATATAATTCTAGCTAGGCAAGTCGAGTGAGGGCACTACCATGTCTTATGTAAAATTTCTAAGTTTTTGGAATTAAATAGTGCATGAGTTACTTAATTCTTGTTTCTAGAATTTATTTCCTGTAAAAGTGATTTATTTTCGACAAAGTGTGCTCTTAAATTTTCCTACTTTCATTTCTTACTTTCTAGAATAAAATTTTCCTACTTTCATTTCTTTCTTTCTAGATTAAATTTTCCTACTTTCTAGAACAAAATTTTCCTACTCTCATTTCCTACTTTTTAGAATAAATTTTCCTACTTTCAGTAGTTAATTTTTATTTCTTTCTAAAAGTAAAATTTTAATTCATGTTGTTTTGATTTTAGTATTCCTTTATTAATACATTTTTTTAAAAAGTGGTCTAAAACAACCCCCTTAAAACACATGAAAATGAAAAAAATTAACTTTGTGTAGGAAGGGACATGACAACAAAAAGAGTGGCATAACATTTATGCAGAGAGAAAGAGATTCTTGAGGGATATTCTTACTAAACAAGCTACAAGTTGTGATTGAGAAAGAACCACAAATACTTATAACAACTAAGAATCTTGTTGAAGAATATACCATAAGTGAGAAGGGTCTTGAAGAAGAGAACACTAAAAACCAAAGGAGGTAGCTTGCAGAAGAAGCACTATTGGCTCTACAAAAATAAATAGAAGTAGAAGAAGCATTAGCTAAGCTGGTAAGAAGAAACTAAGGAGAGAAACTACATGAACTAGAGACTCTAGAGAGTAACATATTTACAACATTTCAATAAGGCTTTCCTAATAAAATAAAAGGAAGCTTAGGAGAATATCTATAGACCCTTTATCTAGTAAAAAGATTGAAGATTAGTACATAAACATTTATTATCATGTTGACTAAGGGATTGACATAGAGTTTGAGGATGAGATCCTAAGTACCTTTAGTATCCATATCACAACAAGAGCCATCATAACTAGAGAAGGAGACTTTGTGGAGGATAATGGGATTTTAAACATAGTTACTTTTGAATTTCCTATTCTATCTGCAATAAGCATAACACAAATGAAAAACATCCTACCCTCAACCTTACCCAATTTTAGAGGTACATTATCAGAAGACCCAAACATGTTCTTGCTCAAATTTGATATCCTCTATAGAAGTTATGACTATAGGTAGGATGCATGAAAATTGAAACTTTTTCTAGCTACTCAAAGACTCAACACTTTGTTGGTTTACAGGACTGGGTAGTAATTCTATCCACACTTGGGAGGACATGAAAAATAAATTTTTGGCTATGTATTAGAAATATTGAAGAGGATGAAGTTATATAAGAAATGACATCTTTAAGAATGAATTAGGAGGGAGATGAATCCTTGGAGGATTATCTTGAATGGTTCATGTTTAGTGTACAAAAATTTAAGCAAAGTGCACTTATAAAAGAACCTTTGAAACTCATCTTCCTAAAAGGAGTCAGAGAAAATTTTCTAAAAGCCTTAGACCTAATGAGTGGAGGAGATATTTCTCACCTACCATTATTATATATCAAAGAGCTGAGCAATAATTATTCTAGATCTACCATTAAAAAAGTTATAAGCAACAAGCTTCCATTGTAGTTGTAAATGGTGTATAAAAAATTTATGTTAATAACCTATTATAGGACATGAAATAGGATATCATTAGCCATTTGGAAACCCAACTAGACAGCCTATACTCAAGACAAAAAAAATAAGCTTTAGATCAAGCCTTGACCATTTACTATCTAGACTGTAAGAAGAAAAAGGTTGATTATAGATGTCATGAGGTTCGAGCTAAAGTAGCTCACATCACAGTTGAGGAACCAAAAATAGTAGAGCTACATATTGTAGGAGGAGATAGTGACTAGGTTTTCTATATTTCACAAAGAAATCCATGGGTTCAACAACCACCTTATCAAGGTATGGGATAAAATCCACCTTTTTAAAACTCTACCTCCTTTAATTTACAATTTACAAATGATATTCCCAATTGGACTAGTCCTTAGATGAACATTCCACCTCCTAATTATATCTAGAAGCCACCTCAAGAAAGCTACCCCACTACTTCTTATTAGCCTCCACAAAATGTATCCCAATCTTGGATGTAAGCTTGGAAACTAATCCAAGGCCCACCCTTCATAAACTAGTGGCAACAGCACTAAAGACCTAACTAGCCATGGGGTATCTCTCCAGAAGGATGTCCTCCATAATAGCAACTACAACCTCTTGCTCTTATGCCCAATACACAAACTACACCCAAGCCTAAATAGTTATCTACCCAACCTATATAGAATCTTACAAATAATTTAGTGTAATCCACATTTATTAATGATCCTATTCAACACCTCACATACATATTGAACATCAATAAAGCTCACATCTATTCAGGAAAGGTTATACCACCCCCATCACCACCCATAATAAGGGAATAAGATGATGAAACCCTATAATAATATTCCAACCCACCTCCATCACCTCAAGAACTCTTTGAACTAGTAAATAAAGTTGTTGATAAAATATCCCTCTCATTTCTAGAATGTCTCAGCCTTCAACATCATACAATTGAACCTAAATTTGATTTCATGAGATAGCTTAAGAACCTTTGCATCAAAATCCCTCTATTCTAATCCATCAAAGATGTACCCATATATTCTAAATTTATTAGAGACCTCAGTCTATGAAAACCAAGAAGGAAGTAAAAAGATCCCAATATTGTGCATGTGACTGACTATCTAGTAGACATCATGCTAGTGAACACCCTACCAAAGAAGTATTCAGATCCTAGATGCCTAGTAATAATATTCTAGATCCATGACTAATAGTTATCCAATACATTGATCAACCTGGAAGTTGTAATAAATGTAATGATAATTAAAACTATGCATAAACTACAACTAAATAATATTCATCCCACATCTACATTGTTGCAAATGGTTGATAGGTCTATAGTCAAACCAGATGGAATCATTGAATATCTTGTCATCACTATATATTCTTGCAAGTATTCTATAAATTTCATTATGCTATAGCTTAAGTCTAATTTGGGTGGATACCCCCTTATTTTAAGATGACCTTGGCTTGCCACAGTTGATGCCTTCATTAATTGTAGAATAGGTAATATGATGATATCCAATAGATACCACACTAAGCAGTGGGTTCTTTATCCCCTAGGACATCTAGTTTTTACATAAGAGACTACATTATGGGTTGAAGAAGATGAGGTAGATCATCCTTTCTTGATTCTTTTATTTACCGTAGACCATGCATGCATATTGGCTGATCAAGAGGAAGATAACATTGTCTCTAATTTTTTTTAGCATAATTACCAAACTCCTATAGATCTTAATCACTTGCAAAGTGTTAAGTGCCCATTATCAAAATTTTGAGAATTGGATAATTTTGATGCATCTATATAGAAAACATTCCATCATCTACTGCCTCATATTTGTAGCCAAATTAGATCCATTAGCAATATGGAAATAATGAAATCACTCTCACAAAAAATTGAAATCTCTCCAAGGAAAACATTGCTTATTAATATCAAGTTGGAGTTAAATGAGGAAAAGCACCTAGTCAGCATGTTGCATGCCAACCAACATACTATTGTATGGGATTTTGAGGATATACAAGGAATAAGCCTAGAAACATGCACACATCATATTTATATCAAATAAGAGTGCCAACCAATCAGACAACCATAACATAGGATGAATCTAGCCCTTTGATAAATAGTCAAAAGGGAATTACAAAAACTTTTGCTTGCTAGATTTATATATCCTATCTCTGAAAGTGAATAGGTGTCACTTTTGGTAATTATATCAAAGAAAAATGGAGAATTAAATGTATGAATCAATTATAGGTAACTCAAAATAGTAACCAAAAATGATCACTTTCCTCTACCCTTCATTGACCAAGTGTTGGACACACTAGCAGGGAAGAAATATTTTGCCTTTCTAAATGGCTTCAATGGTTACAACTAGATTAGAATTTCTCTTGAGGACCAAGAAAAGACCACCTTTACTTGTCCCTAGGGTACTTATGTTTATGTTGTATTACATTGTGGGATATGTAATTCTCTGACCACATTCCAAAGGGTTGTTCTGAGTATCTTTGTAGATATGACCAATGAATGTGTATAAATCTATATGGATGACTTCATTATCTTTGGAGAAACATTTGATGAATGCCTTAAAAACCTAGAAAAAGTGATGTGATGCTGTTAGGAGAACCATCTATCTCTTTACCATAAAAAATGCTACATGCTTATGATAGAAGGTATTATCTTAGGCCACCATGTATCTACTACAGGAATTAATGTTGACCCTATAAAAATTAGCATCATCAAAAACCTACTTGTTCCTCAAAAATAAAAAGATGTTAAGAGTTTTTTAGGCCATGATAGTTACTACAAGAGATTTATCAACAATTTTAGTAAAGTAGAAGCACCATTATTCACCTCTATGGTTAAATATGTTAAATTTCTTTGGACTCCTGCTTGTGATATAGCCTTCAAACAATTGAAGGAATTATTGACCACCACCCCTATTCTACATGGTCCTGATTGGAAGCTTCCATTACACATTCACATAGATGTTTCAGATACTATCCTCAAAGCTATGCTTAGCCAAAAATAGGAAGCACTCAATTATGCCATCTATTTTATAAGCAAAAACTTGTAGTTAGTAGAATTAAATTACACAGTTACTAAAAAAGAGTTCTTGGTAGTAGTCTATGCTATCAATAATTTCCATCACTAGATCATAGGGTATCGGGTCTTTATTCATATAGACCATGTAGCCATTTGGTACCTTATTAACAAACCATGCACTCGATTATGCCATCTATTTTATAAGCAAAAACTTTTAGTTAGTAGAATTAAATTACACAGTTACTAAAAAAGAGTTCTTGGTAGTAGTCTATGCTATCAACAAGTTCCATCACTAGATCATAGGGTATCAGGTCTTTATTCATATAGACCATGTAGCCATTTGGTACCTTATTAACAAACCATGCACTTAATTATGCCATCTATTTTATAAGAAAAAACTTTTAGTTAGTAGAATTAAATTACATAGTTACTAAAAAAGAGTTCTTGGTAGTATTATATGCTATCAACAAGTTCTATCACTAGATCATAGGGTATCAGGTCTTTATTCATATAGACCATGTAGCCATTTGGTACCTTATGAACAAACCATCTATTCTAGATAGAGTGATAAGATGGTTTCTCTTATTATAAGAATTTGATATCATCATTGTAGATAAGCCTGCCATGGAAAATATAGTGGTTGATTTTTTATAACACCTACAAACCCCTGAAGAGGATACCATTTTGGATGGCTCATTTCTAGATGAGCACCTATTCTCTCTCTCTCCCTTACCACACCTTGGTATGCTGATATTTATAATTACCTTGTATTAGGGTTACTTCCATAGCACTTCCTCCCTAAACAAATGAGAACATCGATTCATAATAGTACCAGATATTCATGGTTGTCTAGATTCCTTTTCTATACTGGGCCTAACTCTATCATTAGAAGATGTTTTAGAGAAGATGAAGTTCTAGATATCATCAAAGCTTACCATGATGATCCCTATGGAGGACACTTTATAGCCAAGTATACAATAGTCAACATTTTGAATATAGGATACTATTGGCCCTCACTCCGTAAATATGCAATAAAATATAATGCACATTATGATAAATGTCAATGTATGGGGAGACCCACATGTTTAGAATAAATGCCTTTAAAATTTTAGATTGTGCTTGAACCATTTGAAAATTGGGTCCTAAACTTTGTAGGACCTTTTGATCCAAAATCCAAAAATAATGAGTACATCCTTGTTTGTACTGACTATGTCACTAAATGTGTGGAAGTCAAGGTTATTACACATGCTAGGGATGAGAAGGTGGCAGATTTCCTCTATGAAGAAATATTTTCTTGATAGGGTGTGCCATGTGAAATAGTCACTAATCAGGGACCCTAATTCACTACTAATTTAATTACTACCTTAGTCCATCAATTGTTAGGACCCAAGAGCACAATCGATTACCATGTACAAGCAACTAAACATGGAATTTAACAAGAAGTAAACAGTAACTAGAATTCAAAAATAACACAGAATATGAGAGACAATACCCAATTGTATTAATACTCTTCTAGAAGGAAATACAATAAAGAAGATGCCACAATCTTCTTCACACTCCTCTAGGGCTCCCACACCTCTAGGGCATACAACAGTAAATCTTCCCTCAAAGTTCTCTCTCAATCATGGTCACAACAAACAACTCAAACATAGAGTTGTTGTTCACCTCCAACTAGTCAGTATCATTACTGCTAGTACACAAGTACGTGACATAATCTAAGTAGATCTCACCTGATCTTGCAACACTATAGATCAACCTTGTCTTGCACAACCTGCCGACCTAGATCATACACACATGAAGAACCCTTCTGATTCTCCAAACTAGCACCCCTATGGATCTCTACTAGATCTTGCTCTCCTGTAGATCTACCTGATCATACACACTTGGCACTATGGCACTAGGAGGAACACACCTTGCTCTCTTCACTCTGAAGGAGCTAACCTTGCTCTCTCAACTAGCACACTGGGAATCCCTGCTTTGATCCCTCACACTTTACAATATAGCCCATGAGTCTCTTAAATAGATCTCATGCAAACAATAATTATACATCCAATTACAATAATTAGAAACCATAGCTCAAGACTAAAATTAGTCTTTTACATGCAAACAACCAGTTCATCAAACTAACTGTTCATCAACTAGAAGTTCTAGAACCGCATAGGCGACTGACATCGGTCCCTGTTTGGTTAGAGATGACTGACATCAGCCGATACCTGACCAATGTCAGTTGCTCTACTCATTAGATATGACTAACATCAGTTGATTAGACTAACGTCAGTTGCTCTATAACTCAACAACCTCTCAGCAAACTCCTCCATGTTTGCATCAATGAAGCTTTTAGCTCCACAACCTAACAATTTTCCACTTGGAGATAAATAGCTACACTGTACATGTACCTGTACATCGTCTAATTTGTTTCCTAGCTTGTATTCCTCTTCAAGCTCAATCTTGAAGACCAACCACCACACATCTTATGGTGAAACTCATATCATCCAAGTAACTTACCATATCCAAAGTGCCTGACCTCGCATAACATGTTAACCTATTGTTGGTCCCTCTCAGATACCTGAGAATCCAATGAACTACTTTCCAGTGCTTCCTTCCTGGATTGGCCACAAACCTACTGAAAACTCCCATTGTTGGGGAAATATTAGGGAGTACACATGTACTCAACCTCATCATGTGATTGGGGACCTTATTCTGTGAACTGTCCATCCATAGGTGTGCTTGTCATACTGCATCCTACACTACCTTCACATAATCATCCTAAGACAACATCAACTTGTGATCTTCCCTGTCTCTAAGAATACTCATGCCAAAGAATTTTGTTGCTCCCAAATTCTTCATGACATACCACTGAACTAACTTTACCTTTAGTTCATCAACTCCCTGCATGTGTGACCCTACAACAAGCATACACACAACATACAGTAACAGGATAATGTTGTAATCATCATACACCCTGGTAAAGTAAACACAATGGTTACAATGACATTGACTAAAGCCATGCTTTGTCATACACCTGTCAAACTTGTACCACTATCCTATAGCTTTCTCAAGACCATATACCCTGGCCTTCTATCTCACGTATCCATTCACTTTATTCTTTAACTAAGGAATCCATTCATCTTTCAGTGCTTTCATACCGGCTGGCAACCCTACCAAATCTCCCATTTGGTTCTACATCCTAGGAATAAAATTCCTCATTCATGCCATGCTCCCACTGTTTTCTAGATCTTTCCTACTCTGTAGCGAACAACAAGTATAAAGAAGAGGAATAATGAATTTGATGCTTACTTACCCTTTCAATCCTCCATATGGGCATTTGAGACTCCTTGACAGCTTGATATCTACCTAAAATCCATTCCTGTAACTAACCTCAGTCACCACACAGGCTGCATCCAACTGACATTGGTTCCATGTGACTATCTTGACTATTGATGTTGGTTACTTGACCGACATCAGTGTCCACCTATCACCAATGTCAGTTCCCTGATCGATGTTGGTCTTACCTTGCCCGACACCATCGGCTCTAGTCTGCACATAACCGACATCAGCATCTATCTGTTTAACGTTGGTTCCTCCTGACTGATGCTGATAACTGTGTTCTCTTGTGAGTGATGACTTTTTACCTGTGAGCTCTCTTTGGATCAAAACCTTGTCCAAATTGCCTTGCTTAGAGATATCCAGCCCCATCCGCTGATCTCTATCCATCATCTCCTCCATGAACACCAAGGCTTTCTAGTTCTTAAGTTTGTCAAACACATCTGACTTCCTCTTAAGAATATGCATCTCCTTCTTTCTCATGTGACCAAGCCTACAAAGCCACATCTTCACAATAGAAGAAGAATCAGTAATACAAGTAGGTAGATAAAGAGTACCTACTTTCTTACCACCAGCTAATTCAAGTGCATCCACTGTGAGAGTTCTTATGCATCTCTCATCACCCAACTTTCTTGAAGAAATTAGCCTCATCTTTAGAACTAAGACCTGCATGACATCCTTCAACACCCATGTGTTGGCCATCTACAATTTTAGCCGCACTTCCCCTTTGCCAAAACTTTGACAAGGCACACCAGCCCCTAAATAAATCTTTCCAAAGTCTCCACGGACCTTAACATGGAAAAATACTCTATTTGGAGCTGCATGGAAAGAGGCAACAAAATTTATAAACCAAGATTCTACTTTATCCAAGGAACATACCAGAACAACCAGTACAATAATTCCTGCAACACATGCTCTTTTATTTCCTTCATGTTGATTTTCTACCAACCAGCAATCTTTCTTTACCTGCTTTTTCTTTCCATAACACTGTAATTGATCATTCTTGCTTTTGAATTCCTCCATTCTTAGCTTACTTTCTTCTACCATTGCTATACTCCCACTCAATCAAAAACCCCTGAGAGTGACCTGTAATCAGACACAAACCTACTCCCTGCAACCTTAGCTCTAATACCACTTTGTTAGGACCTGCTAACACAATTGATTACCATGTACAAGCAACTAAATGCAGAATTTAACTAGAAGTAAACAGTAACTAGAATTCAAAAATAACATAGAATATGAGAGACAATACCCAATTGTATTAATACTCTTCTAGAAGGAAATACAACAAAGAAGATGCCACAGTCTTCTTTACACTCCTTTAGGGCTCCCACACCTCTAGGGTGTACAATAGTAAATATTCCCTCAAAGTTCTCTCTCAATCATGGTCACAACAAACAACTCAAACACAGAGTTGTTGTTCACCTCCAACTAGTTAGTATCACTACTACCAGTACACAAGTACGTGACGTACTCCAAGTAGATCTCACCTGATCTTGCAACACCGCAGATCAACCTGATCTTACATAACCTGCCAACCTAGATCATACACACATGAAGAACCCTTCTGATTCTCCAAACTAGCACCCCCATGGATCTCTACCAGATCTTGCTCTCCCACAGATCTACTTGATCATACACACTTGGCATTATGGCACTAGGAGGAACACACCTTGCTCTCTTCACTCTGAAGGAGCTAACCTTGCTCTCTCAACTAGCACACTGGGAATCCCTGCTTTGATCCCTCACAATTTACAATACATCCCATGAGTCTCTTAAATAGATCTCATGCAAACAATAATTAGACATCTAATTACAATAATTAGAAACCACAGCTCAAGACTAAAATTAGTCTTTTACATGCAAACAACCAATTCATCAAACTAACTGTTCGTCAGCTAGCAGTTTTGGAACTGCACAGGCGACTGATGTTGGTCCCTGTCTAGCTGGAGATGACCGACATCAGCCGATACCTGACCAATCTCAGTTGCTCTACTCACTGGATATGACCAACGTCGGTTGATCAGACCAACATCAGTTGCTCTGCAACTCAGCAACCTCCTCCATGTTTGCATCAGTGAAGCTTTTAGCTCCACAACCTAACATCAATATGAGATTAGACATAATAAATCAACTTCATATCATCCATAATCTAAGGGACAAGTGGAAGTCACCAATAGGGAGTTTAAAAATATTTTGACAAATATTGTTAGTCTATCTCATAAGGATTGGGAGGCTATGATTCCTAAAGCTATGTGGACTTATAGAATTACATGAAAGACCACTACATGCTTCACTCCATATGATTTGGTCTATCGAAATAAACCTATCTTTCCCATTAAATTCAAGCACAAGACCTCATGGAAAGCACTAGAACTTGGGATGGATATATCTGAAGCCCAAAAATAAAGGCTTCTACAGTTGAATGCCTTAGATGAATATAAACAATAAGCATTATAGAACATAGAACTTGTATAGTAGTAATGGATTGGATGGAATGATAGGCATAGTAAGACTAGGCAATTTCATACTGGAGATTAGGCCCTTTTTTTTACTCCAAATACAAGGACCATAAGGGTAAACTCTAGGCAAGATGGTTTAGTCCTTTTGAAATTGAGTATGTTTTTGATAATGGAGTAGTTTAAATCTAAACCATTGATCTAGTGAGATTTCATCTACTGGTCAATAGCCACAAACTCAAGTTGTATAAAAATTGACTTACTTAGGAAGAATTTACTAGTCATATATGCTAGTAGTTACAATATGGATACAATGATGTCTTGGATGGGCAAGTTGCCTCACCAAACAATGAGAGCACCAGACCACACTCAACTAAAGAATGAGAAGAGGACATCCTTTCCCTCCTCTAGCATGATGAATGAGACCTTCCACTGATCCTTGACAAGTCACATTTCTAGGTGACTTGTCTAAGACCTTGAATAAACATTCTACTACAAATAGCAATTAAAGTCAAAAAAATTCCAACAATGCAAACCCATTTTTAGGCATTGTTGGCATCTTTTGGTTAGAAAAATAGCCTATTAGCTACCTAGATCTGTAAAAAGGGCCTAAATATAAAACTATCCTGCTAGATATTTAGGGGTAAAAATATAAATAAATAAGGGAATGTGAAGAAGGAAGCAGAGAGAAGGCAATCCCTCAAATCCTAACTATTCACATAGGTTTTTTAAATCTGTTATAGGCATTTTTAAAGTTGTTACAAGCACCTTCTACACATTTGACCATCACTTTATAGCTTACTATGGGCACTTTTTTATCTATTATAGGTACCCTCTCATGCCTATTCTCACCTTTCTATAGAGAATACAAGATATATCATCCTACAGCTCTCATTCATGGCTTGGCTATTGGCTTTTGGACATTACATGAAAGTCATCAAATAACCTTGTGAAATAATAAAGGAAGATTAAGGAATAAAATGGCATATATATTGCCTAAAACTACACTTGAATACCAAGCTCCAGAGCCACAACAAAGGATACAACTTCCCTTTCCATGTGGAAATGTTGTAGACCAAAATTTTCACCTACAGGGATACTAATGATTCATTTTTAGTTCTGGTCATTTTATGAAGACCATATCACTATGTTAACTAGTGAGATCTCAAATTTATTTATCACACTAATTCCATGCATAAGACCCTATTGGTTACTATAGCCAAGCCTCAGGCATAACACCTCTAAGGCATAAGCAGCATGTAGACTCCTATCAGCTGATTTATCTAGATGATGGTCACTAGGTACTAATGCCCTCAGCTACCTATTCAATATCATTTAGTCCATCACTTGGATCAATTACCTTCTCAATTACAACCTTAGAGTTTAATAGTAATCATTTATCCTCCAAGTCTTAGAAATTTGTTCCATGCAGACTATCCTACATCACATGCATATGAGTTATAGGCATCAGCAATGCCTAACCATCGGTGATCTCCCAATCACTTCACAAAGGGTCCACTTCACTCTAATTTCAATTTTCAACTCAATCATTACATTCATTAATCATTCACATGCAAATATTTGCATGCTAACACACATGTGACTTCTCAGGCATCACATCTGAAACACCATTATTAAAAGGTATGTTGTATCTTTCATCATTGCAAATGTCATTCATTATTCTAATATAGCATGTATGTTATTAATAAATCATATATAATTATGACTTTAATCATTCATTCAAAATTCTATCACATCATCACTAAACCTGCACTTTTATTCCTCATAATGACCCATCTTAGCCCATACTTCCTACTCCATCCACATCACCTGAGGACATGCGATAGCTCAAGTGGGGGGAGAATGCTATAGATTAAACCTCATGCACCACAATAACCCTTGAGATTCCACAATTTTCAATCTCACATCCATCATTATTGAGCCATACCCTACAACCTGCAACCTCACATTCACCATTTGTGAACCAAACCCTGTAACCTACAAACCCCATATTTGCCATTTTAGATCAAACCTACTATAAGTAGATTTCCATAATTCTAAAGAGTGTGAATCTAACTATTGGTTGAAGGGACTGACAAATAAGTTAAAATGGGAGGGTCAGTCATGTGGAGAGATCCCTCAGACCATAAGCCCTTATGGGAAGACCAATCCAGTTGGGATGTCTTCCACAGAGCTAGTTGGATAACCTATTTTGAATGGTTGTAACATTTGTTAGAGCCTATTACCAGGGCATTTTTTGGTTCTTTTGATGGAAACCAAGCCACTATATGTGAAAGCACATTTTCTATTACTGAGACCTTAGTGAGCCAAGCAACTGGGCTACCAAGCATGGATGAAAATTGGCAAGATAGACCCAATGGCTAGGAGGCCAGGCAGTAGTTCTATTAGGTAAATAAAATATTGGTATTAAATAAAGGAGGTGTGAAAAGACTTAGTCTACCTAAAAAATGGTTATGAGGAGAGGTATTCCCTCATTTACACTCTCTAATTTAAATATTTAAATCATTTAAGACATAATAAAGTCATTAATGTTTCCAATTTCTTATGGAATATCTTGAAAATAATGTTTAAAAAAATATAAAAAGGGCACTGAAATAGCCCTATCTCACCATTGCCTCATATGGTTCATAATTAAACAAGGAATATCTTCTGTCAGACCTGGCCTCACTTGGGAGAAATTTTTAGCCCTAGAAAATATTTCACCCCAATAAGAAGAAGGCACTAATGAGAGGGAATCCCCTAAGGATCAGCCCCAACAAACTATTCAGGGAGATCTTGAGGTCACTAGTGTTATTGGTCAACCCATAACCAATGAAGGTCCATGTGAGACTGCTATGAGAAAGAAGAAGAAAAGACTAGTCTTATCTCCTTCTAATATAGAGGAGGAAAGCCCAGAATAGCATGTCCTTTCTCCCATTATGTCCTCACCTTAGGTTGATTCCTCCACACTATCTCTTATTAGACAAGAATAAGTTCTCATGTCAACTAATGCACAAGAAACACAAACTCCATTAGTCACCCCTCTTACAAGGAAAATGGAAACCAAGGGGAAGAAACCTATATTTTCAAAATAAAGAGACATCTTCTTAGGAGATCTCAAAGGATGAAAAAACAAAAGACCACTACAGCCTCCTTAACTATAGCCATCAGTGATGATGAAGAACCAAGGAAAGAGACTAGGCTTAAGAAAACTCCTGATGGATTTGAAATAGAACAATGGTCTACTATGAAGGATCTACTAAGGTAGAAAAATAATAATGGTCACCTCTCCCATCTATATTAACTAAGGAGGACATTGATCTCCTCAAAAACATTAGATACACAATGGAAGAAGTGACAGAGGTAGAGCAGCATGTAGGAGAAGAAGAATTGGTTGAAGAAGAGGTTATGGAAAAAGGAATAGAACAATAAAAAAATTCTCATAATTAGGAGTTCCAAACATTGGAATAAGCCATGGAGGAAATATATAGACTCAAAAATGAGATAACAAAATTGAAAGGAACATGAAGAATTGAAATGCTTCTGGGAGTAGTAGAGTTTGTATAACCCTCTAAGGATAAAGAGAATAAAGTAGAGGAACCTATAGCATCCTCATCCACTTTGGCCATAGAAGCCCTTGTAGCAGAGTATGCTCTATTTTTGGTATCCTTTTGTGAGAGATTCCCTCCTTCATTACATGCTACACCAACATCCACTATAGAATAAGTTATTGATGTGGATTTCTCAACCACCACTCCAGTAGAGATTAATGATCTTTTGTTTTTTCTAAAGGAAAAATTCAATAATAATGAAGCCTACCACAAAGAATTGGTTTAGAGATTCAATGGATATGTTAAATCAAAAAACAACATGATGAATTACAATAAAAATTAGAATTTGCTAAAAATAAGATCAGATATTGAAAGGAAAATTTGACAAATTGCATGAAACTACTGAGCTATTAATGGAGTGAAGACCCCCTTCTAGAGTGTATGTTGTATACTTAGAGTAAAAATGGTTGAAATTCAGGTGTGATAGGATTTATAATGATCAATCTTATATGGTATGTGACCTAAGTTCTTTCTTTAATGAGTATAGACATGTTAATCCTAATCTTCAAGCCTAGATAATTGAATTCTACATTCACCAATATGTTATTCTCAATGATACAAAATGGAATCCCAACATCTATTTGGGGGATGTCCTATTAAATCCATTTTCTTCATATGTTTTGAATGAAATTGAAAGAAGAAAATAAATGGAAAAATATCAAGGAAAGGAGAAAGAAGCCACCCTAATGATCAGGAGTGAATACAAAGATTTAGATGTTGTAGTAGAAGAATGGATCTCATTTATGAATATAAATGATCCATAGGAATGGGTTGTCATAAAATAGAAAGAATTCTAGAACCACTATTTGAGTTTCATAGAAGGAGATGGAAGACAAATTTTTGTTTCTTGCTCTCACAGATGGGAATAAATCTCAAATGACTTGAAAAGAAGGAACCATACTCCCCTCAAAACCTTAGAGAGGCCACCCACAAAGTATACATGTATATTGAACTTGTTATGAAATAGAGAGTATAATAGTTGGGATTGATGTTTCAACCCCCTATATTTTGGTTCCTAATCCCTAACTGAGAAGGAAATGTTCCAACTGACAAAGAGGCAGAGAAGAAAAGACAAGAAACACATTGAGATTGCTAAAGGTTTTTATATCTTGGAATGGTCAGGCTATCCTAAACCCCTAGACTGTAGAAAATTTTATGGTTTTAGAATGCAACCAAGGCTTGATCAAGGTTGCGTAAGAGGCTAAGTAGGTGGGAGTGATGAGGCCACCAGTTACTTAATTTTATAGCCTCATCCTTGCTTAGTATATGTATTTTTCTATGTAAATACCATAACTATTTGTCATTAATGTAAATGAATGAATGAAGTTATGATTTTGTATGTTCATTAATGTGTGTGTGTGTGTGTGTGTGTGTGTGTGTGTGTGTGTGTGTGTGTGTGTGTGTGTGTGTGTGTGTGTGTGTGTGTGTGTGTGTGTGTGTGTGTTATGTTATGAGTTATTAATGTTTTTCCTTGAATGAATTGTATTGGTGTGACTTTATCTAACAAGAATTTTAAGGGTCATGTAAAGATACAAAATCTTGTTAAGCCATAGCTACTACAAGCTACCCATAGAAACTGTAGGCTTCACCTACAAGTTGACCATAGCCATTGTAGAGTGATCATAGAAACTATAGGCTTCACATAAATGTTTCCTATAGCCACTATAGAGTGCCCATAGTAACTGTAGGCTTCACCTACAAGTTGTCACCAGCCACTATAGAATACCCATAAAAACTGTAGGTTTCACTTATAGGTTTCTCATAGCCACTATAGAATGCCCATAACAATTGAAGGTTTCACCTATAGGTTGCCTATAGCTATTGTAGAGTGTCTATACCCACTATGCAAAGTAGAGTCATTTTTGAGATCTTGTAGACACATCTACTTGTCTTAGGAAACCAAATGAATGATTAGAAAGAATCATAGTTATTGTATGGATTCCCTGCATGTAAGGAGATATTAGATGTGTTACCAAAGATGGTAAAGATAAGGATAATGATAAAATACAAAAGGAAATAAAATAGAAAATATTATGCCTTGTCTCTAACCTAGTCAAACCTAAAATAAGTAACTTCAGTTACTAACTACTTGAAGGTTGACTGGGGTAGTTTTTAATTATTTGTATTTTTTCCTAGTTTGGTGTTTTTAGTTAGTAGTCAATAAATTGCCTTATGTATTTAAAGGCAGAACCTAGATCAGACTAGGATTTGGATAATTTTGAGGAAGTAATAGCAAAAGTTTTTGAAATATAGCCTTTGTATTCAAAAATGAGTAATGAGAAATTTGAATTTGTAAGAAGTTTGTGAATTCTCTTAGATAGGGATTAGATTTCAGTTATAAACAAAGAAGGGCCCCCTCAGAATGAGTTGTTGTGAAGATCCTGACCCTCTTTAATTATTAGTGTGTTGTGTAAGTTGATTTTATTTTTAATTTTGATTATACAAGTGTGATGCATGTATGATACATAAGTGTGGAATAGTTCTATAATTTTGTCACAGCAGTTTCATAATATGTGTATATGTGTGTGTGTGTGTATGTGTGTGTGTGTGTGTGTGTGTGTGTGTGTGTGTGTGTGTGTGTGTGTGTGTGTGTGTGTGTGTGTGTGTGTGTGTGTGTGTGTGTGTGTGTGTGTGTGTGTGTGTGTGTGTGTGTGTGTGTGTGTGTGTGTCTGTGTGTCTGTGTGTGTGTGTGTTTGGTAAATTCACCATAAACTCATTGTAATTCAACTAGAAATCAAGTTTATTTTTGAATCATTAATGCATATATAGTGTTGACACTCTTGAAAATCTTGTGCACCCAAGGTTGATAATTAATGTTTAATCAGACCAGTGAATTTGGTAATCACTGGATAATTAGTCTACATAACAACAACCATGAAGCTTCCCATGCCATCAATGAAACACATGACGATATCTATGGGGGACACTTTAGTAGCCTATTGGTTGTTAAACATATATTTTTCCTTAGTTACTATTAGTCCACCCTCAATCAAGATTGTTGTGATTATGTAAAAAAGTGTGTAAATGTCAACAACACTCTAATTTACATCATGTGCCATCTAATAGCCTCCAAGTATCTAAGTAATTTTGTCCTTTCTCTTAATGGTGGCTTGATATCATTGGGTAAATTAACCCCCATTCTTCATAGTGATATAGCTCCATCATGAGGGTTCCTAATAGTTATTGCCTTAGTGTACATCCCCTTGGATAATGAGGGTTCCTTCCATAAATAGGTCGATGGTCATGTTCTCTAGCCCTACATCTTGCATAGTGAAATTTTTACCTTGTTTACTACTATAGAGGTAATATTTTAGGTTTAATCTTAGGCCATGGGTGCCTTTCCCCTTGTTATTGATCTAATAGTACTTTCATTATCACCATTACATGTAGTATCTGATAGATCCACACATTTGCCATATTGATTATTTCAAGTTATGGGGGTTTCTAATTATTTCCACTATTATTCCTATTATTTTCCATCTTCAACCTTGTGTAGTTGTCTACACTCTCTATGACCTATAAAACCAAATAACTCAATGATAGACATTCATCTTTATCATGATTCTTTAAATAGAATAACTAACCATTATTCCTCACCAACATGATTCTCCATTCCACCGAGTAGGAAGGTCATATGATGTCATTGATTCCCTTGAAATTCTTCCCACTTAACATGGTCATGTCTACTTACCTTTTCATATGGACACATCACCCTCGATCTAATTCACCATCTTGATAAATCCATTATACACCATCATAATATCTTCTTATTACCCTTACCATCTAATTTGCATCTAATGTCTTTCCTTGCTTTGTCATCTTATGATCTTTGTAGGCTTGGTTTTCATTTGCATCATTGTCACCTTTAGCATGGTTTACATAAATTGACTTCTAACCATGGGCCACTGTAATGATCATGCCTCCATAATTTCCACTAATATTAGTGGTGGTAACTCCCAAATGTTTGACACTATAGAAACTCTGCCATTAGAGGTAAGCCTCCATAAATTAACAACAAGACATTCACCTTCCTATCCCCTCTACCTTCCTTTTACTACTATCTCATTGCCACAGGCTCTGAAAGTTAGACCCCAACCATTGGCAATGCCTACTCAAACATGGTAATATTTTATTTTATGCTAGTTAAGAGTTTATCTATGGTAGGGGAACAACCACCTTCTCTAATTATATAACCAATATCCTAGACCATGTAGCTCCCTCATACCAATACCTCTTCTAAGTAGAGCCCCAAGTCATCAATTCTAAGGAACTGGGATAAAGGATGCAGACATGGCCACCATTTGTCTAGCCTACCCATGCAACTCATAGGTCAAGCAAGGTCCATCATTTATCACTCACCCTATTGATAACTTCATTACTTATAAAATCTACTTAACCATCAAAGAAACTCTTTGAAAGTTGTCTAAACTTAGCTCATAGTGGTGATGAACCTTGTCTAAACTGACTATGTAGATCCTGATAGAAGCCCATTTCCTAAAAATTAGCTTGTAGTGGTAGATGTTATATCTAATATTTTACCATCACATAATTTTAGAAGGTGAAACCTCCTCACAAAGGCACCTCTTCTATGGATTAACTCCATTGAAGGTCATTTGTGGTGCTTATCATTATGTTCCCTTCTTATTTATCCTACCTTACCCATATGTGTCTCTCATCCTACTAAATGTGAGATCATCATGCTAATTATTCACCAATGTACACCATACACTTTCACAATCACTTTCACCAAAACCCAAAAATGCTATTTTACAAAACCTTCTCCATCTACCCAAACTAACCCCTAGGGTCCATCAAATTGGGGAAGCCAATTTGAACACCACTCACCCAACCCTTGTTGAACTACATTGACCTGATGTCCATAGACTATGTAGGTGCTACTTCACTTCTACAAGTTGCTCTAACACTAACAACTAACTCCCATCCCATTTTTCTTCTCACTCATTTCCACTGCTAACAATGCTCTTTTACTTAAGGTATCCTACATCAAGAAAGCTTTGAATTATTTTTTAAGCATCCTTATGTTTTAACACCATCTAATACTTCCTCTTAAGTTTTTCCCCATTGTTAGGAGAACTACATTAGCTTGAGGTATTTTTAGACTATGTAGGTAGTGCTTAATTACTAAGGTTAGCTCAGCCAAATCCTTTATTTTATTATCCCTCCTAAAATCTCTTCCTCTACTTCTCTATCTATCCCCTCACCACCTCCCTCCCTTCAACTTCTCAATCTCTTTTAACCACTTTTCTATCTTGTCAATTTATTTTAACACAAGGGTTGATAGCCTTCCTCATTGGCCCTTCTTATCTCCCATAAAGCCACCACCTACTTTGCCTCACTAGCCTCCCCATCACCTTTTTTTGTGCATACTTCATAGCTCACCCTCTCACCCACTTTTCATGTTTTTGGTCCCTCTCTCTACTTATTACCAACCTTGTCCTTTATCCCTTTCAACTTCTTTTATCATCCTCATCATCTCCCCTCTCCCTTAGCTATTTGTCATACCCTCTTTATCACTCTCTTTTCCTCACCAATTCTACATCATACTGTGCATCTTGCAAGCTTTTTATTTCTTCTATTACTACAATTTTTATTTATGTGTACCACCACTCTCTACCATTTCACCATTCTTCCCATCGTACCCATTTTCCATTCTTCTTGTTTGCTTTTTCCATCCTTTTTGTCTTATTTTTTCCTCCACAACTAGGTTATACCTAGGTATTTATCCTTCGAGAATCCTTCTATAATTGCCTCTTTTCTTCTTCTAAGTTCTTGCCTTTTGCATTCCCTTTTTCCTCTTTCCATCTTGGTATTCACTTATCTTTTGCATCTATGTTTTTTATCCCTACTTCAATTCTTCCTTTTCCTTCTTATTGTTGGGTGAATATTTTATCACTAGCTAACTGATGGGAAAAATAGGTCGTTTCAACCACAGCATAAGGAGATTGATCAGCCAAATGTGCAGGTTTACCACATCAAAAGGGGACAAATCTCTCCTCTCATCAAGGGGAGGTTCCCTATAAATATGAGGTGTTATATACTATATATATATAAGTAGAAAAAAACACTCAACAGTAAGATAACACCATCTATCTCTCTTTTTTTAGAGATGATGTTCACAAACATTGGAGAATTCTAGTGAAAACACTGAAGGCACTTCTCTTCTTTCAAAAGTGGTCTACAACAAACATCAAGAATTCTTTATAGAAAGTAACTGATAAGTAAATGTAATAGGGTGAAATAACCAGTAGAATGAGGTGTAGCACAAAGTCTCCACATCAACTACCAAAGAGTGAAATATGAAGGATAATGGGGGCACAAAGTCATCCTAAGATCCTTTACACAGAAATAGAAAACAAACACACTAAAGACATGTGGTAGCACAAAGTCTCTCCACAGTCAACTTCAGGACACCTTCCTAGTTACTTCCACTAGTTCTGCTTATTTAATTAAATGGACAAGAACTCATTTAGGAAATAGACATAAGAACAATTTCCTAAATAACACAAGCTATTCCAACACAAAGTCTAAAAGGTCACTTGTTTTCTCATTTAGATAACAAAATATGATTAACACTCTGAGCTCAAAGTCTCAGTAATGCCTTTCAATTTGGGCAAAGTTTTACTTTCAATAACAAAAATATCTCCTTTGCATAAAATAAAAGATTTCAATATATAGTGCTCCAAGAAAGACTTGGGCACTTTGTTTCATAAAATGGCCCATGCTATATTCAATGCCTTGAATGCATTTTCAGTTCTGTCAAGGGGCCATGCTGGAATAGGGCATCAGCCTTAACTATGGCATGTAAATTCATCTCAAATGTTCCCTCCAAAGTATGGGCTACCTAGTCCTCTTCTTGATATTTGCGTAGTTGTCCACTTCACCTTTACTCAATCTAAAAAATAGGCTGTGCTATTGAGTGCTCGTGCTCTCTAATGTCCACCTGGTGGATTGTTTCACCTGCCAAAAATAACTCTCCTATAGATATTTCTAGTCTTTAAGCATCATTTCCTCTTTCCTCACCATGTCTTGTCATATTTTGTCTCTTCATCATGATCTAAGATCTCAGGCTATCTCTTCCCTTTTTGTTGGCTCTTTCAACTTCTTCTTCAGTTGGTCACTGAGTTTGTTCTTAGGTCTGTGCCACATTTCAAAAACAATAGATATTTTATTACCCTAAATTTGATGTTTGCAGGGATGTCACTAGTCACTAGTCACTTGAACCACTTTGAACCTTGAACCTTTGAACCTTTTGGTTTAAGGTTCAATGGTTTAATGGTTCAATCTTTCTTCTTTGAAGTCTTCTTTCATATTTTGAAATTCCTTAAACCTTTGAACTTTGAACCATTTTGGTTCAAAGTTCAATGGTTCATTATCTTTCTTTGAATCTTTTGGTCCTTCAAAAATTTTAGATCCTTTCCCTTTCTATTGAACTCATTGAACCTTTGAACTTTAAACCTTCTAAGGTTCAAGGTTCAATGGTTCAACCTTTCTTTCTTATCTCTTTGAATCCTTTATTCTTCTAAGTTTCTCAAACTTTATTGAACTCATTGAACCTTTAAACTTTGAACACTTTTGGTTCAAGGTTCAACGGTTCAATCTTTCTTATTCAAAGTCTTCATTTCTTTAAGTCCTTCAAATTTGTTGAACTTTTTGAAGTGGTTAAACTTTGAACTTGTTGAAGCGCTTAACTCTTTGAATTCTACTGATATTGTTGAACCTTTAAACCCATTAAACCTTTGAACCTTTAGAGGTGGGGTTCAATGGTTTAATGGTTCATTCTATTTATTTCAAGCCTACTGATGGACCTTTTGGTTGAACCTCAATAGTGAACCAACCTTGAAATGTCTAAGAGTTTGGAACTTGCTTCTTTGTGAAAGCCTGCCAGTTGAACCTATGGAACTTGTTGAACTTGTGAGTTCCTTAGCTGAAAAATACATGAATAATTGAAGAACTTAGATGCTCAAAAAAAAATTTGAGAAGGGAAGAGAGAATTTTGGCCTTTAGGACCAAAATAGTTGATATTTTGTCCCCTAAAAACAAGTGACAAATTTTGGGAACAACAGCTAGCTCCAGTTGGGGAACTTCCATCAATTGTAAAAATAATTGAAGGGAGTAGAATCTAGAATCTTCAGTGCCTTTAAGTATGCCATTAGGCTATGAAGTCATGCCACCCTAAAAGAAAGGTGCCAAAAACAAATGAAAATGAACAACACAAAACAATCTAAAGACTATACAAAACTTATACATATGTACAAGCTAATTTTAACTAATACTTCAAAGATTAAAGTGCTTCAGATGCCACCCACTGTGAGATAGTGAAAATGGCATTCTATCTTGATATATTAGCAAGAAACAATTTTCTCCCTAGAATCAATTATTGGTGAATGGACCTCTCCACTAGGAATCAAATTTTTTATGCATTCCTTTCGGTTCTCTCCTCTTACCCCATAAAAAGACTTGATTTCCATTCTAAAAATCATGAATCCTTGTTCTCTGGGTTAAGAGTTTCTTTTCCTAACTTTGGCACGCATTAGTATGGTCCACTACCATAGCTTATTTCTCTTCTAGTCTAGTGAAGCACATGATTTGATTGTCAGCATCAAACACCTACCAATGGTTAGCTTTATCAGGCACACTTGGTCAAAAGACCAGTTTGATAGTGTACCTATTATCTTTGAAATTGAGGTGAGGAACCATGAAGGTTACAGGGACAACCTATGAATTTTCATGATTATGAATCTCTCTGGGTACTATAGATATATTGAAATCATCAAAACTTTTAATATAGTCCCATACCAAATTGTGGTAATGGAACAATCTTTTGTTCTTTATTTGACATAGATTCCTCACCTGATAAACCATCAGTGCAACATCTCCTTTGGTGTGAAGGAGTTTAACACCTTTGGTTTGAGTTGCCTTCAACTTGAGTAATAGAGATTCATACTTAATAGTGTTTTTGATGTTGCTGAACTACAACTTATATGAAGAAGGAAAATATCTCCTTGAGATATTAGAACAATCCTGACTCTAGTACTGATAGAAGAGCAGCTTCCATCAAATTCTAGAATCCATACACCACCAAAAACTACTCCTTTCTCAAATTTTCCTTCATTTGGAGGGGAGGGTCCTTCTACACCTAAACTATGCTTTATTAATTCTTCTATTATCTCATCTAAATCATTTCTTAGATCGCCACCTATAGGACTTTCATCTATTGAAACATGAACATCCTCTATGGTCAAGGAAAAGTTACCTATTCCTAAAGACTCAAATAGAATTTGATCTTCAGGGGCTGATGTTTGGGTGAAAATATATTTTGCCTCCTTTTTAGGAAGTAGCCTCTGTATGATGTCTTTGATAGGGATCCTCACCTCAGATAGGTCCATGCTCAATTCTCCACCAACATCCTTGCAAAAATTTTGCCCAAAAAGAATGTCGTAGGAGGCTGGGACATCAACCATTAGGACTGTCATCTTAATTCTCTTATTTGAGAATGCTGAAAATGAAAATTGGGCATCCTTGATTTGTCCCAGTAGTGGCACTTGTTTTTTCTCCATGGAGAAACACATCCTAAAGGTCTTGGTTATCATGAGGCTAAGAGATTTAGCTACTTTAGTGGGCATGACATTGTCAGATGTGCCTGAGTCAATGACGTAATTGCTCAGCTTGTGACCATTTATCAATAGGGAAACATAGAAAGGCTCTATTTTCCTAGGGAAAATAGGAGGAGAAATGACAAGATTATTTGGGGTGAACATGTTCCTTAGGGGATCATGACTTACCTTTCTAACATCTTGTCCTACAGGGATGGTTTGATTCTTCACACATTGAACTAACCTATCCAACTGCTCAGGGTTAGATTGTAGGAATTCAAATTCAAACATTTGAATTTTGGTTTTCTTGACATGCTCGATTATATCAAATGTTTGAAATGAATTAGGAATAGGGGAAGGTAGTTCATCCTTCTAGTTTTTAGGGAGGTACTAGTCTATGAATTTGAAGCAAAAGGTACAAGAACATTTGGGGTACTTAATTTTTTAGTGATTACTAGGGCCTTTGATTGAAAAAGTAGAGTAGTCCCCTATTTAGCAATTGAAATTGCTAGTTGAGATCACTCCCGTGATTTTCCCTTATTAGCTTACTGGGTTGACTGGTTCTTGGACTAGGTGAATACAGTGTATGATCCATTAAATGCTTCACCTTTACTTTTGGGTTCATCTTAGTAATTCAAGGAACCAATGTTGGAGTCGCTAGTTGATTCTTCTTAGTCTACTACAAAAATATCAGCGTCATCTTCTAGGTTCAACTTAGGTTGGAAAGAGAAATTTGATTCAATTTCAAGATATCCAATAGTTGAGTTGGCTGGAGGTGCTTCAATGGCAAGCTTCTCATGTGGGGGAGGAAGGCAATTTGGCTTCCCTTGATTCCTAGCAACATTGCCTTGGTATGACTGATTAGTAAATGTTCTCCTTGGTATATCTCTATACGAAGGAGTAGAAGACATCCCTTGTGCCATTTGCTTCTTGAGAGCTAGCAGCTCATTTGCCAATTTTTGCACCATTAGATTAGTGGTGCCTATAAATGGATAATCAAAGGATGAAGAATATTTACCTCTATTAGGATCTCTCCTTATCTTCCCCACTAAGATGAGATCATCTTCCACCTCAGTGGCCAAATCTTGAGTAGTAATAAGGTCTATGTGGCCAACCTGTCTCAATAGAAAACTCACTTCTAGAAGCTGAGAATTGATGAAAAAACATTTAATGTTCTTAGTTGTTGGCTAAGTAATGGTAGGAATCTTATTCCTCAGCATGTCGAACTTGGCTATGAAGTCCCTCATAGGTTCATGAGGCTCCTTATTCATCTATGTGAGTTGGGCCAATAGGGCATGCACATCTTCTGTAGGCTTGAATTTGACTTCAAATTTGGCTTTGAGAGTGTTCTAATCAGTTACAACTTGGACCTACAGATGATAGAACTAGTCTGTAGCAGTGCCTTGTAGTGTTTCTACAAATAGCCTAACTGCTACATCCTCATACTCCACACCTATCACACCACAGGCTATGCTGAAGGTTATAATATGTTCATCAGGATGAAATCTCCCATCACTAAATAACTTGCAGAAATTCTTCCTAGAACTATGAGGTGGTTCATGTAGAGGTGGAGTTAGATTGAGTGAGCCAAAAGAGTTACCCCAGGGGCCTTGAACTATCATTATATGACTATGGAAAGGTTGAATAAAAAATTTGGGTGGGGTATGTATGGGTAAAGCTCTAATAGTAGAGGAAAAAGAAGCTTTGCCTTGTATTGGTGACCTGGTGTTGGTAGGAGGAAGAATCCTAGTTAATTGAAGGTGAGGTTATGGAGGAGACAAATCAAAATTTCTCTATTGCACCAAATCAAAAATAGGGTCAACAACACCTTAAGCTTTCTAGCTTCTTGTATAGCATGGAGCTGCTAGAGTGTAGAATAAAAAAGGAAAAGAATTGGCACTACTTCAGCTTGGAGATTGAGGCTTCAAACTGTGCATTCTTCCCCAGTAGAGTCACCAAAAACCATTGGCATGGAGCTAGTAGAGAATTGACTTTTGAAATGAAATGCTTGATCTCTAGTGTCTCTAGTTTTGTAGCTCAGAGTATATAATAGAAATGGATAAGGCTATAATGATAATGGATAAGACACAAGTGATGCTTTAATATGAAGCTTGAGGCTTCAAATTGTGCAAAATTGGTGTGTCCCTAGTGGAGTCACCAAAAACTATTTATGCGAAAGTGAAGGAAAATGGTAATGGAAAAAGACTTGGAATAGTGAAGAAAATGGATAAGGAAAAGAATTGAAATTGCTCGTTCTTCCCCAGTGGAGTCACCAAAAATTGTTGGGTGAATATTTTGTCACCAACTAACTGATGGGCAAAATAGGTTGTTTCAACCATAGCATAAGGAGATTGACCAGCCAAATGTGCAAGTTTACCACATCATAAGGGGACAAATCTCTCCTCTCATCAAGGGGAGGTTCCCTATAAATATGAGGTGTTATATACTATATATAAGTAGAAAATAACACTCAAGGGTAGGATAACACCATCCATATCTCTTTTTTTATAGATGATATTCACAGACATAGGAGAATTCTAGTGAAAACACTGAAGGCACTTATCTTCTTTTAGAAGTGGTCTGCAGTAAACAACAAGAATTATTTCTAGAAAGTAATTGATAAGTAAATGTAATAGGGCACAATAACCAGCAGAATGAGGTGTAGCACAAAGTATCCACCTCAACTACCAAAGAGTGAAATACGAAGGATAATGGGGGCACAAAGTCATCCCAAGATCCTTTATATAGAAATAGAAAACAAACACACTAAAGACAATTATGGCAGCACAAAGTCTCTCCATAGTCAGCTTCAGGACACCTTCCTAGTTACTTCCACTAGCTTTGCTTATTTAATTAAATGGACAAGAATGCATTCAAGAAATAGACATAAGAATAATTTCCTAAATAACACAAGCTATTCTAGTACAAATTTTGAAACGTCACTTGTTTTCTCATTTAGATAATAAAATATGATTAACAATCTGAGCTCAAAGTCTCAGTAATGCCTTTCAATTTGGGTAGAGTTTTGCTTCTAATAACAAAAAGATCCCCTTTCCATAAAATAAGAGATTACAATATATAGCACTCCAATAAAGACTTGGGCACTTTGTTTCATAAAATGGCCCATGCTGCATTCAATGCTTTGAATGTATTTTTAGTTCTGTCAAGGGGCCATGCTAGAATAGGGCATCAGCCTTAACTATGGCATGTTAATTCATCTCAAATGTCCCATAGAAAGTATAGGATACCTAGTCCTCTTCCTAATATTTGTGTAGCTATCCACTTTTCCTTTACTTGATCTAAAAAAATAGGTTGCGTTATTGAGTGCTCGTGCTCTTTGATGTCTACTTGGTGGACTATTTCACCTACCTAAAATAACTCTCCTACAGATATTGCTGGTCTTTCTACATCATTCCCTCTTTCCTCACCATGTCTTCTCATATTTTGTCTCTTCCTCGTGATCTAATCTCTCGAGCTATCTCTTCCCTTTCTGTTGGCTCTTTTGACTTCTTCTTTAGCTGGTCACTGAGTTTATTCTCAGGTCTACACCACATTTGAAAAACAACAAATATTTTATTACCCTAAATTTGATGTTCATGGGGACATCACTGGTTACTAGTCACTTAAACCACTTTGAACCTTTTGGTTCAAGGTTCAATGGTTCAATCTTTCTTCTTTGAAGTCTTCTTTCATATTTTAAAATTCCTTGAACCTTTGAACGGTTCATTCTCTTTCTTTGACTCTTTTGGTCCTTCAAACTTTTTAGATCCTTTTCCTTTCTATTAAACTCATTGAACCTTTAAACTTTGAACCTTCTAAGGTTCAAGGTTCAACGGTTCAACCTTTCTTTTTTATCTCTTCGAATCCTTTATTCTTCTCAATTTCTCAAACTTTATTGAACTCATTGAACCTTTGAACTTTGAACTCTTCTGGTTCAAAGTTTAATGGTTCAATCTTTCTTCATCAAAGTCTTCTTTTATTTAAGTCCTTCAAATCCATTTAACTTTTTGAATTAGTTAAACTTTGAACTTGTTGAATCACTTAACTCTTTGAAGTCTGCCAATGTCATTGAACCTTTGAACCCTTTGAACCTTTGAACTGTTGGAGGCATGGTTCAATGGTTTAATGGTTCATTCCATTTATTTGAAACCTACTGATGGACATTTTGGTTGAACCTCGACATTGAAATAACCTTGAAATGTCTAAGTTTTTGGAACTTGCTTCTTTGTGAAAGCCCGCTGGTTGAACCTGTTGAACTTGCAAGTTCCTTAGCTAAAAAATATGTGAATAATTGAAGAACTTGGATGCTCAAAATATTTTTTGAGAAGGGAAGAGATAATTTTGGAATTTAGGACCAAAATAGTTAATATGTTGTCCCCTAAAAACAAGTGATGGATTTTGGGAACAACACTTATCATCCTTGATCTTCATCCCTTATTTTCATCTCATGCCATTTCCTTGTGTTCCCTTATTTATTCACCACCTCACCCCTTTTTAGCTTTTCAACCTCTTATAACAAGTTGATTGATGCATACCTTATCTCTTTAGCTTATTATTCACCCATCCTTCACTTCCCTTTATTTTTCTTAACCCCTTTCTCATTTTCCATCATGTTCTCACCTCCAAAACCACCATCTACTTTACTTCATTACCTATCATCATCCATACTTAATTGGTCAAGATACCACCTATTTCTTCACTCTCTTATCATCCTTTTTATTTCCTCATTTCACTCCTTTTTCCTCCTATTTTCTTTCTTTCATTTGCTGCCTTTTTTTTCATTTTCATCCCCAAACTATTTTCTCTTTGGTCTATTTTTTTATTTTCAAACCCTTCATGGCCTACCATATTTCTCATCCTCCCCTTAGCCTTCATGATTGTTACACTTCTCTCCCCATAATTTTTAATTTTCCACTCTTTCATTCTTTAGTAGATCCCTCACCCCCCCATATTCTACCTCTTATTCTTCTTCTCTTTGCTCTCTTTCATTTTATTTTTTTCACCTCCCTTAATGACATTCCTTTTTCTTCCTAACCTTCCTTTATATATATATATATATATATATATATATATATATATATATATATATATATATATATATATATGTCCATGCCTAGCTCCTTCCATCCTTATCTACCTTCATCTTTATCTATGACCTCATTATTTTCTCCACCTATCTCTTCATCCATCTCTTGGTCTACCTTCACCTTATCTCTTGTTGGATCTCCCTTATTTTCTCCAATTTAACCTCCACCCCTTTAGAGTGTGGTCATCAGTTGTGTCTATTCTATGTACATCTTATCTACTTCCTTGCATCCTTTATGCCCTTACTTTAATGAAAAAAATCCACAACTTACTCCCTCATTTAATTAATATTATTATTATTTACTTTGCTTCATATTCTAAAACCCCTTAAAGTATTTCTTTGAATTCCCTCAAAACTCAATGCTTATTTATTTTGGGGCCCCACTATCTCAAGGGTCAAGGGTTTAAATCTTTACCACTTTTTATTTACCCACTCTACTCCTTTGCTTCCTCAAATCATTGAATAATAACCTTCCATAGCCTATTGACAACATTGTTGTGGAGTGCGCATAATGTCAGCTTATTTGGATGGAGAACCTGTTGGATCATCATGGCAATTCAAGTAGTGTCATATTTTCTAAACCTAGGTGAAGCATATTTCTCCCTTTTCTTTTTTTTAAAATGGTGGCAAAAATTTCATGTTTGAACCTACTTATCCATGGCTAAAGATTTTTTTTTCATAGTTGATGTAATCAACTAATTGCATCTTAGGTAATCTCATCCACCATTTCTACTAAACCAATCAAAAAACTATTTGATACCCATATTTTCCACCCTTTAAAACTTCTCTTTCTCCAACATCCTTCAATTGAATCTAACTACATGATATCAAATTGGGGAAACCAAGTTAACCAACACTCCCCACCTCAGAAGAACTACATTAGGCTTAAAGTTCATTTTGGATATTATATCTATAGAACTATGTAGGTAGCATCCACTTGCTTAGGGCATATGGAGTCCACTCAACGACCCCATTCCAACCAACCAAGCCACTTGCCCATGGACACCTTGACATTGGCCCTTTTTAACCTGACCTCTTTGCATGTTTTGTAATGACTTTGCATGGTCCTTTGACTACACTAACCCAATTTTCCAACATTGACCATTTGAACACTACACTACTTGATGCAAAACTCAACCACTTGTGTTGTTTAGTAGGAGCACTTCCTCACCTAGATACTTGGAAATGACATAGACCTTATTTGGATGGCTTGATGGGAATGCCCTGATCAGTTATGACCAATGTTGTGGACTACTTACCCTCTCTTATCTTTCTAGCACCTAACCTTAATTTATCAACATTGGTAGCTTTAGTCTTTGTGAAATCTTGACTATCACACTTAGTCACATTTTATACACCCATTGGCATTTCACATTCCCGACTAACCTATGGTACCACCTAGTGCCTCCCCACCAACTGCTTATTAAACCTACACTGGATTCAACCTTTCTTCATCGGCTTTCAGTTTGAGAAGGAACACCTCCTATCATACTTGGGGCACCTTGACCTTCGACCAAGTGATTCATTTTTTTTTGTATCCTATTAATTCAAAGTTGCATAATAAAAAGGGGTAAAATATAGACACTAAAAAACTACACATAGTTTTCAATGACTAAATGCCTTGGGACCCCCTAAAGACCCCTTAAAACTTCTTAATCCTTAACCAACCCCTCTTAACCTAATCAAATCACTATTTTCCTAGTCACATAATATTATTCAAAATTACTATTCACTATCACTATTCACTGTGGGAGACACTATCACTATTCATGATGACATGGTATGTAACATGGCAAGTGACATGGCATGTGACATGGTAAGTGACATGGAAGGTGATATGGCAAGTGATAGGTCAAGTGACATGGCTTAGAAGTGAGGTGGCTTGATGTGGGACATCATACCCCACCTAAGACCCTTTTCTAAGGTGCTTAATGACCTCATTTAAGAATCACAAGGATCCTCCCTTGAAATATGGTGAATTTCCCCTTAAGGGGACATCATTCAACATGTATTTTTCCTTCACACATGAAATTAGACTTCAAAATGAGATACCTACCTTGCTAGTGCTTTGGAAAAGATAAAGGGTACCCATTTTTTACTTTTTAACCCAAATGGGAATCTCCACCAAACTCATTTTTGACTAATTCATGCACCAAATGTAAAATTGCACCACATTTTGTGCATCGTATCTTTAAGTTCTTGAATGAAGACAAGTAAGGGTGGTGAAAAGTTTGTGGTCTCATTTAAACCCATGTGCATGATTCCTATTCAAAATTGGATTCATGTGCAAGGTGGGAGACTCACCAAATCAAATGGAAACCCCCACCAACCTCATTTTTGACTAATTCATGCACCACATATAAAATTGTGCCATAATTTTACTATTCCTCTTTTGGCATGATTCTTCAAAATAGATGATATAAATACCCCCCACCTCTCCTTCACCCAAGGTTAAAAGTGGGAAGTTAGTCTTTTCTTATTAACTTCTTGTTGTAGGTTTTTGAAGGAGGTTATCATTTTGGAAGTCATCCACATCTTGGAGTAAAAATAGCATGAAGCAGCGAAACTATACCAAAATCATCAAGGATCTTCAACAAGCCAATCTCCATTAATAAACATCTTCAAGTATTGAGGTAATCTTATTATTTAGCTATCTTAATTTCTTTATTCCTCTCCCTTTGGCTGTCTTATTTCACTTGATTCCTTCCTTACCCTCTTGTCATTTTATCATCTTACCCATATATCTTTTCCCTCTTGATCACTCTTTATCTCTTTGCCTTCTTGGCCTCATTTTTACCATTTTCCCATTTACCTTCTTGGCCTCATTGTGACCATTTGCCCATTTACCTTCTTGGCCTCATTTTGGCCATTTGCCCCTTTGCCTTCTTGGCCCTCCTTTTCACCATTTATCCCTCTTATTTTCTTGAACACATTTCTCTTCACCATCCAAACCATTTCCCAACCCCAACCAAATCATTATTTTGACCTTTATCAAACCAATCTAAACCAAAAACTATAACTTTTTTTTACTAATTTTTAGTATTATCATTATTTAAACTAGTTGCTTTATTTTAGCCATCTAAGCAAAGCACTTAGTTTTCTTAATTAATTTTCTATTATTTTTTTTCTTATTTTTAGTTTGTTATCATTTTATGCAAATAGTTTCAGTTTCATTCACTAACTTAAGTTTTTAAATAAGGTGGATTGACAACCTCCTAGAAAGCTTTCACTTATAGGATCTAGTTCATGCTATGCAATCCATTCAACTACTTGTCTAACCAATAAGTTTTGTGGTAGGGATTTCTAATTACAATTCATTCTTCCCTAGCCAAAGAGAAATTCTCAAAAATTCTAGATTCAACATGCATGCATTCAATAGGTATTCTTATGCACACCCTTCTCTACTAGTTTCTTCTTTTCACACTTAGAAAAAAGAAAAAATTAGATAGAAACAAGGAGTCCTATAATAGGACTAATATAATCCATTACTTTGGAAATGGATTTAAGACTCATTAAATAAATGAGATTACAATTAATCTTGATGAATCATGCATACCTAACCATTAATTCACCTAATCCTTATGGAATGCTTGTAAAGAGCTCATCCTCAACTAGTTTTTGTAAAATATACCCCCTTCCAAGTGTGTAAATGTTATATGGACCAAGGGTGGATATAATAGCCAACACATAGCATATAAAGTACTATGTATAATATACAATCATGGATAAAGGCATGTCTAAATTACATATATGATTTTAAGACATGATAATGTTAGAGTGACCATAGAATGGCATAACTCGTGTGTATCATGATTATAGAGGTTGATTCCCCCAATGTCCATATGACATGAGTAGAGGAAAGGCCCAATATAAAATATAAGAATAGATCATGTATCTGTGTATGCCTATATAACACTCACTTAGAAGTGTGAAACATAAGTTTATGTAAAATTAATTGGTATGTTATCCTTTAATATGGAAATAACACATATATGACAAGGATCCAATAAAACACATTTATGCTAAAAATATTTTTGGAATTTTAAATGGTTTTATTTTTTTGGTAGTTTTGGAATATATGAATAGAGAATATCATCCTATGATCTCATTTAAGGGATGTTCATGGGTATGTCCCCACTTGGAACCTGGTGCAAGGGATTTGTGGTACTACCAAAGAGCATGCATAGGTGTAATATTTATCACTATAATATCTATGATGCTGTGTATATGTATAATAGGACCCTAAGGTCATGAAGTAGAAATAGAAGGAATAGGGGTAGGAATTCATGGAACCCATCATTGAGTGATATGTTGTGTATTTGTAATAATAGTAATAGAAACATGTGTAGGTGTTATGGATATCTAAACATGGTTTGTATTAAATGAGGATTCCATGGAATCCATTATATGTCTCTAATGTAATGGTCTCTCAAGTAATGGCTATCTATTAAAGGGCATTTCTTTTTTATTACCCTTTTATGATGAATTAACCTTATTAGTTTTGGTAATTAACTATTTAGGTATACATTTTTCTTGTTCAAGAGTATGCTCATATGGTATTTTGGAAATTTTAATTACCCGATTGGCATGAATGTATTTAACACACCCATGCACTATAAAAGACACTATTCAAAGTGTATGGATCCAAAGTATTTATAGTAACATATCAAATATTCTTATGAAAGGTATAATTGAAAAGTTATTAACCATATGTGTAGGACCAACCTATAAATGTAGGTCAATCTCACCAAGAACCTTTTGGGAGGACCCATATAATTCTCTAACTAATCTAGTAAAAGGATTCAAATTATTATGAGTATAACCCATATTTTTAATTAATTTCATGGTGCAAAAATTCTTACTTGCACCATTATCAATCATAACACTACGTGTAGGGTGTTTACCAAGGTATGCTCAAATGAATAAATAATGAATATCAGAGTCATCATCCTTAATCTCACTGTCATAAAAATTAATATAAGGTTTTTGAACCAATAATCCCTTATAATTGGCACCCATAATGTGATGGAGGAGGATGTGCATTAGATGCCATTTACACTCTTGGTTCCTTCTTGTAATATTCTTTTAAAGGATTGTTAAATATTTTTTATTTCTGGTGATCACCAGGTTGTGAATTTGATTCCTTGGAAGGATCATTAAATGTAATATTTTGGTCATAAATAAGGTCATAGATATTATGCTTTAAGGTAAAACATATGTTCATAGAATGTCTTGATCCCTAGCGATAATCACAATAAGCATTTGCATCATATCCTTTGGGTAGATGTCTATTCATATCAACCTCTATAAGATGAGGGAGAGATATAATTTGACACTATATTAACCATGAGATTAATGAAGTTAGAGCCTCAGGTAACCATAAGAACTATCTCCTTGGTTCATTATATAAGACAAGTTGATTAGGCTAATATGAAACTATGTTAACTATGGTTATTGCTTCCTTTTTAGGTTTAGGAGGTTTTACCTTATAACTTGGTTTGATTGTAAATTTAGTAGTAGATTTAGATGTAGTTGGTGTGTTTTTTACATACATGAGCTTATTCACTAAAATAATATTCATTTCATGGTCATGTATAACATGGAATAAGTCATCAAAACATTTAAACTTCTTGAAAATAATGGACTCGCGTAAAGGAGTAATAAAATTTTGCTTGAATATATATTGTAACTCATTATCTACCATAGGATTGGTCATTTTAGCTAACATTGTTTATATCTCAAGACATATTCATTTATAGGTTTATTTTTTCCTTATTTTCTTTGTAAATTTGAGCATAAGAAACCTTTTTAGAAATATTAATGGAAAAGTATGTTAAAAACTAATCTACAAGAGATTTCAATGTTTTCATAGATTGGAGAGATAAATCATAGAACCACCTCAAAGCATAGTCTATGATGCTTCTAGGGAATAATTTGGTCAAAATTTTATCATTGGAGGCATAATCAAGGCATCTCACATAAAATGATCAAAGATGTTGTTTAGGATCACCCTTGTCATCATAAAATAGAAACATAGGTGCAAAAAAACTAATTAGAAAAGGGTGTAAATATATCTCAAGTTTAAGAGGGTTATACAACACATCCTGTGAATCAAAATCATGAGGACATTTTAAATCATTTTGTTCAATGTTTATAACCTTGTCCTCTAAGGTCTTTATAATTTAAAGAGTGCTTGAACTGTAGACCATTGGGATTTAGATTGGCAAGTTTAGTAGTCATTAAAGGGGATGTAAACATGGTTTAATAAGTAATAGACATTATAACTAGTGTTTGACTTGAAACAATTGGTAATTACATGGTAAATGTAGTAGTAGTATTTTGGTTTTTTTAAAAACAAAGGTTTAAACACATAACATGTACCCCCATTAGAAGTATTAAGTGGTAATGTGTTAAACTCGAGGGATGTTTCAAATATAACTTTTGAATTTTTTTTTACAATATAGTTTTGAGGATCTCATAAATATATTCAGGGTTTAAACAAATATAGTCATGAAATAATACAATTTTTTGCACTTTTTCATGGTCTATTTAGTCATGTTTGCTAGTTTCATTAGACTCATCTTGTCATTATAGAATATTCTTCTATGATAACATCATTAGTAAGTGTTCATTCTCAACATTGGTATCATCATGATCCACAAGATTATGTCCCTCAATGGATTTAAGCATCTTATATGGTGGGAGGGGAAGCTCAATGTGTTCAATAGGCACACATTCCAATCTAGGGCTATGCCTAGGTTGCATGAAAAATAATATAAGTAAGAAATGAAAAAGTACAACAATATAAAACCCTAGTTGACTAAAAACCCTAAGAATTAGAAATGTTTTAATTCATATGAATCAAGTTCACCAAATGTTTAACCTTAAAAATCTAGATTTGAGTTATCTAAGGTTAAATGGGATAGATATAGCCTAAGGTACAAGGGTGATAAACTATCTCTATAGTAGGCCAATTAGATGTTAAACTTAGATATAACATATATTGAATTTATTAAACTAAGATAGGATAAAAATATTAAGTACAACTATGATATATATGGAAATTACAAATAATTAATGTACTTAGATGGTTATGATGCTAATCCAATTCTAGATATAGAACAATAAGAAGTATACTACAAAAAAAAATTGGAATGGTCATTAGACTATGGATTGGGTTCCTATGGAGCTGTAGAAACTAACATTAGCCTTGGATGGTTGTGTTGATGTTACCATTTAAACATGATGTAGGTGTATTGTATTGAATACTTATTGGAAAAAGATGCAACCACCTAGATGATTTTGGGTTTGTATTCACCTTCATTTTGGTGCATTCGGATCTGGGTCATGGACTATTACTCCTCATGAAATTTAAAAACCATAATTCTTCATCTTCATAGTGACCTTAGGGGAAAATGGGTTAGTAGTCACATGGTGTCAAGCTAATGCTAAAGACCCCTATATCAATGAGCACTACCTATATATCTAATACTCCAAAGAGGGTGTAGACACCAAAATTATGTTACACAAGTGTATAATGTGTTGTGTTGAAACACCCCTTAGACCCACTTTGTAACAAATCTTCCTAACCCATACCCGTACCCCACATATTTAATTAATGAATTAAGATTGATAGAATATTCCCTATGCCACCTTGCCCCAAGATCAATTCTCCCCTTGTGAGTCACCATTAGACTTGGTCTCTCACAAATAACTAATTCTTACCCTATAAATTAATTTATAACAATTACCTTATACCCAACCTCACATATTGACCATTTCTTAATGGGTGTCACACTTGGCATGAAAAAATGAAAGAAAGGAGCCAAAAATAGCTTGTTTGACCTATTCTTATGCCACTAACATCAGTCAACCCTCGACCAACATCAATCAACCCAAGACTGGAATTGATAGGATCACTGATGTTGGTTACTTAAGCAACATTCTAAACCCATTTTTTTCCCTACAAATATTCTCTCTCTCAATCAAAAACTCACTCAAGAGATTCAAAGCACTCTTAACAAGATTTTGGTGATTATCCACTATAATTTGGCTCAAAGCTTCTCTGTATGAGTCAAATCCTAAATCAGAATTGATCCATTATGCAAAGAGAATGAACTACGATGATCAGATGGCACACACTCATCTCCATTTGGTCAGTAACCTTAACAAAGCTTTATCAAGAGTATTTCTTTAGGTACTTATATCATTTAAGCATCCCTGTATTATATGAATTCTAATTGTTTCTAATTAGTGTTTACACAAATCCCATCCATCCCTGAGGAGGAGTTGCAAAACTCCTTCATCTCCATACCTCTACCTTAATCAAACTAAACTCCTCACCTAAACTTCTGACCATCTCTCTAACCCCTCATATGACCCTTTTCCAACCCCATTAACCTATCAAATATCCTTCCCTACACTCAAGAAAGCCTTCTATGAATTATTGAATCCATTTCCCCTACTGACATCAGTTATCCTACCGATGTTGGTTAAATTTCCACTATTGACATCAGTTACCCTACCAATGTTAGTGACTACCCTTTTACACAAATCACCTCAAACTAGCCCAAACAGCCCTCTAAAAACCAAAATTGTATTTTTTATTGCTCTATGATATTGATTGATACACAGGTTATAGAAAAGGTACATGTAACTCTCTCTCTCTCCTTACTTTACTTTATCATTTCATTTTTAAATCTTTATATTAAAATAGTGGACTGTCATCCCCCAAGAAGTTTGTCACTTCTTGGAACAAGCAAGTTCCTTGGCAACCCACTCACCAACCTACTAACAAATATTTTATGGTAGTGTGTTCTTACTTGTATGTAATCCTCCCTAGCCAAATATGAGTTCCCAACTTTGTCTAGATATGGTTCGCACCAATCCAGGTACACATAATCACTAATCCCCAACCTTTCTTTCTCTATTTCTCACTTCTTAAATTTAATCAAAAATAATTAAAACAAAGAGATTTAAACTAATGTAGTTCTCCCCTATGTGTTGTATTGTTTATGAATCATGAAATATGTGGAAATCAAGTACAATAGTGACCTAACTTGTAACTTGGTAAATTATAATCTTATGTTTCTCCTTTATTAATTCAAGATTGGGCATGTGTTATCCCTATGATTGATATGAAAATAGGATAAAATAAGGAAGATTTATTTTATCAAGTGCTTAATTTAATACTTTTAATAGGTTGCCTTAGTCTATGATAGGTCTTATAAGTGGCCAATGAATAAGGATTGATATTGTTTTTATATCAATCCCTTTGGATAAGTAACTCACATTAAAGTACTTAGGTTGACTACTAGGATATGTTTCATTTTAAAATTAGATGACTTTAGGGTACTAGATACTTACATTAGAGTAAGACACCTACATCGATGAAGGTGTTTGTTTAGGATATTATTGTCTAGGGAACAAGAAAGTAGGTACAAATTCAAAACTTGTAGAGGTGGAAGATAGAAAATTTTAGGCATTTTAGGTAAGATAGAATGTCTAGGTCATCAATATAAGACTAGTCAAATCAAGAGATAGGCCAAGGGGCACAATATAAATCAAATGAGAGACTTTTAAAATTAGGAAAAGGTTTAAAACTAAGATGAATAGTCAAGATCTAAGTTTTCCAAGTGTCTAAAATTGAGGTGTTATATAATTTATAAATAGTATCTATAGGAGCAAGTGTGGGTACTCAAAGCATAGGTGAAGAGAAATTTTCCTATGGAATTAAATGGCAAAGTGAAAAAAGCCCTTATAAAACTCTTCACATCGCTTGGGGAAGTGGTCAGAACACTAACCATGAATAAAGAGCACCTCCAATGCATGCAGACATACTTGGAGAGAATCACTTGTGTGACACCAAATGTAAAAGGCTCATTATGATTATAAATAATGGTATGTTCCCAGAGCTCAATCTCATGCCTCTCTAAGACCTAAAATATATATCAAACTTATGGTAGAAAATGAAAACCTCGATTGAGGAGTGGTTAGTTTTGGTTCAAACAAGCATAAAGCCTCTGGAGGAGGGAAAAGAAAAGATATTAACTTAATTCAAGGAGGTCAACATCATGGAGGTGTTCTATCCAAAAGGCATCTTGATGGACATAAGAGAATTTAAGTTCCACCTAGCTCAATTCAACCAAGTCATGAGAAAAAAGGTGGAAAAGGCCAACAAGGCTAGGGCCAAGGCAATTCTATAGCTCTCAACCCAACCCATGGTGGGTATTATCAAGTTTCTAAGGTAAAAGTCTCCCTTGGAGCCCCAATTCAAGTATACTAATGTTTGTTAGCTGAATTTGAGGTGATATTTGGATAACCTCCCATGAATTTGGCCAAGCTAGACTAAGAGATTGACTTGGTGGTAACTATGATAGAAGCTAATGGGGTGCATCCCAAGTAGTTGAGGATTGGTCCCCCTCTAACTTCCTCATGATTTATCTCTAGTGAGCCTTGAGGATTTGGTCCCATCTATTTTTGGATATGAGATCTTTTCTGGTAAAATTCATTTATAACCATTTATGGCCATGATGGCCCAGAGTGGGATTTTGTGCTACTTGGAGACATACCCATCTCTCCTATATAAGTGGCTTTATTGTATTTTTTAAGGTCATCATTTTTTATGTAAATAAACTCTATTGAAATTACTAGGAGTTTTTCAACTCTCTTTTAATGGTGTTTATGTTTATATGAATTTTTTTCAATAATTCCTACATTTTGTAAATGTATGCTAGTGTTAAAATATTGATAATGTGCTTTGATTCATATGATGAATGTAATAATTAGAATGTTATTGGCTATTATAACTATATAAGATTTTTCATCTTTTTCTTAGGAACACTTATTATTTTGTGTGGTTAATGCTTTAAAATAGATTTTTGGGGTCCTATGTGTGTTTTACAGTTGGTCCTTCTTTGTGTTTATATTAAATAGAGGGTTCATAGATTTAAAATTATCACCCCATCCTTAGAATCCTCCCCTATGTGATGATAAGTCCAAGCTCCTCATGAAACTTGGCACATAGTGGTAAACTTATGGCTAAGCACTTGCTTGATCTTGAAGCACCAACATCCCTCACAAACTAGGAATATCTTTTCTTCCCTACCATACCCTATCCTTTATGCTTGTTTTGTAACCAAATGGCTTTTTCCCTCTTACTTAGAAACTAGTGAAGTGAAACCCATTAATGCTCAAGATTGTAGCCAACTAGTCAATTTTAAGTTAAGAACCCTTTGTCAAATTAAGTCTTCAGTGGTAGCACTACACCTATTAGAGACTCATTTCAAGCAAGCAACATCATAGAGCATAATACCTACATCATGTGCCCTAAGTTACTCTTAAATCAATTCTAAAATGGGAGGACAAAATTACCTTATTATCCTAAGGTCCTCCTTGATCACTTAATCTCATAAGTGTTTCTTGGGATAAGATTTTGGCTGAAACAATAATTGGTGGTAGAAAGAGGGTTCCTCACAAGGATTATTAACCATTTACTTTACCCCTTAGAAATATGGAGCCTACTACACATATCACCAAATATAGATCTGGTCATGGCAGGTTGATCATTTTAACATTTTAATACCATAAGAGAGTCTGATTTGGCATAAGTAGGCTTAGACCTATAGTTATTTCCCCCAACTTATCTTCTCAATATACTCTAAATAGACCACCCCTGATGACTACTCTTATGGATTGGTTAGTTAGGTCAGATATTAATGTTTTCCAAGTCATCCATGACATTTCAAATAATCCATAAAGGTACCTCCTATGATTCACACCTAGTGTAGGATGAACCAAGGAAGAGCATGTGACCTCATATAAGATATACCTCAGACTCTTGAACATTGAATGTGAGGATTTGGCTTAAAAGATATGTCCATCACTTTTATGGATGTAACCTATGATTAGTTCATCAATCTCCTTAAATATTATATCATGGGGTGGGAGTAATTTAGCAATACCTTCCTAGCTCAATTTGAGTAGGTTATTGATCCTAGTGTTCTTTGTCAATAGTTCACATGTATTAATATGGAACCAAACAAACCCATAAGAAATTTAAATGTAAGGTTCTAGAAGATGTATAGCTAGGTCACCATACTTTATCATCCTAATGCCTAGTTAATACTTGAAATGTATAAGAAATCTTTAGAGCCTTAGATGGCCATGTTTCTGAGATGAGACCCCTTGATAGTAGACCTACCCTTGGCTTATGTTTAAACAATTAAAGTGTAAAAATAACTTAATCCCCAAAGTCAGATGCCAGTTCTTATTCTAAACACATTACCAAGATTTTATGCCTTAAACCTTATCCCTAATGTGAACCAAAATGTCTCAATGCCCTCACCCATATTGACAAAAAAATCAACTTCCACTAAGGCACATTGCATCAAACTAAGACTTGGGTTTCCTTACCCCATTAAATACTAAAATAGTACCTCAATATCATGGTTAATCATTACTTCCTATTGTAGATTATATTTTGTGATTATATAGCACCTTAGTTTTGTATACTTGGAAAAACTCATGACTTTGGTTATTCCTCTTAGCTCTACACATGCCTTACTTCCACAAGCCTTGCATCTACTCTATCTTATTCCCCTTGGCCTATCTCTTAGTTTGACTAGCCTTATGTTGATGACACAGACATCCCATCTTGTCTAAAATGATTAAAATTTACTTATCTTACATCTCTATGAGTTTTGATCCTATGCCTACTCTCCTCCTTAGACACTAAAATCTAGGTTAGATAGTAGCATCAACATTACTATCTTAGCCCTATGCAAGAGCCCAATTCCCTGAAGTCATCTAATTTACAAATGAAATGTATCATAATGGTCAACCTAAGTGATTTAATGTGTGTTATCTTTTGATAATATTGGTATAAATATAATATCAACCCTCACTCATTCCTCACCTAGAAAAGACTACAAAGACCAAGGCACTTATCAGAAATCACTCTATTAAGAACTAAATTGATCAAAATATTCCATGTTTCCACACTATTCATAGGTATAACATATATACAGGTATAAAGTACTAAAGGAATAGTTAGAAGGTCATTGTTGTGCTTACTTTACACATTGCATGATTCAAACACAAGCCAACATGTAGGGGAGAACTACATGATTTTGAGGCCCTATTCTAAAGTATTGGCTATGTAGGTAATACCCTTTTATATCGGGCTCATTTTGGGTTAGTTCGATACCATGTGTTGACTAACCCATTTTTCCCCAAGGTCACATTAAAGATGTAAACTAGGGTTTTTCCATTTCACCAGGAGTGGCAGTTCCTAACATAAATTTGAATACACTAGATTAAAGGTGAAGCCAAACCCAAAAGAATCCAAGTGGTCACATCCTATTTTAGTAAGTACTTTATATAGTACATTAGTGTTGATATCAGACACTAGTATTAATGTAATTATCCCAAGCTAACATAAGTGTTTAGAGAGCCAAAGGCACTAGATCAAGAATCTGATAATTGTTCTAGAGTTTACTTCCTACCTGTTTCCCACCTATACCATATCCAACATTATATTATCATCACAAATATCTAAGTACTTTATTTAATGTCATTTATATATCTAACATAATTGTACTTTCCATTAATATCCTATCTTAGTTTTATAAATTTAGCATATGGTAGATATAAGTTTAGCACATTAATTGGCCTATTATAGATTTGATATTCACCCTTATTCCCTATAATTTCTATATCCTTAACTCTAACCACTAAAATAGGATCCATACCAAAAATATGGTTAAACATTTAGTGAACCCAATCTTTGAACACCAAACCCTATGAAACTTAGCATTTTTTAATTTCTTTTCCTATTGTTGATCCCTAATTGATAAATCTTGCAATCATGTTTAACATGGACACATATATAAATTATTCCATGGTTCAATGCCTTATAGTTGATATGATTTTCTACATTACTTATCTTTTCAAAAAATTTAAGTCAATTCATGTACATAATGAGATATTGTTTGAATGGAAAAAACATTTGATATCTCTTCATAGGTCCTTTTGTAATGTTATACAGCCAATATCTAGATGCCAATGTGCATGCTCTCAACCATTTGTTCTACCCAATCCTTATTCAACTATTAGTTAACATCCCACACCCATTATTCACCCACAAATAATAATATATTCTATAGTCCATGATGCTACTACTTGGGGAGGTAAGGGTGCTCAGCTTACACTACCACATATTAATATATAGTAGGTGCCTCCTAAGCCTAAACTTGTGATAAAATATAAGGGTTATGACCTTGTTAACCAATTTAAAAACACACATAATTAAATTTATCTTCTTGAGCTCCTAAAATAATATAATGTTTACAAGGACATATTATATGAGACATTACATGAAACTCAAGTTCCAAATGATATTGAGCCTACTTATTTTATAGATATCATGAAATATATTAAAAATAATGCCAAACTTATTGCCTTTGATCCAAAAAAATTACCATCCAAATATATTATTGATTAAGGCTTACCTTTTTTCATAGAATTGATAATGTAAAATAAAGGCATCAAAAGGGTGGTCATTGATAATAGATCAGGCCTAAAATTTTATAGTATCAATATTATAACTATTAGCCAAATTTGAATTCTAGTCAAATGAGGTTACCCATATCATTTTAAACTTTTTATAAGGTTTATATACATCCTATGAGGTCTCATATTGTCCTAGATATCTTGTTTATCCATGTCCTAGTCTTGGTTGAAGTTATTCTCTCTTGAATTAGCCTAGTCAAAAGAAGTCAACCTTGGTCAAATATAGTAAAACTTAATCAAAGGCTTGAAATATGTGTTTTTGGTAATATTTTGGTTTATAATATGTTTTAATTTTTTTATGCAATTTATTTTGCATCTCCCACTTTCAATGTGCAAAAAAGAGCTTGTGGGCCCACTTTAGGCTAGATTCAAGGACTTGTATGGATGGCAAGTGGCATCAAGTTATCTCCAAGTAGGGAATAAATGTGGAAAAGGTTAGTAGGGGTAATTTTTAGGTTTTTTCTATGACAATATTTAGTTAAATTTATAAAAGGTAGGTTTTCCTCATTTTTAGGCCTTTTTAGGCACTTATACAGACACCACCATCTGATATCCAGCTAAAAATGTGGGTGGGGAGTCTCTTCACCTCCCCACATCCATTTCCACACCCAAAATTCAATTAAAATCCAAAAACTTTCTTCTAAAACTCATTTTATCATTTTCTCCATTAGCGTACAAAGAAGGCTCAACTTCAAATGCTCACCACGGGCCATACAGGTGGAATCAAGAGGAATGGTCTTAGGGGTGGATATTAATAATATTAAAATTAACTTTCATGTAATTAAGTCTCATATTGGTTCATTATACTTTATGAACAATCATTAACACTCTAGGGAGATTTTTGGGAAATTGCATTAAAGAGGGGGTCTACTTTTGAGCCTATTTTAGTTTTTCTTGATTTGCATTGATGTGTTACATGTTTTAGGTGATTATACATTATTCTCAAGGATATTTTAATTTTTATACTTGTTTTTAATATTCCATTTGTTGATAGAGCCTTTATAAGCTTGTTTCTTGGCCTAGAAATCAAAGTTGTAGATTTGCTTGCAAAGCTTCACTTATAGCTAATTTATACAGGATTCCCACATGGCAATAAGGGAATGAAAAATGGTTTTATGTTTTTTAATCATATATCATGCTTGTTTATCTTTTAAACTTTCTCATCTTGCATAACTTCAATCTCCCATGCCTCTGCCCATACATGTGATGTAATACTATCACCTACATGTTCCAATCTTTCTCTGTGGAGGTGCTCATGGGTGACAGTTAAAATTCTAAGAAAATAAAGGTTAAAATGAAGCATTAGCAGTGGATTTGATGTTTTAGACCTATTGGTGAGCCTATGAGGAAGGATAGATAGCTCCAAGAACACTGATGTGATTTAGAGACTAAAAACCTAAACACCCCAAATAGAGTTCCCAAGGGTCTTTTGGGTTTTCCTAAGTTGAAGCTAGTTTTGTTTTTGAGCATTATTATTATGCCCACCTTATACTCCCATCCATGTATAAAATTCATACCAAGTTTGAGACTAAATGGAGGAGTGGAAGATGATATTTGAGCAGCTCAAAAGTAACCAAAAGTCACTGATTTGAAGTAGTGATATCTACAGAATGCTAGGAAAAAGTGACTTTGTTCTTCATCTTGAAATTATTAAGCCATGATATCAAGTAGGATCAATTAAAAATGATTAAAATTAAAATATTGAGCAAGGATAAACAATTAAAATGTGAATTTGACCTTTTGAGGCCTCCCACACTATCCCCTATTTGTATATGCCTAGAGATGACTATCACAGTCAAGGCAGTAAACTAGTAGAATAAAGTTTTGATGATTGTTTTGTGTTTGCAAGCTTATTTGAGGAATAAATATGTTTTTTTATTATAATATATTCATTAAATTGTAAAACACTTACAAAATAAACCCTAAACACATAAGAAACACCTGTAAGCAAGCCTGAGAGAAGCTAAACATAGTCACAGGGTAGTGAGGGCAAGGTTTCAATGGTTGGCACAAAATATGGTATTAAAGGTTCATAGGGAGAAATTAGGTCATAATATGAATGATATATAACCAAATATATTATAATAAATCTTTATACACCCCTAAACATGCTTCAAGTGATCCATGAAACCTACAGGTATGGGAACAGGTGCATACACAGTCATAGTTTGGGGTAGGATGTTTTGAACCCAAGTGGAGCATGGAGGTGAGTAGAGTAATCAAAGTGTGAAGTTTATAATCTTAAATTCAATAAAAATAATATAAATAAATTCCTACATACCCCCAAGTGACCTTCAGGTGGCCAAATAAATACTCTACAGGCCTGAATAGCATCCTACAACCAATCTATTTGGGCGTTGATCTCAATCAAGAGAAAAATACTATTTTGGGAACTCAAATGAATAATTTAAGTGGTTTTAATGAAAAAAATGGAATATAAGGTTAAAAATACAATATTTTAACATTTTTTCAAGAATAAAATCCCACCTTGAAACCTATAGCCAAGTAAAATATGCATATATAGCATGTTCATGAAGATTAGTCTTATTCAGGGTTCATGAGGTCCTTGGAGCTAATTTGGATCTTGTAAATAGGAAACATGATAAAAATTGAGATAATAGAGATAATTAGAGTTATAAAAAATTTATAATTCCAAAAAAATTACTTTGGACACCTACAGGCTTGTAGGTAGGTGTCTCAGTCTGTACACTCAGCCATGGTGAAGAAATACATGAAATGAGGCCATGTGAAGCATGAGACAAGGTGTTTGAAGATAAAATGAGATATATTTGGTTTAAATAGGTTTTTACCATAAAAAATTATCCCTAAAATTCCTAACAAAGATCAAAACCATTCATTGAACATCCAAGTACAATCTAATCCTGCCTATCCTCACAGTTATACACCTTCAGAAAGTTTGTCTTGCAAATTTGGAGAGTTAAGAGGTAAAATGAAGGAGTTAGGAGAATAAATTTTGTATATATCACCCTTATTAAATATATATAAATATAAAATCATTATTTTTCCAAAATAGATAGTGAAAACATCAACTATTTTATCTCATAATAGGGTCACTTTTAGTGTGCATGAAGGTGCTAGTTTTGAGAAAAATGATGAAATCTTGGACCATAAGGTTAGGAATGGAAATTTCATGATTATATAATATTTATGTGACATAAATAATCCTATAAAACTTTATTTTATGGTTTTTAAGCATACAATTTGTTCTAACTTAGGAGTTTTGCATGCATACCTAGTGGGAATCCTTAGGCCTAAAAGCCAAATTTGGGGTCATTCTCATTTTAGGCCATTATCATGAATTAAATTTTATTTTACCATTTTTTTATGATCACATTATATGTTTTGGGTCCATTATAGGTCAAATTAATTTAGAGCGATGTCAAGTTAGGTCTTAAAAGGCAAGCAAGCTTGTTGACATGGCATAGTCCTCGTTCCAATACAGGGGTGACTTTAATTTTGGGGTCTTGATGATCTCTAAAAATTATTTGAACATGTTTTTAGGTTAATTTAAGAGGATTATTATCTTTTATTTTTTATATGAACTCATTGAGAAGCCCTTTTTGGCTAGAAATGAACCAAAAACATGAAAATAGCTCAAATGGCCAAGATAAAATGGCTCAAATGGCCAAGATGAAATTTGCATAAATTTCATGAACTGGTGCATGGGACCATATTCCAATTGGTAGTTTTATATAGGTTCCTTAATGATATTGTAGACACCGAAATCGTGTCGACTCCCCTGGTCATCCCCCGTTTTATTCTTCTTCGCCTATTTAACCCTTGTCGATCACTTTTTCCACTAGCCTCGACCCTGGCAGCATGTAACAATGAGCACAGAGCTAAAGCTAGACTCTATCCCCATTGTGCATCTACCGATGACAGTCTTTTCCCAGCCAATGTCGCCGATGTTGGTCATCTTCTCGTTATCCGTTATCAGTTATCATTCGGTTTCCCGAACGGTTATCAAACTGTCTCTCGAACCGTCCCTTGCCTTCATCAGCATCCGCCAACCATTCGAAAGTGTAATCAATCAATCAACCGATCAATCAATCAATCAACCTCCAAACTCTAAAATTTACAGACTCTTGCAATCAACACTCTCGTGATCAACCAACTCTGGCATCAACCAATCTGCATTCGCTTCAATCCGGCACTGCACAGACAACTTCAACAATGTCAATCATGTCTTCACACTGTGACAGGTAAGTATCCTCATCTGTTTATTTTTATTTTTGGTTATTGCTTTCTTGTTATTTCCATACTCCATATTCTGTTTAGACTCGACCTTCTGTAAATCCCCAGAGCCGATTTAAACTCAGACCTTACCCTGACTAGACCCTGTCCCAACTCAACCAGAACCTGTCCAAAACCCTACCCAGAACCTGTCCAAAACCTTGCCTAGACTCTGCCCTGACTTTGTCTCAACCCTATCAAGAACCTGTTTCGACTCCCCCAAACCTTCTATAACTTGCCTAGACTCTGTCCGGAACCTACCCCGACCGACGCCGGTCACTATCCCAACCGACGCTGGCAGTTTGACCGAGCCAGCACCTTCCCTGACCGACGTCGGCACCACAGAGACCGACGCTGGAGACTGTGCAGAACAGTGCTGCATATCAGGTATGCACTTTATTTTCTATCATTTATTTTTGTCATTTTATCTTTTATTATTTACTTTCGTCCAATATTCTGCTTTTTTATCAGTGGGTTGATATCCTTCTAGGAAGTCTTCGTACTTCCGGGATCGGGCGTTCGCCTGACAGCCCACCATATCTTTGACTAACATTTTTTCGTGTTTCAGCCTTTTCTTCTTTACAGGTGTCATTCCTCCATAGCCAAAGAGGAGAATCTTCCAACGTCTGATTTCGGTGCGCAATCTTTATCCAGGTACTTCTAGCCTTGACCATTTCTTTTAGTTTCTTATTTCTTCTTTGAATGTAGAAAGCAATTTTGCATAGAAACATTCTGGCACGCCCGGTGGGACTCTAGGGCCTTCCTTGGGTTCTTTCTTTCTTTCGTTCATATAGGTGCATTAGGTTTCTTCCTTTTCACCTCCTTTCATCTCTTCTTAAACGACATCATAAGCAGGACTAAAACGAACATTTCTTTCTTTCTTGCACTTCTAGACTAGCTAAAACTCATATTCTTCGACTCTTTCTCCATTCGTCTTCATATGAACAAACATTTTGACTTGGGCATTAAAACACTTTGCATTCATTTATGTTTGCCTGCATCTCTTAGATCACACATAGTAATTAAAACGCATATTGAATTAATCTAGATCACTTGATGTTACACGACCAAACCACTTGCACAAAATAAACATTTTAACTTACTTGAGACAAGGCCCGACTGGGATTTCATCCCCTAGCGGATACCTTACCCGTCCCGGTGATCTCACTTGGATTTCATCACCAAGGGGAAAGCCCACTTTGTTCTCTGGCAGAGTCTAAACTATAGGCGAGGTATATTTTGGCTAAGCGAAACCAGCTAACCACTGGAATCGTGAAGTGAGGGGAGCTTGCTCCTTAGCACCAGGCCACGTACCGAACCTAACACAGACTTTTGAGCACCATAACAAAACCCAAAACCATCCATAGACTGCTTCTTCTAGGACCCGACTCACAAAACCAATCTTCCTCTACACACATTCTAAGGCATAAGCCACTATAATCCTAATATTTTACTCTTAGGGTTTTAGGATCTGCTTGTGTCTTCATCTTCTTCATTCTTATCTGCTTATTTGAGCTTGTGAGGACGTTCTTCCTTGCCTTGAATGGTTTTTGACACACAGTCAAACCAAGGCTCTTCTTGACCACGCTAGCCATCAATCGCTTTCGCCTACCCCATCTATAAACAATCTTATAATGGAGTTCTACTCGGAGACCGAAAGAATTCCTACTAGACCATCTCCAACCCAGACGCCTATCATCCCAGAAGGGGACCAAGATTTTGCAAGATTCTTGGACCTCAATACTACAGCCCTCCAAAACTATCTCGCGAGAAACCCAACGCAGGACCTTTCGGGCGACGTGGTGACAACATCAACACCGTTCGCCACCCAACCTTTTACGACTCAGCCTTTCGCCTCAACCATTAACCCAACCATGGCCTATACGCAAAGTTCAGCCTCCTCGTCTATTTTTAGACCAACCTCCATCGGGGTTTCGTTACCCCCTCAACCACCTTCAATTCAACCAAGTTCTACATCATACCAGAACTTGATTGTCTCGACCCTACACACTCTTGCACCTATATACGCAGGAGTGCCTACCTCCTCTTTTGTCCATGCCACCACACAACCACCTTTGGTGATATTTGGTCAGCCTATGCCTTCTACCTTCATAACCCAACCACCCTTAGCCTCTACTTCTGCCCCTGCGACTAGTCATCCATACGTTGTGCCCTTAATGGTACAACCGACTATGTCGTACGCCTCTTCTAACCTCTTTCAAGTGCCTTACAACCTAGGGGGCACTCCATCCACCAATCTGTCAGCAGACATCATCAAGCTGCTGATAGATAAAATGTCCAGTCTTGAAGCTTCGATCTCAAGTTCAAGCAATGTCTCTTCATATGACCAGATTTACAACGAGCCCATCCATCCTTCTGTCCCTATCCAACCATACCCCAACCATTGGGAGCTTCCTAAATTTACTCACTTTCAGAGTAAGGAAGACCCACAACAACACTTACGGGCATTCAAACATGCCTGTTACCTTATCGCCCACGATGATGCGTTACTTCTATGCACGTTTCCTATGTCTCTTTCTGGCCCTGCCCTTGACTGGTATAACTCTCTTGCCAGACATTCTATCTTTTCATTCATTCAACTTGCCCAACTATTCATTGACCATTTTTCTATCAATATCACTAAACAAGTCTCGATCATATACCTTTACTCCATTAGACAATTTGACGACGAATCAATAGTCAATTTTGTCGCCCATTGGAGAGGCTTGATTAACCAGCTCTCTTTCTCCTTGCCTCAACCCGAGCTCATTGAGCTCTTTTCCCGAGCATGTGCCAATCACATCTCATCCACCTTGCGGGTTCAAACATTCCACACTTTCGACGAGGCCTTCACCATGGCCCGAAAGCTTGAACTCCACGCTATTGAAGAAGATAAGGTCAAATTGCGTAACACCAATGCAAGAACCAATGACCATTCTTCTTCCAGACCTTCTTCTGCCCACTCTCAATCCAAGGGGTCAGCAAACACTGTCATCTTTAGACCACCATCTTCAATAATAACCAACCGACCAGCATCTTCAACATTAGACTACATCAATAAACATTTTCAACGTCAATCCATACAGCGTCAATTCACTCCAATTGGAGAGTCATATACCTCTGTGTTGGATAAACTCGTCAAGCAGGGGGTCCTCAATCTTCCTTCAATCCGACCACATCAATTCGACCCCTCAACACCTATCCCTGCATGGTACAGGGAAAACCACTTTTGCAACTATCACCGTGTCAAAGGCCATGACACAGATCACTGTCAAACTTTCAAAAACATCGTACAGGACATGCTCGACAAAGGGGATCTTATTTTAGATAACCTGAACGCACCGCCCAACCAAAACCTTGACATCTTCAAGCAACCCTTTTCTAATCACCCGCCTACCCAAGACAACATCCAAACCATGATCAATGACCCTCAAGACCATGATATACACACAATCGACACTATCTTTTCTCTTATCCCTGACCAACCTCTTTCACAGGTGGAAGACCCTTCTTCCCCTATACCTCCTCCACATGGTGAAGAACTTTCTTCTCCTACTTGTCCTCCATCGACTTCTCCCATATTGGAGGACGCTTTGACCACATCAACGCCATTAAGCCTACCTATCCCTGAAGACCATACCTTGCCTACTCCTCAAGCACAAGTAGAAGGCATGATCATCCATGCCCCTTTCCCACTTGAGGAGTTGCCCTCTCTTATTTCTTCTCCACCAAGAGAAGAACCAGTCTCTCCACCCATTTCAACCGAGGAAGACCCAGTCACGGTTTCCTCTTGCCCTTTGCGTGAGATTTCTACATCTCACTCACCTCCATCCACATCCAAACCCGCGCAAGCGTCCATCATGCCCAAAGCGATTAAACCTCTTGGTGCTCGCCCCACATCTAACCTCACCTCGCACAAAGGTGGCCCTCAACCCAAACCAAAGAAGGCTACTAAACCACACCAGAGGCCTCCTCCCCTATCTTCGTCATTACCTTCAATCTTGGGCCCACATCCGTCTACTCTACTCGGAATGCTTCCCACTCCCATACTTCACAGAGGCACATCGCCTCCATTACTCCTTCAACCCGTTAGACTTATACCTCCTCCAAACCATCGATCAATGCATCTTACGCCTCTCAAACCAAAATCACCAACCATCACTGCAACAAGACACTCAGACCCGTTAGCAGGTTCTTATGCCTTGCTGTTATGGCAATTGTTGCAGTCCTATCGTATCTATCTCCCACTGCTTAGACCATATCAAACTCTTGGACCAAAACCCCCCTGGTTTAATGACACTCGCATTTGTGCATACCATCGCATGCCTGGGCACGACATCGAGCAGTGTTGTGCCCTCAAGGTCGCCATTCGCCAATGTCTTGGTAATGACACCCTTCTTCTCAACCACATCATCAATAAACCTTCAACACCACCCCACTCATCAACTCTCGGATCAAGGCCATCTTGGTTCGACAACTCTACATTCTGTCATTATCATCACACTCCGGGACATGACACTGAGCGTTGTTACGCTCTTAAAGTTGTCAATCGTCAACAATGGAGAAAAGATACCCTTCTCATCAAAGATCCTCTTGACCACCCCTCCGAAAAATCATCAACACCAACCCATGCCTCTCCAACCTCATCACCTAAATCAGGATCTCCACGCCAGACTAGGGTCCCTTCACCACCTTTAACCCCCTTATTCAACATCAACACAATCCATCTTACCACTAAACCTCAATTGACCTTAACCAATCCGTCAAACATTCTCCCTAGCCGCTGGGGGAATTCAACCTTCATCCAAACCTCGACCAATTTTTCAACACAGTCTCGACCACATATCAATCACTCTTTCAACTTAACCTCAATTAGACCAGCAACCAAACATTTAACCCAACCTCAACTAAACATTCGACCCAACCAAAGACCAAATACCAACCAATCAACCCTCGACCTACCATTGACCAACTATCACATGACCAAATCTCACCCAAACATTCAACCAACCTTTTTATTAAAACATCCAACCAGTCTCAATCAATCAACAACCATATCAACGAACTTCACATCCACTCATCAATCAACACCTGACCAATCTGGAAAGGGGCACATGGGGCAAGTTTGCTCCTAATTGGCTCAGACCTTTTATTATCACGCACAAGTATGAATCAGGGACTTACCGTCTGTCTTCTCTTGATGGACGACCAGAACCTGAGCCTCTTAATGCGTTGCATCTACGACCGTTCTACTGTTAGTCGAGTACTCATCCACTTGACACTTAACTTGAGCTCATCCCTTGAGCAATCCCCATCCTCTTAATCCTACTTCCTTTCAACCCTATTCCTCTTAACAATTCCTATAACCCTTTTATGCTGTATGGATGCTTTGTCCTAATAAAAGGGAGCCCTTGACCTTCTATAATCTTGTCCATGACTCACATCTCTATAAAAACAAATCAATATGTCACAATATCCATGGTCACTATATCAATATCAAAATCAAAAAGCAGACTACTCCCTCGAAGGACAGCTATACTATCATTGTTGTAATTAATAGACTGCTCCCTCGAAGGACAGCTATTCAAAAGCCTTTATATTAAACAAAATTCTAGACCACTCCCTCGAAGGATGGCTATGACTAATCTGGCAATAAACATCACTATTTTAGAAGCTTCCCGCATTGATCAGCTTCACAACTGACCACCAAGCAAATGACATCTCTATGCAGGCTTCCCGCATTGATCAGTCTGTGCAAAAAAAAAAAAATGAGTCATGGACTTGACTTATAGTTGTCTCAGGGTCTCCTATAAAAAGGGGCAAAGTTATCTCTGCTCTTAACATGGGTTACCCTCTTTCCTCCTCCTATCACCTGCTCAAGGGACTTCGAGCTCACTTTAATGTCAAAGTGATTCGATTACCGCTCTAACATAACTATGGTCAACGACGTCACGCATGAATGGGGCTCTTGGTTCTCATAACCCCTATCTATGCTATCTTTTTGGTCCTTGTCAATGAAAGAGCAATATGCTTTTCACTTCTTCTGCACTTTGGTCACATTTGCCTTCATCACTTGTCAATCAACTTAGCCTATTCACCCTAGTTTCTATGGACACCAATACACATGGAAACTATTGACCCGCTGCAATTTATGTTAAGCATAAACCAATACTTGCTGAAGCGTAAATAGACCTCAATTCATTTTTAGCATACATCCATCACGAATATGGAATATTGATAGGAATGAAAGACCTCTCAACCAATGTTGCAGAATACACCATTTGAAAAATGCTGCAACATCTCTTCTCCTCATCATTTCATCATAACCAAGACCAATCTATTGACCATTTTGACCACCTGTCTACTACTCAGACCCTTTGTCTGAACTACATTGGCCTAAGGCCCTCTGACCAGGGCTATGTAGGCAGCACTCAGTTGACATGGGATCTTCTGGGGTTAGCTCGGCCACATCCTTTCATCCATTCCTCCCCTCGACCACCAACCATTGGAGATCATGCCTATCTCCTCCAACCTCGACCACTTCCAAGACATTGTTGCCTTGGTTGTTTTTGCATGTATGCTACCTCATGACTGGTTAGTAGAATTGTGCGCAGACCTTTTTGGACCCTCACAAGTATAGGATCGCAAGCTGGTTGATCCACACTACTTGTGACTTTTTCATGTTTCGCACTCCCTGAGCCCGGGATACCTAGAACGCGACAACCCATTTAGAGCTTTAGCTTAGATTGAATAACCTGATCAGTAGACGACTAACTGCTGGGGCCCGGTTATTTCAATTTTGGCACTCCCCGACCCTTGACCTATGACACTTTTGACCTAACCATCTCGTGCAGTGGTATGCGTGCAATCACGCCTTTTGCCGCATTTACCCTCACCCTTTTTTCATCTACTCTTTGTCAAATCAGCACCCGATTTCCAGTTCCCTTCCCTCGACTCCTACTTTGAGGGGGAATACCTTATCCATAATCGGGGCAATCCACTTCATATTTTTGTCTTGCAGTTCATTCGAACAACCAACAAGATCAAATCAACCTTATCCCTCACCTGGGGCAATCACTCCTATTTTTGTCTTACAGTTCGTCTAGAATAACCAACAAGACAAAAAGGGGCAAATGTAGACACTGAAATCGTGTCGACTCCCCTGGTCATCCCCCGTTTTATTCTTCTTTGCCTATTTAACCCTTGTCGATCACTTTTTCCACTAGCCTCGACCCTAGCAGCATGTAACAATGAGCACAGAGCTAAAGCTAGACTCTATCCCCATTGTGCATCTATCGACGACGATCTTTTCCTGGCCGATGTCACCGATGTCGGTCACTTATCGGCCAACGTCGGCAATCCTGCCGATGTCAGTCATCTTCCCGTTATCCATTATCAGTTATCATTCGGTTTCCCAAACGGTTATCGAACTGTCTCTCGAACCGTCCCTTGCCTTCATCAGCATCTGCCAACCATTCGAAAGTGTAATCAATCAATCAACCGATCAATCAATCAATCAACCTCTAAACTCTGACATTTATAGACTCTTGCAATCAACACTCTCATGATCAACCAACTCCAGCATCAACTAATCTGCATTCGCTTCAATCTGGCACTGCACAGACAACTTCAACAATGTCAATCATGTCTTCGCACTATGACAGGTAAGTATCCTCATCTGTTTATTTTTATTTTTGGTTATTGCTTTCTTGTTATTTCCATACTCCATATTCTGTTTAGACTCGACCTTCTGTAAATCCCCAAAGCCGGTTTAAACTCAGACCTTACCCTGACTAGACCCTGTCCCAACTCAACCAGAACCTGTCCAAAACCCTGCCCAGAACCTGTCCAAAACCTTGCCTAGACTCTGCCCTGACTTTGTCTCGACCCTGTCAAGAACCTGTTCTGACTCCCCCAGACCTTCTGCAACTCACCTAGACTCTGTCTGGAACCTGCCCCGACCGATGCCGGTCACTATCCCAACCGATGCCGGTAGTTTGACCGATGCCGGCACCTTCCCTGACCGACGCCGGCACCATAGAGACCGACGCCGGTGACTGTGCAGAACAGTGCTGCATATCAGGTACGCACTTTATTTTTTGTCATTTATTTCTGTCATTTTATCTTTTATTATTTACTTTCATCCAATATTTTACTTTTTTATCAGTGGGTTGATATCCTTCTAGGAAGTCTTCGTACTTCCGAGATCAGGTGTTCGCCTGACAGCCCACCATATCTTTGACTAACGTTTTTCCGTGTTTCAGCCTTTTCTTCTTTGTAGGTGTCATTCCTCCACAGCCAAAGAGGAGAATCTTCCAACGTCTGATTTCGATGCGCAATCTTTATCCAGGTACTTCTAGCCTTGACCATTTCTGTTAGTTTCTTATTTCTTCTTTGAATGTAGAAAGCAATTTTGCATAGAAACAGATATCTTGGTTTAATTTATCAAGGGTTCTAATGTCTGACCTTTATGAACAAAGGTTAAGAGTCCAGGTCACTCAAAACCCTTGTAAAACCCTCACAAAGGCTTGATTAGAGAGATAGATAATTTTTAGCATGTAAATGCAGAGGGATGGACATTAAAATAACTAAATTTTTCATATTAATTTTATATTATTCTATACATGTGCTTTTCTTATATGGAATTGTATGGAACATGGGAAAACCATGCTTGTTTTGGCCATTTTAAGTGGTGGGAGAGATACAAAAGGAGTTAGGAGATGAAAAAAGTTTTGGAGGGATATATAATCTTGAGATAAATCCAAAAATTCATCTCAAATCATGAAAAAAATTCTAAGTGTCCCAACTAGACTCTTACATTCAGCCAGTCTAGTGAGCCAGAATAATGAACACTTGGGAAAGTGGTGAAAAGCAATTAGGGAGGCCTTTTAAAGGATTTATCTTGAAAATAATTATATGGGATGAATTTAAAATTTTAATTCCATATTTTTCATATATAATTTATAATTATTGAGAAGTTTTTAATGAAAAGTGGAGAAGGTGCATGGAAAACAGCCTTTTGAAAATTGCCAGTGATGATTTTGCATGGCCACAAGATTAAGGATGGTTAGGAATCAATCCAATGAATTTTGGGTCCTTTTTTTAACCTATACTTCTCATACCAATAATAAAACCTAAAAATATGCAAGGATAAAGGTATTTTTGGAAGGAAACTCAAGTGGGTAATTTCTTATGCCAAAATGGTAGTTTTATGCCACTTTTCACTATCTTTATGACCTATTTTGGACAATTATGTAACATTACTTGGCATATCTCAACCCAAATCTCTTATACATGTAATTTTAACTAAAATTATTATCTTAAAAAATGTCCAAGTCACCCTTGGACTTCTTTCTCTCTCTTCCTCTCTCAAACTCTATAAATTATATTTATTTTGGCATTGTATGGGATCTCTCTGCCTGTGTATGGAGAATCCATACCAAAATTTTACCTTGAAGAAATAAATAAAAGTTTTTTACCTCATTTAAATATTTCACTAATTGTATATGTTTGGTTTTATTCTTGTGCAAGTGTAATTTCCTTTACCTTCACATGTTGATTCCATTGGTACCTAGTGTATTGTGTTTTTCCTTCTTGCGGATCAACAAGAAGTGTCTAAAGAGAATGCATGTGTAATTGAGTATGCTTCTAAATATAGTGTCTTAGAATGCCTATTTTTTATCTCCTCCTACCCTATCTCATCTACAAGATGCCATGTTGAAACACTAATTTGAGAGGGGAGATTGATGTTGAATGAAGTGTATGTGTTATTTGTCATTAGTTTCTAGTGTATGTCAAAGGTAAGAATAGAGAAAAATATTTTGGTGCATCACCTCTCATATAATAGTTTTATTTTTAGTTATTTCAACCCTTTTCATCCTCTCGAATTTGTTAGTAGTAGGAACATGAGCTTAAATGATGCATCAAGGGGAGTTATCCCCTAATCTAGAGGTTCATCTCACAAGTTTGCTCACCCACAACAAGTGAGATGTCCCCATTTTTCCACTTGGATTATAGGCCTAGAAAACCTCTTCTCATAGGGTGTATCCAAGTTTAACACTAATTTGATTCAAAAGTTTATTATGCATATTCAGGGGTTTGATAATTCACATAGTCCTCTAATTAGCCGATTACATTGGATGTGACATTAGGACCAAAAATTATTTAAGCTAATTTTAGGTAATCTCTTAATCATTACATTATAATGTACTTTTGGGTAGACCTTGGATACATTTAATGGAATTTATCCCATCTACACTTTACTGATGTGTAAAATTCATACATGATGGGACTTTATTAACAATTCCATTCGATGATGAACCTTTCAAATTTTGAAAAATGATACAATCCAAAATTGAAAACATTTATAGTAGTACCACCTAAATAATGCAATACTATTAAGCACATACACACTTTGGAAATAGGTGAGTCAAGTATAATGGCTCTTCCATCTCCAAATATAAATAAGGTGTTGCATATTAAGATGCACACAGATGCACATTAAGAGCAAGAACCATTACCAAAGTAGATATTAAAACTATAAGATCCTCCTTCATTTAAGCTTCTTTGATTGGTCAATATTGAGTAGAATGATGGGCATGTTTTTTATTATTATGATATTGATGATGATATTGCCCATGATATGATTGAATAAAAATTACATGCACTAAAATTTGATCCACTTGATTACCTTTTGCATAAATTATTTTAACCCATAGGTCTTAGTACAAACAAAATTAATCCAATTACAAAATAAACAACATTGAATCCAGATAAGGGGAACACAACCATATTAGATGAGCATGTAATTTTTTGTTACTCAATCTACCCCTCATGGTTAAAAAAATTGAACCAACCTTATAAAGTTCAAATGCAACTATATCATGTGAATAATGTGGAGTCTTCACCAAAATCTTCACAACCTATCAAAAGGCCAAATCCTTCATATATTTTTAATGAGAACTATCTTTAAAAGTGACCAAAGCATGAAAATTTGACTATTAATGATAATACTGATGGGGTATATTATTATCATCTCCAATTTTATATGAAAAAATGAGATATAACTTGTGTAACTACATTCCTCAAACACTTGAGACATACTACAAATGAACTCAAAAACTCTTCATTGATGTTAGAATCCCATGAATATATTTGGTTACCTATTTCCTATGGTACATGTGTGGTGACCTCAACCATTTGGATATTAGACCATGAGCCCCATTTGAAATTAAATCTTGAAAAAAAATTGTAAATAGATGGCAAGAAAATTTGGATACTAAAAATATGTGTGTGCTACCTTTCTTGATATGTGTACATAAATTTGTATACCATATGATGGATATGATTCTCTACCCACACCATTAGCTTCAGGGAGGCCATTGCACAAGTAAATTGAAGAAGAGGTAACCCATCATTATAAGTAGAAATTAAAAAATAATTTTACAAATGGTCACACACCTTTTTATGATGATGATGACTTCCTCGATTGAAACTCTTAAACATTCAAAAAACCCAAAAAACAAAAAACATTCAAAAATCCAAAAACATTTTTAGCACTTGCATGTTCTATTGGATCCTTCACATCTATGTGTTAGTTCCATGTTGAGGACTAGAATATAATTTACTACTACATATACATACACAAGCATACATAGATACATGATACACTTATGGGTGTTGGGCCTTCCCTATACTCATGTCATCAAGACATTGGGGGCATCCATCTTCTATAATCTTGATACACATAGTTTATATGATTTAATGATCACTCTATAATATCATTTTTGAGATTACATATGTACTTACACATGCCTATTATCCATGCTTATACATTACATAGGGTATTTTATATGCTATGTACTTGACATTTTTTCCAAAACATTTGATCTCTAGGCCACTATGACATATTTATGCTAGTTGCTTATGCTTTTCCTTTACACACTTCCTTGAGTGTTTTGCCTTGTTATTTTCTTGCTTTTTCAATCATTTGAATATCCTCCATTTTATATGGACCCTATGCTTATGATTTCCTCCTTGGACATTTGAATATGTTATTACATTCTTGGATATTTGAATATGTCATTCTTTGATTTTGTGGACAGTTTATTAAGTCATGTCCATTTTATTTCAAGGCATTTAAACATGTTCCTTATTTGTGGTCTCCTTGGACCATTACTTTTTGACTTTATTTTTGATTCTCTTATGTGTGTGTTTTTTTGCTTGTTGAAATTTTACTATTAATATCTAGACATGTCCATGATCTTTATCATGCATCTTAAGCCTACATGTGATCACATTAGTTCTATATGCTTCAAACTTACATTTGCCTAGACATATTTCTTTCTATATACTACATGGTCAAATTCATTTATTTACAATTGTCTTACCCTTTTAAGGTCAACTAACTACTAGGTAATATCTTTCACTCACCTCAAATAGGGGTATATTAGTGGGGGCATGTCATGGTGACATGGTTTACACATTTTTCATAGTTTTTAGATTATAGTGGGGGCATGCTTTAGAAGCATGTTCTCCACTCTCACACTGTATATTTTACTTATACCATTTTATATATATAGTGGAGGAATGTCATATGGACATTGCTTCCACACATTCATAGTTTTATATTTAGTGGGGACATGCTTGGGAAGCATGTCCACCACATTTATTTAGTACGTTACCTATAATTCATAGATTCAATGGGGGCATGATTTAGAAGAATATTCTCCACACCTACTTAGTTTTTTAGCATCTCCAATTTATATTGGAGTCATGTTTTAGAAACATTTCCTACACATTGGTACTTATATCAACTTTATATTTTTCCATCTATAGTGGGGGAATGCTTTGGAAGCATATCCTCCACACTTACATAATTTTTTAAATTTTCCAAAACATGTAGTTATATGATTTTGAAACACATTTGTGGAAAAATTATATACATGGTACCATTTTTACACACATTTTTATCATAATAAAAATCAAAGGTGCATATATTATCCAACATGTGCCTAGTATTGCAAAATCCAAATCAAAATTTGATTCCAAAACTATTGCACATAATGATACCTAGTGAACTTAAACAAACTTTACTAAGCCAATCTACTGTAGTATTTGGTTCATCTTTTTCTATGGTTGAGGTGAATAAATCACTCAATGTTGAAAAAAAATTAGTTTGAACTTGATCATCCAAACTCACTAGGTTACACGTATCGTTGGGTTTCACAGTTGATCTAATCTCAACTACCAAATGATAACTCACTTTTGATCCAAAGTTTTAGGGATATGCCTTATAATATCTCTCTATCTAACTATCTCCTTTCATATATGTACTTTAAAATAATAATATATATTTATCCTAATCTTAATTTCAAGACCTTATAATGATATATCTTTTGAAAAAATAGCTTTCTAATAGGCAAGGCAATTACATCGACACATATGTGTAATCCTAAACATTGTTCTTTCCATTTTAATCTATTTCAAGTACTTTTGACCTATATTATATACACTAGTTGTACACTATAAAATGTTTTTATTTATAGGTCAGTCATCAATAAGGCACTCAAACCTAGTTCTAGCAAATTACTCAAATTCAACTCACGTAAAGACAAGATGTGTATACATACCTAGGTACTTATTCCTTTCTTTTAAATTAGAAATTTCATTACTAGATTAAATGGAGGGTGTTATCACCAAATCTCACACTTTAGAAGAGGGTTTTCAATCCTCTTTTATATATGGGCAACATGGGAACACTTCTAGGTATGTGGGTGTACCTATAGTGGAAGTGAACCTCTAGATTTTAAGGGCTAGCTTCCTAGATGTATCTAGAAGTTTTTTCACCCATGCTAATGCTTGATTATGGGAGAAGAGTTAGAAGTTACATGAAATAAACCTAATATAAGGGGGTGAGACACCAAGATATATTCCATATGGTTGTCATACTTTTGTGCACTAAGAAACAAGGCACACAAACTAACTTCTAAGTCCTATGGATTCTAACACGAGTATTTCAATATGAAGGTGAGATGTATGAGAGTTATCAAAGGTAAGTAAATCATAAGCTAGTTGAAAACACTAAAGCTCATTGTACTCTTGAAATATAGGACCATACATTTGACAACACTTTATATGACCCGTTAGACTATAACTCTCTCACAAACATGAAAAGATAAGGGGAGAAAAGGATGGAGAGTAATCACTTTACACCACCATACATTACTTGCACACTTAGACAATTGCTCAAGAAATGAAAATTAGAAATGCATTAATGTTCAAAGGTGAAATATGATGTCATTCTAGTAGGGCTTCACCATACATGGAGTGGAAACTTTTTTTACAATAGCTCAAGAGTTATAGTTATAAGAGAGTGGAGAAAGAGAGAGGGGATTTTGGCACTCAAAAGGGGAATCAATCAGTTCAAAACTTGAACCATAGTTACAATACCTATACAAATCTATTCATTCAAACCATTTGATTGATCTAGGTCACCTTGAGTGGTTTTGCAATTACATTATTCTCTCATTGATGCTCCTTGGTGGTTACAATGGTGGAATCAAAATTTTCTAGCTAGGTTTAGGTAACAATACAATTACAACACTTGGATTCATCATTTAGAATCATGTCTTGTTGTCAACTACTCTTGACTAGTTGTCATGGCATGCACAATGGAGAGAAAGGTCACTTTTAAGTAGTTGTTCCATTAGATGAACTATTGGGGTCCACCTTTTTACCTTCGTGGCACCCTTGCATTTATTACATCTTCACCCATTTCCATATCTGGGTCATAGGTCCCACCTATAGATGGAAAACCAATATAAGGACATTGGTTTTCCTTATAGTATTTTATATTAAAATAGACCCATGGATTATTTAACACCTTTTATATTATAATAAGTTTAAATAAACCTATTATATCTTTACAAGGACCAAGAATTCATTATACACAGATCCTTCTCTAACTTGGAAAACTAGTCACAAGAAAAAAACCTATAAGCTCTAACTTATTGAACCAAAGATCAATAATCTCTAATGGTAGTCCCTTCATATTATCCATACTCGACTACATTAGCTAGACCACTATGTGGAATTTGAATGAGCTTTAATGGTGTTAAGAAGACTCTACAAAACTTTGATTTCATGGTCAAAAATAGACTTTCAACCCTCATCAAGAATCTTGGGCTAATTGTTGCTCTTGATCTTGATTTTCATTGGTTATCAATGCTTGATCCAGATCCTTGACTCATTAACTAGCTCTCTCCATTAATTTAGATCAGTATGAATGCTTGATAACCATCGATCCTTTACTAGTTAAATGTGTTTTTGACACTTGTCATACACACATTCACCCTTGAGATTCACTAACCTTTTGACCTCCACACACTATTAGATTGAGATGTACGATTGAACACAAACCATTGATCTTACTAGGACCCACTATTTAAAAGTTAATGGCTAGTCCATGATCTTAAAATTGATAGTCTATGGGACATCTTTTGATGTTTATATGACCATCATTGATGGTCGTGTGACTATCGAATTTAAGCTCAAAAGGATTTTCTTGCTCTATCTTTAAATTTGGCATTCTTGCAACTGTCATTCATCATTCTACATAATGTGATTGACATCTTGTGGATCATCAAATTTAAACACAAGTATATTTTTTCCTGAGCTTTAACTTGACTTTTGCATGAATGTCTTATGTTTTTTCACCAATTTTGAAATCTTATATCTTGAAGCATGAGAAACATGGAGGTCCCAAATTTGTAGGAGATGCACTTCTTGCCAAAAAGGATGAACCTATTTGATGTGATGGTTTTGAGAGATTATTAGGTGAATATATTCAAATTTTAAGAAGGTTAGTTCATAACTACTTTTGTGTGACATCCCACAATGGTCAAGCTCAAATGACTATGGGAAACTTAGCAAAAATGCCCAAGATCCCAAATTTGCACATGTATAACTTCATTTTTGCTTTGGTGAAGGACCTAGGACTTATCATGTAACAAATAGGGACCAAAATGGATAAACCCATGTGACCATACTCCCTTAAAACTTCTACACATATGAGATCTAGCCTCAAAAAATTGCCCACTTGTACTTTTTACCACTAGACCTAAAAATGCCTAGGAGAACACAATGAAGAACTAGATGAATACCATATCTCTTAAGTCATTTCAAGCACTCTTAACATCTCATATGATCTTTGAAACATTCTCCATGACATTATAAAATCCCCCCATGCAAGATTTTGGCTATAAAGGGTTGACTCATTTTGGCCTATAGGGAAAAATGGTCAATAGGGGGTAAATGTATATGATAGTTTATGATTATATAGCAACTTAATATTGTACACTTGGAAAAAATCATGACCCTAGTTATTCCTTTTAGTTTTACACATGTTTTGGTTCTATAATCCTTTCATCTACTCTATCATATGCCCCTTGGCCTATCTCTTAGTCCAACCATCCTTATATTGATAACACAGACATCCCATCTTGGCCAGAATGCTTAAAATGTACTTATATTACACCTTTACAATTTTTTATCATGTACCTACTCTCTTTCTCCTTAAACACTAACGTCTAAGTTAGACGTTAGTGTCAATATTATTTTCTTGGCCCGATGTGTGTAGTACCTTAAAATCATCTAGTTTGAAAATTAAACATATCACAATGGTTATCCTAAGTGATTTAATGTGATTTATCTCTTGATAAGATTGGTATAAATACAATATCAACCCTCACTCATTCCTCACATAGAAAAGACCAAAGAGACCAAGGCACTTATCAAAAAACACTCTATCAAGCACTCAATTGATCAAAAGCTTCACTATTTCTACCCCAATCATAGTTACATCACATTTACAGGTCTAAATTACTAAAGGAGTATTGATAAGGTCATATTTTCCTAGTTATAAACTAGGTCACTATTGTACTTGCATTACACATTACATTATTCACACACAAGCCAACACATTTGGGATAACTACATGATTTTGAGCCCCTATTTTGGAGTATTAGCTATGTAAGTAGCATCATTTGATATTAGGGTCATTACAGGTTAGCTTGACACCACATGCCCACTAACCTATTTTTCCCCAAGGTCACATTGAAGATGCAAAGATAGGGTTTTACTATTTCACCAAGAGAAATAGTCCATGATCCATATTTAAATGCACCAAATCAAATTTTAAGCCAAACCTAAAATCATCTAGGTGGTCACATCATATTTTAGTGATTAGTCTATAAAAGACACTAGAATTGATATAACTATCTCAGGCTGACATGTCTAGAGAGCCAAAGGCACCAGATCTAGAATTTAACAATTGATCTAGAGTCTACATCCTACCTACACTAGATCCAACATTATATTAGCATTAGAAATAACTAAGTACTTTCTTTTATGTCATATGTGTATATAACATAACTATACTTTTTATTAATAGCATATCTTAGCTTTATAAATTTATCATATGGTACATCTAAGTTTAGCACATTAATTGGCCTAGTATAGATCTGATATTCACCCTTGTGCCCTATAATTTATATATCCTTAACCCTAACCACTAAAATATGATCCATATCCAAATTAGGGTTAAACACCTACTTTGAAAAATGTCTATATTATACCCCATGAGTTTACCAAAAATGATTTTGATGCCATCTAATGTATGGTATGGTTTAGAGGCTAAGCAATGACTTCTTGAGTCTTCAAAAACAAATGGGAAATACTAATGGTGAGAATTCCAACAAAAAATTTATTTATCAAAGACACATCAAATCTTATAATTTCCCCAATAATGCGTAATAATCCTTACCTAACAAGCTAACCAAATTAAACATTTTTGATATAGCTTTCCCAAACTAATGTTAAGTGTACAACACCACCTAGCATGGGAAACTCAACTACATGTAATTATACAGTGCCTTCAATATCTTCCAAAGGGAAATGAAAGAATACAAAGTGGTCCCAAATCACCCAGATGCCCCTAATACTACTATACCCCCAATCACATCGATGGTATTATAGACCATGAAGTTTCCTTTCCAATATAAAAATGAGTTAGAGGAGGACACAAGAAATTTACACACCTTTTAGTAGCTCTAAATTAATAATTATGCCCTAAGGAATCAAATTCAATAATAACCCCTCACTACCTCCACTCTTTTGAATAACAGTACAAACTCTCCTAACCCTAAGGCTAAAAATGACCCACCACCTCTAAAACCTAGCAAGCCTAAGGCCCCCATATATTCCCAACCTACCACAAGAAAAACATGGTATAATATAGTGTAAGCTATTAATAATATTAAATACAATATCACGCTTCATAAGTTGGCCCAAATTACTGAGCAAAGAGACCTGATATTGAAATCACTCACTGAAAAGTTGACCTAGCCTAAACATAAGTCCACCTACACCGATATGGTACAAAAATAAAACTGAGGTTCCCCCATTTTTCCTCACCATATAATTATTCAAAAATAACCTACATAATTTTCTTTTCTAATCATAAGCATCAACCAATGTGATGCTCTCAGGAATTTATGAAAAGCTAGGGTTGGTCCTTATTAAGTTGGATAAGGTGGTAGTCTAGCTAGATAAATCTAAGGTTAAAGTTTTTGGTGAGATTTTGAATACCCATATGCAATTAGTTTCATATCCTAGGATCAAACTATTCATATACATTTAAGTAGTGTAAATCCCTAAAGTCTATGGGATGTTCCTTAATAGGGACTAGTCTAAAACCCTAAATGGATATATGGCTAGTGACTTCTCACATATGTGGTTTCCATGGAGAGGTGTGGATAATTAGATATAAGTAGACATAGAGCCTAGGATGAAACACATGATCACAAAATATAATGTAGTAAATGAAAAGATAAACTTAATATCCTTTGACATAGGATTTTAGACATTGTCTATAGAACTAACTAAGAACAAAGTTGAGGATAATCTTGAGGTGCTAGGTTTATGGTCATTTTACTTTTATAGGGCATGTTATAATAAATTTTTTGGATTTTTAGTCCTTTTGATTGACCCATGTGTAAAATGGCATTTAGCTGATTAGAGACTACAGTGCACTTATACTAATAACTAGGTAGAATACAAAGCCTTGATCTCCAGGTTACAATTCACTTTAAAGTATAGAGTCAGGGAGTTAAAGTTATTTGGGGACTCTAATTTATTCATAAACCAAGTCAAGATAAAATTTTAATATAAACTATCCTATCTTATTAAATACAAACATTGGGAATGGGACTTAATAGAGATGTTCACTATATTCAATGTTATTCCTATCCCTAGAGAAAAAACCAAGTTGTTTATTCACTGGTAGCTTCCACTGTAAATATAGCACCCCTGGATGACTCAAATTTATAGGAGTTTTATGTTAAACTAATCTTGTGTACCTCAATCTTGAACAATGGTAGAAATTTTCAAGTCTTAAAGGATGATTTAGAATTATTCAATAGTGCTAGAGTATTTGAATCCCAAGTCATAGATGAAGTTGAAAGGGATGACCTAGGGGTTGAAAATTATGACCAAGATAGCATCATAAACCTTAGGAAGAATCATGTCCCAAAATAAATGATCTTCTTAGAGTGATTATTCAACTTGGATAGACCTATGCACCCTCCTAAAATACCAAGAGATATAGATGAAAAATTGAAGATCATCAATCTTTGGTCATTGATCAACCTTAAACTATCAATGTTGGCCCTAATTATACACCAACTGATATTGAATAACTTATAGGGTTGCTATTGAAATATAGAGATATCATATGGGCCTATGGTGATCTTAATGTCTTTGACCCAAGTGTGATAGCTCATCTTATACCCCTCAAACCAAACCAAACACTTTTAGATAGAGGCATAAAACTATGAACCCACTCCTAGAACCACTCATAGATAAGGAGGTTTGTTAAATCCTTTCAATTAGGACCATGTTTATAGTTTTCCACTCCATATGGGTATATAATTTGCTACCCATTAGAAAAATAAAGGAGAGATCTAACTATGTGTGTATTTTTGTAACTTAAATAGGGCCTCTGATAAAGATACTTATCCATTTCCCTCCCTCAATGAATTTGTCTAGATGGTAAGTGGATCTCAGATGATGTATTTTCTTGATGGGTTTTTGAGATACAATTAGGTCCTAATAAGCTTAGAAGACATAAGTAATACCACATTCACCATAAAGTGGGGGACCTTCACCTATAAAAGGATGTCATTTAGGTTAATAAACATAGGTACAACCTTCTAGAGATACATGGGCTTCACCTTCTTAGGTTTGATAGGAAAGTGAATTATTATTTACATGGATGACTTGACTATCTTTTCAAAATGTAGGTTTGATCACATCCACCATCTGCAAAAAAATTGAAATATGCAAGAGATATGGTATATCCATGAACCTAAAGAAAAGCATGTTTGATGTTATCAAATGTAAGCTTCTCAATCACATCATCACAAAGGAACATACCTCTATTGACCATGAATGTATTGATGTTATCTCTAGGTTACCTCTTTCTATAAACAAGAAGGAATTGAAATATTTATTTGGTAGAATTAACTTTGTATATAAGTTTATTTCAAGCTTTGCTGAGATTGTTAAGTCATTAAATGTCATGTTAAATTGGGAAGTAAAAGTAGAATGTAACTCTTAAGTAAATATATCCTTCCAAGACATTAATGATGCCATCATATAAATGTAGATTCTAATAAGCCTAGACTATATATGAGACTTTTAACTCTATTCTTTTGCTTCTAACATAACCTAGTAGTGATTCTTACCTAGAAGATGGATGAAGAAGAACACCCAATTGATTTTATGAGTACCAACCTAAAGGAATTTGAGCTTAGGTACTCCAATTTTTACAAACATGCATATTCCTTAGTCAAAGTTAAAAAATGTTCAAGCACTACATCCTCAAGAATAGGATATATGCCATTGTATCATACCTGACCATGAAACTCATGATGGACAAAAAAAATAAGGAGAATGTAGAGGTTACTATATGGCCAAGCTGTAGTATTATGACTTGGAGATTATACCTACTAAGTTATTCTAAGGCCAAGGTCTCACTCAAATAATTATATAGATTTATCCCATAATCATTACCCACCAAGTGGACTAATTAGAGACACTACACCAAGGTTTGTATGCTCGAGTCATCCATTATCTCCTCTATGAGAATATGGATTTGAGGCTTACCAATACACAAACCTAAGATTCCTATCATAAGAGGAGTCCAAGGATTTCATGACTTATTTTCATGAAAGGCTATGGAATGGTCATCCATCTTAGAATGCAACCATGCATAAAATTTTGAGAGTAGGTTATTATTGGCCCACCATCTTCAAGGATGTTTATAACCATGTATGATCATGCCACCAATGTCAAAATTTCTCCAGATTGGAGATTCATGTTACAATGCCTTTATAGCTTATTATTGAATGAATATTGTTTACATAGTGGGGAATCAATTTCATAGAATTCATTAAACTAAACTCCTTAGCAAGCCATAAATCCATGTTCATAACTATTGAAAATTGCATAAGGTGGTTCAAGGTAGTATCCATTAATAATATTACTACTATGAAAGTAATTAAATATTTGGAGGCAAACATAACCACTCATTTTGGCACACCAGTGTCATTGGTCTATAATAATGGATCTGTATTCCAATCCATAGAGTTTACTAAGTGGACATATGAACATGGAATCAAATTGAAATTATTGTCTAACTACTACTCATAGGGGATGGATTAACATAATCAAAAAATAAAAAATTGATCAATGCAATCATGAAATCTACTGAAAAGAGGCCTTGGGAATGACATTCATTGTTAAAATATGCCCTTTGGGTGAATCATAACTAGTATAAATAAACCATCATAATTTTACCATTCCTCTTAGTGTATGGATTGGAGCATGTCTTCACTATTACCCTCAAGTTTCCTACTTACAAGTTCATGAAATAATACATGTAAGGAAGATAATGGTTGGACTCTAAGTTGTTGGACATTATCCAACTAGAAGATTCCTTGGAGGAATCCCTCCAAAACTTTAGTAAGCACCATGGTACTATTAAATGATGATTTGATAAAAGGGATAAGGTTGAATACTTAAAAAAAATTGACTTAGTGTTGCTATGGGATAAATCTCATGAGAAAAGGGGCAACATTCCAAATTTGACCCATTATGGATTGGCCCATACTAGGTCTCTGAGATGTTGAGGTAAAATGTATTTTTCCTCAAAGACTTAGAAAGAAATGATCTCTCGTTGCACGTAAATAGAAAACTCCTAAAGTAATACTTATCGATTATCCCTTATAGGGAAATCTTTAAGTAACCCTCTTGGTAGGTAGCTAGTAATGTATATATTAGAGTAAGTTTTAATTAATTAGCTTTTGTTATGTTTTTTCTCTTTATTTATTTTTATGTCTCATCTTTTGTCCCTATCCTTTTGTCCTAAGATTTTGTGTGCCCCATGTCTGACCCTTATTCTACCTAGGTAATTCTAGAGTAAGAATATCAATCTGAGGTAAACATAATATAGGTCCTCACACTATAAAAGTTTGGCCACTTTGAAGATGACATTCAAGGAAGATTTATCTCAAAGTAAGAAATAGAGGGTGGATATTAATTTTGAATAGAGTGACATGTAAGATATCTCCCTCCTAGATCCTATAAGAATCAAGGGCTACATATTCAAAATTGATCAAAAAAATTAAGAAAATCTCTATTCCAATAAAGGTATTCACATCTCTCCAATAACATTATGAGTAAAGTTATGAATTACTAATAAATTAAGGGTTACCCAGGTGGTTGAAGGCTCACAGAACCAATTCATACCTTGTATATATTGGTTTCCAACCCTCATAGTTCAAATATCATAATATTAGAACTAAAATAAGTCTAAACATCACAAAAGGTGATAAATTTATTCTTAAAAATGGGTTTTTTAGTTAACCTCGACGATAGGATTTTTTACTTAGTAGTGGAGCAAGGCCCAAAGTGAGACCAAAGATATTTTTGTTAGGATTGTGGATGCATAATTGGTAGTAGATTAATTATTTATCCCTCCCTACTAAGCCAAGAAACTATAAAATGCATGCCCATTTTGGAAACTTCAAACATTTGTTGTGGCCAACATGACCCCCACCCTTTTTTGGAGAAGTAGGGGAACCCTCTAAAAATTACCATCTCAAAGTTCCCCATGGACCTTATTGGATTTAACTTGGTCCTAAAATGTATGTAATCTTCAAGCCCTATTTCACCTTGATATGTTGGGTATTTCACAAGATGCTTAATTCATAATCAATCATCATTAAGACCATTTTGATTGTCTTTATTTTATCAATCATGTACTTAGATGTTTTTTAAGGAAAGACTATTCATACTTAGAGATTTATTTTTTAAGTTAATAATCATATTAAAAAAATAAATTATGCAAGGTATGTTCCTAGAGTTACATCCTCCTAGATTCCTACTTGGCATTTTGTAAAGATTTAATGGCATACAAGTGAGCTTTTCATGAACTATGTGGTCTTCCTTTTAACTTAGTCATTTTTCATAAAAATTTATAGAGATATTGTAAATGAAGGAGATCCATGTGGAAGCTATCAAACATTACTAGTCTCATAAGGGTGCCAAACTTGTTAGAACCTTGAGAGAGCTCAAAAAATGGAGGAAAGCCACATGGAAGTTGTCAGATCTGCTAGTCTCCTAGGGGTGTCAAACTTGTTATAACCTTGGGAAAGCCTAGAGAACAAAGGAGATCCACTTAGAAGTTTTCAAACATGTCATTATCTGAGGGTATCATACTTGTTAGAACCCTAAGAGAGCCCAAAGAATGGAGGGGATCCCTATGGAAGTTATCAAACTTATCAATCTCCTAAGGGTTTTAGACTTTTTAGAACCCTGGTAGATTCTAATGAATGGAGGAGATCCATGTGGGAGATGTCAAACATATCATTATTTTTGGGGTGTCAGACCTATTAGAACCCTGGGAGATCTTGGTGAGTGGAGAGCCATTTTTAAGCTATCATATCTTCTTGTCTCATAGGGTTGTTAGTCTTTTTTGAACTTCAAGAGAGTTTAGTAAATGCAATTATGCCACATGACACTTATGTACTAAATGATATATAAGACTTGGGAATGCCTTGATTATCCCATACAAGAGGTAAAATTATAATTAAAAACCAATCATAAGTTTCCACATGTCTTATAAAGTGCAGGTTACCAACTTAAATGACATGCATATGACACTTCATTGACATGACCCATAAACAAAATGATGAATCAACAAATAATATGTAACCCAATTAAGAGACACATTAAAGTGACGACCAAGACCTAGGTAGGCATGTACCTATCATACCCTTATATTAACTAATTTGGCTAATTTCATTCCAATTTGATAATTGTCAGCATCTAATCACTACTCTAAATTTTGAATCAAATTCCCTCTTAAATTATTAGAATTAATGCATTATTGGGAACTAAATAGGTGGATGGTGCCACCAACCCAAATTTGAATTTACACAAGATGAGCTGCCAAAGACCATTAATGTAAGAGATTTATGTAAATACCTATTAGTCCTCGAGATAAATAAATTTACTATTACAACTCCTAATTCCCAAGAATCCTTCTTTGCATCACTTGTTCATGCTTTTTATACCTCGGTTTAACGCAGAACTTATTGTAAAGAGACTCTCAACCCTCATAAAAAGGTTACATCATCTTCCAACCCCAAGGTTAAGGTCAAGGAAAGGAACCCTAATTTCATTTGATCACTATAGCAAAGTCTTTAAATTAATTAAAGATGTGTAGACACCCACCTTAAAGGATTATGATGATGAGACTGAGTACCTCAATGATCTTGCATCACTGGGTAAGTCAAGATTACATAGGTCCATATCCAACCATAGGTTTCCCCTACATATATCTTTTTGACAATTTGTTGTGAACTTTTAGGTACATTCTAAGAGATGGGTGAGATCTAGTTTACTCTACCAATTTGGTTAACTTGGTCATATACATCTCAAAGGATGATTTTAATTAGTACTACAACCTCCCTAATTATATTATCACCTCTAATTATATCTTGGTGGATGCATGTGCTAATACCCATAATATGAATAAGGTCCTCAAGGATTGAGCCACCAACTAGGATCAATGAACTAACAGAGAAGATATTGACTCTTACCCCATCCACCTCTTATAAAAGGGAGTTCACATTCATATGATTCTTCTAAATAACCTATTTAGGGATAGTGACACCATTCATGTGAACATCCTATGGTTATCTTTGCTCATCATAATCCTCAAAGTATAAGATGTCCCAAACCTAGAAGTGTGATCAACTTCAACCTCATCAAGGTCGTATCAGAAGCTCAAACCAGAGGGAAATTCTACATGATGTCTTACATCATAGACATAGTCTACACCACACTTTCATTTAATATCTCAAAATTCCCACCCTGGGTTCCTACGGGCTCTATAGTTCACATTATATTCTATAAATTATATAATCACCACTATTGGAATAACATCTAGGACATTTGTGAGTACTTATACCCTATGGTTTATCAATAAATAAATGAGAGGCTTATGTCATCACTCTCTCAAGAAAAAAGAGTGATGTTCTTACACATCAAGCTTAATAGTACAATCAGGACCATACCATAATTTGGGTGGAGGGAATCTACCAATCCCCTCTTCTTTTTCCCTATCAAGCCCCAGATTGCCTTACCAAGCAATAAATTACTCATTAATTGGTTGAAGGCATCATGGGGTTCTTAGCTAATTACTAGTAGAAAACATGTTAAAACTTCCTAATTATCACCTATCACCATGAGTATAATAATATTCCTTTTCTAAGGAAGATGGTGACTAACAAAAATTATTACAAATTTGTAAGGGTTGAGAATAGAGAGTCAGATCTTCATGGGGTCATTCATGCTCATGTGGCAAAACATGTCTTAGCTCAATATCACATACCATCATGAGCCCTATGAGGATGATGATTTTTGCCTCAACCCAACCAATGACAATGATGTATTATCATGGATATATGTGAATAAGAAGAGGAAGGAAAAGCAGGCCTAAACAAATCTAAATAATGAAGAAATATTGGTGCTATTGACTACCTCCACCATAGCCACATTTGCGGCCCACATCAATTTAGCCCAAGGAATATGTCCAATAAATATATCCCTATATCACTAAAAGGATCATATAAGGGATACCACTACCTTCATCTCCTTACCCTCTACCTCCCTTAACTATTGCCTCGGATCCTCCACCTCCATGATAATAAGTCATTTAATCATAAGAAACATAGGTACTACACTTTAACATCAATATCTACCCTAAATAGATCCCATAATTGGATCATCAACATGCATCACTCAATATCCCATCCCCTAGTGGCACCACTCACATACAACCTATGGGGGCACCTCCAAGTTTCCCATTTCCCACTAGGTCTCTCCCAATGGGCCCTTTCCCAGTTCTTATCTCACCCACTCCCTAGTTTACTTAGGTTCCTTTAGCTTAATCCATGTTCAACATTTTCACTTTCCACCCCATCCTTCTTAGACCTTTCATCCCATAGGATTCCATGCACCTCCTCTTTGGACTCTAAGTACCTCAGTTATGTGGCCTCCACCATCCACTTTAGTTACTTATGTATCTTTGAGGAGTGTTCAAACCATAGTGACCCTAGGTTTATAAATGCCAACACAAGTCATGGAAACCTAGTCATCTCCCCCATTATGGAATCCTTTAGTATGGATGCCCCTAAGTAACCCCACCATGATAGTACCTATGGCCAGCCTAGTGGAAAGTGTACATGTGTGTATAATTTTGATGATTCCTAGCATTACCATCTATATGATTGTAAATGTGAGCTATGGATTTAATATATTATAAATTATAAATAAACCCAAAATCTAAAAAAACATCAAAGGGAGAGAATGTATGTTGTATAAAATTAGGGTTCTTAAGTTATAGGCTTTGTGAGACACTTATCTATTTGTCCACGTCAGATCTAGACTTGTTATAACATGGTATAAGTCTTGACTAATATTATAGTGTTCAAAATTTTTCACTCAACTATATTGGTATCACTTTACATAAAATGTAAGCCTTATGCACTTACCTGAAGAATAGTGGAGAAAGGATCGGGGCCCATGTTGGGATAGTTATGCCATGGTACAACTCTATCTTCTAGGGACTTAGGTTAGTGTAATAGAAGTGGTAATTTCATGGGCACAAGCCACTTTAGGGATTATTTGACTATCTATTGGGTATAATCCTTTGGCTCCCTTGGCTTGGCATCATTTAGGCACTTGGAGGGTTCAATGGGGTAATTAGATGAAGGACTTAGGCTTAGGCTCATGCTTCAATGTGGGTATCATTATGAGGTATGGGACCTTTCTTATACTTAGATCATTCCCTATATAAGGTGTTGATGTCATCATAAACTATAGGAAAGCCATAAAAGGGATAGGTAAAAATCTCACAAGAATTTAGCTTTCATAATATAAATTTAAACCTTACAACTATTGTAAACATTACACAAAGACATTTATCATTAAACATAGTTCAAATACATTGTGTGTGTGTGTGTGTGTGTGTGTGTGTGTGTGTGTGTGTGTGTGTGTGTGTGTGTGTGTGTGTGTGTGTGTGTGTGTGTGTGTGTGTGTGTGTGTGTGTGTGTGTGTGTGTGTGTGTGTGTGTGTGTGTGTGTGTGTGTGTGTTATATATATATATATATATATATATATATATATATATATATATATATATATTGATGAAATTCTCATCTTAAAGCTTTTAAGGCCTAAAGGTTCATAGGTGAGCTTGGATATTATAATAATGTGTCTTTGAGGCATCCATACTCAAACCTAGCTAAAAGTAAATACAATATACAAAAATAATATTATAGAGATTTGTTGCTCCAAATTTCATCTATTGCTGATAGGATTAAAATCAACTTTTGTAAAACTTAGGGGTATCTTAGTGCCATGGTGAAAGGAGTATGACAGGTGTTGAGTTGGCACTGGATGCAATCATTCCATCAACTTCACTACCTTACTTCTATCATGTTATGATTGTCCCATATGCCCACTTCTCAATGATGATTAAGTTAGAAAGGATTTGGTTAGCCACCTTCTAGTCGATTCCACAAAATGACAAAATAGTAATCATAACAAGTGATTGCCTAGCACTAAAGTGTCTACTATGTTGACATAGATCCTATACTTAGACAAATTTGAGGCCTAACATTATTGTTGACCATATTGACCACAAGTCAAAATGGGTAGACCCCCCTTATATTAAAAACTTATATAGGGGTCTAATGTGATTTTATAGGGTGTATTTAATGTTATGTCTTATGTTTTATCCTTGGTTCATAATTTAATTAAGTCATGCTAACTTGAATCACTTAGGAGTCCTTTTGGGGTCATATATGAAAGTGACATGGTTTTTAAGGTATCCAAGTGTCCTAGTTTCCTTCCCAATGTCCAATATGTCATATTCCTTGTCAGGAATGTTAGTCTCACCTAAAATTTTAAGGTTCTCTAACTGAAGATCAAGAAAGCAACTAAAAAAGGAGTTTGGCACTTATATGGACTATAAAGGAGTGTGACACATGTGGAAACTTTAGGTAATGACTCTTCAACATCCTTAGACTTAGATAAATGTTTTATCAGGTTTTTAAGTGCTAAAAATGGTCAAAAACCATTCTACTCTCTTATCACCCTTACAGACATGTAGAACCAATCAGCAGGTTTGTGCTTAGTATGACCAGTTTGAGAAGTTTTAGACCAAACACTTTTGGGAGGTGATAATACACTTAGAGAGATTCATTTTCATAATAATATTTCAAGGATTGGTTAAATATGATTTATGAAACATATATAATAAGTTGATTGTGTTTTTTTGTTCATTGTTTCCCATACCCTATAGGTTTTGCTCTTGTTTGAATGATTTCATATAATATAGCTAATGGGAATGAATCCATATGATATGTAAATCTTCACCTCATGTTACCCATTCTTCATTTCATATTTTAAAGTTTTTTGATAAGCCAATTATCTCAAGCTTCAAGAGAAGGCACATTTATATGTTGCAAATAGGTTTCCACCATTTTTAGAACCGTTGTGATTTGTTAGTGGTTTCATAAGGTGAAGATATGTTCATTATCATGTTTCCAATGTACTCTTTGTCCCCTCACCTTTCAATCTCATTCTATAAATCAACATTCCATGAGGTTTTAGTCATAATTATTATACAGTCAATTGCTTTATGACTATCATACATTGTCATGTGAAAGAGATATGTTAAAGCTTGGGCACATTCATGAGAGAGTAAAAGAGAGTCATATGGTGATGGACATATCCTTATTGTTGACCAAGTTTGAATTTTAGGTCAAAATTGGACCCCCATAGGTAAAACCATGTTTTATTAGATGATCTATGGGTCTAAAACTATTATCATTGGGAGTAATATATGTCATTTGATGTTAAATAATGCATTTTTAGCCTTGGTCTTAGTTACATTAGTCAATTTGTCAATTTGAGTCATTTTAGTGGGTTTTAAGGGTCATAAATGTAAATGGAACATTTCCCAAGGTGCTTAAATTTCATATTTTCCTTTATAAAGTCAAAGGGATCATATTCCATGTCAGTTATGTTAGAAAAATTAGAATATGGTAGGTTCCCTAGTTGAAATTATAGAAATAACTGCAAAAGAGAGAAAATGGCACTTGTATAGCCTTATTGGGAAGTCTTCATGTGGAAAATGATCTTAAGATGCCTATTCATCTTCCCCACACTCATATCCATGCTTAAATTAATCTATAAGTTCCATTTTATATCAAAAACCATTATACTCATTTTGGGGTTTCCTAGATACATTGAAGTGACCCTCATGTTTTTGCTCAGTATAAGTAGCATAGGTAGTTTCAAGACAAATTATTTTGGGAGATGATATTACACTAGGAGACATTAATTTTAATATATGAATTTTTAATATTTGTCAACTTTGCTTTATGAACCATTGCTAACAACTTGACTGTGTCGTTTTACTAGTTATTTCATGCACCCTATAGGTTTTGCTCAAATCTAGCCAAATCCATATAAACCAATTGGTGATGTTGGCTCAAAATGATTTTGGATGATTTATTATATGGTATCAATTATTTTTTTCATGATTCATGATGTTTGGATGAGTAGATTATCCCATGATACAAGGAGTGTCACCATGTGTAGTTTTAATTAGAGTGCCTCTATTTATTGACTTTTTTCTCCTATAGGTGTCTCATATATCTTTAAAATGATGTTATACATGTCTCTAATTCATATTTTCACCTCTTCCCATGTTTTGGTTTCATCATGTCATCATTTTAGTAGCTTGCTAGCTTATTTTCCTCTATTGTCAACTTCATGCTTGGATTCACTTGTAGTCATGTGTATGGGCTTGCTCACCTTGTTCCTAGAGTTTTGTTCAAGGTATATCAGTTTTTTATACCATTAAGAGTTGAATAAAGTTCATTTTTATGATTGTTAAAATGTTTAAATTTTTTGACATGCTCAATTCACCGTGCTAAACAGTCTTGTGAATCCTTTGCTTGCTATTTTCCATGTGCATACAAGTGATCTTTAGCTTGAAAAATGTGTCTTGAATTTAGTAGAGTCCTAAAAAACATAATGGATAAACATTTAGAAATCATGATGAACATGAGGTAGTGAACATGATAAATTTTAAACCCATGAATTATCAAGAAACTTGAGCTCACAAGGCCTTATAAACCACTTACATAGCTCCCCTCATGCCTTAAAAGTACACCTAAATGTCAGACAAATATGTTTGACACAAATAGTGGTATAGGCATGATGTTATATTTCATTTAGTAACCTAGAGTGAGACATGGGTTTATAAATTAGTGTGAAGGAAATTTAATGGTTAATTATGTCTAAAAATCATCTTGACAATACCTCCATGAGGCAATAGACACCTACAGCTACCTTTTGGAATAGGACTATCTTAATCACCAGTCATGAGATAACAAGAGCTACAAGAAGGCCTATGGTAATATTAGGTGAGATTAAATTTGAAGGGAAATATGGGTGACCTTAAGATTTATTATTATATTCTTAAAAAACATCATATACAAACAATTAGAACTCATGATAACCTATAGGGGTGCACAACAATAGGGTGTCTCAGTCCACCTACAGCAGGGTCCAAAGGAGTGAGGGTAAGTGGATCATAGACTATATAGGAATTTGAGGGAAGGTTTAAGTGAATAAAAATGATCTATTATGACCTAAAATTTTTCTTAACATTCCAAATACCTTTCCAAAGTTCTCAAACACCTTTCTCAATTAATAAATGGACATCAATCTATACAAGAAGGCTAGGAAACCCCTTGGTTCACTAAGTAAGCATGAATAATATAAGGGAAAGTCTGTTTTAGATTATTTTCAAAGATAAATAAGCATTAATTTAATATGTATATAATTTTTAGGAATCCTATAAGCATGGTTTTGTCTTGAAAGAGTGACTTTTAAGTGGATTTAGGAAAAAAAAAAGCAAGAAAACAAGGTTTTTGGCCCCTTTTTGAACATTTGGAGATGGTTTGGCATCCAAAACATGGAATAAAACAAAAACCTTTGGTAAAATGATCATTGGGACTTGTTATATATCCAAAAACACCCACCTTTCATGATGGATAAGGTATATATCTCTTTCTTTTGTCTCATAGGTTAGCCACTCTAGGAAAATCAGAATTTGATAAAGTTGCCTAATGAGTGTAGAATGGATATGGGACTTGATGTGAAAGATTATAGACATAAAAAAACCTTTGATGAGGTGTATAAAAGTTATTTTAGGGAAAATAAATAATATATTAGGATCAGACTCCTCAAAGTATCCATTTTTTCATTGTACACAGTCCAAATAAGTAGGTTTTCCACTAGGCCTAATTACCAAGTGAAGAAAGAAGATGAAGTAAGGTGATTTGAGGACTATATTATGGCTTGGTGAGATAAAATATGGTGTCAAAATTACTAATACACCAATTCAAATATGATATAACATTCCTTACACCCAAATTCAGTAAGGTGTCTAGTAGACTTATTGGGCGTTGAGAAGGCCTAGTGCCGAATAGTAGTCCATCTTCACTTCTAAATTTTGTTGGACTATCTAGATGATTTAGGAATGTTTTTGAGATCACAATACAAGTTTGGGATATTTTGGAGTGTAGATAATTGATCAAGAGATCCATATTTGAGCTCAAAAGCACTCACCCTAATGTAAAATTGGAGAAACAAGATCGATAAGGCAACTTTTAGAGCTCACATCTTCTTGGAGGATATACATGGGAAAAAAAGGAGTTTAGAGGAGTTATATAATGTCCTTAAAAACCAATTTGTGTCGCTAGTTTGTAACTTGAATGTGTAATCTTTATAAACAATGGTTAAGATAAAAAATTGTCTAAAACCTTAAAATGAACCTAATGGAGAAAATGAGATTGGAAAGTTGATCTAAAGACATATTTTGGAAAGGAAATTCATTGTAACATGGATAAGAGTTCCTTAGGCTCCCTCCCATGTAAATTAGTTTTATGGAAATGTATGGATAACATGTAAAATAGGGTTTTTCTCACCATTTTTTATGTTTTTTAGGCTACAAGAAGAGTTGGAAAGTGAAATAAAGTTTGGGTGGAATATTAGGACTTATAATAACCCCATATGACCATTTTATTCCATAAAAAATCTTTTAAGTGTTCAAATAATTGCCTTACTTTTAGCTAGTGAAACTGGCATAGTGAACACAAAGGTGAGAAGGGTGAAAACTCCAAGTATGAGACTTTTTAAGGTGTACCTAAGTATTTCAAGTCCATGGATAGCCTTTCTAAGTGTTTTTCACTCCTTCCCATGGATTTTCATGGTAAAATAAATCCAATTTTTAGGCCAAGTGTGAGGGTGATAGAAAAGAGGAGTTTTTAGATTGCAGTCCGTGATGGCTTCCTTCCAGGAGTTTTTAGATGATTAGGATTAGAACCAATGCATGTAATTACATTATTTAATTCCTTATCTCTTATCCCAATCATTATACCTATCCCTAGTTAGTATTGGGATGTTTAAATAGCTTTAAATTATGAAGGCAATTTTCTAAGCCAGAATAAGGAATTTTGACACTTTTCATAAGTTTCATGACTTGTATGTACAATTAGACCTCCTAAAATTGCATGGTTTGACTAATTCCTCTTTATATTGAAAACTTTAACTCATTTTTGATATTTTCAAGTGTCCAAGTGACTTTTGAACTTCCCTTACCTTGTTCCTCTCTCAAAGGCTATAAATATTAACTCTTTTGGCTCTTTTGAGTAGCCTCTATTGGTTAATGGTGAAACCATAGCCAAATTTGTACTTGAATTAATCTTGAATAAATAAAAAATTGATATTTCCTACTCACATGTTGTTCAATTAAGTTTTAGTTCAATATTGTTGGTCTTTTCTAGTAGAAAAATCTCTTTTCTAGCATGTTATCCTTGATTGTTCACCAAGTATGCAGAAGAGTGATTGTTATAGGTCTTTATTGGTGTTATTTTCAAGTTTAGAAGTGTATTATAGGTGGTATATGATTATATTCTATTAAATAATAATTAATTTCTCCCCTAAGTATCAAGTACCTTATTGAACCTAGATTATGAAACACTGATGTGACAATACAACTTAGATTATGAGTTTTATGTAAAAGAGATCTTGTTTGACTCTAAGTGGTAAAATTTAAGTAGATAGGAGGAATTATATTATTGTTGCATCACATATTTTAGATTTTTTATTTTTTTTCTTAACCCTTTTCATCAAAAATTTATAGACAAGAAAGTGTTTTCAAAGACTGCATCAAGGGAACTAGCCCTTCTAGCGATTCATCTCAATAAAATTGTCACCCATAGCAAGAGATATGTTTCCATTGTGCCACTTGGAAGAGGAGAGATAGGCATCTCCTCAGGGGTGAAAATATAAGTGACGATATTTTTTGGCATGCCTAGTGGGATTCTAAGTCCTAAAAGAATGTCCAAGATTGGTGTTGGTCTTGACATAGTTATAGCTATATGAACATCTACATTCAACACATGGTGACTCCACTAAAGTTTTCAAATCTTTTGTTGTAAATCAGTTCCTAATTTCCATACCAAAGGTGACCACTAGGTATGGTGCTAAAGGTATACCTTTTGAATTTGTGTAATTGCCTTTATATTCTACTAGAAGGTTTAGCTTTGTGAACACCCATCCTTATTCAAAAGAGTTGGTGTTTAAGAAGTCTAAGTTTTTGTTTAGTTCAATCCCTAATACTCAAATTTCATGTTCTAAGATGGCTAAGAACCAACATTTTATAGCCTTCACCAGATCATCTCCTTTGAATCTTACCCAATATGACCAAATTCCAAGAGAAACCTTTAAGAGTGTTCCATATTTTAGTGGAGAGGGTCCTATTACTTCTATTGAACATATTAAAAACATAGCAAACTTCTGTATTATCCATAATATCATTCAAAAGAATGTGGCTATTCAGTTATTGGAATTTTCTTTTAAAGGAAAAACTTTAGATTGGTATGGGACTCTACCTAAAAATTATATTGGTTCATGGGATGAACTAGGAGATCTATTAAATAAAAGGTTTGGAGAGAAGAGTGATCAGTATCTCTAGCTGAGCAATTCACCACTATAAAGAGGGCACCACAAGAGTTTATGAAATATTTTAACACTAGATTTTTAAAAACATGGGATATAATCCCAGCCCTTATGAGACCTACTCCAAACTATGTATTATTTTACTATCTAAAGGCATTGAATAGTGATGTAGTCATGATGATCTAATCCATGAGTGAGAATACACTCCCTTCTACCTATGAGATAGTTATCAATGCTGAGAATTATCTTGTTCAAGTAGGGAAGATTTCTCCTAGGCCACCAACGCCATTTTCCTTGATTTTTAGCCTCATATTCAAGTTACATTACCTATCTTGGCTCCTTTACCTAGTCATGAAAAGTCTATCATTGTCCCAAATAATGAGATCCATGAAGTCAAGAGTTTGCTCCAAAGTGTTATTATTGATCAATTTTGACTCTTGGTCAAAATTGGTCAACCCATACATTTTTTAAATTTTTATAAGTTCATCCATGTATTATAGGGGTATATTTTTAGTCTAAAACACATACTTATCCATAGTCCATCCTTGGTCCAAAGTCTAGGCCTAAAACTAGTTAATTCAAAGAAAGTTAACTTTCGTCAAACATAGTCAAACTTATTCAAAGAGTTAAAATATGTGTTTTGGGTCCTAATTTGGTATCTAACATGTTTCAATGTCATTTTATGCAATTCATTTGCATATTTCACTCTCAATGTGGAAAAAGAGCTTGTGGGCCCACTTTGAGCTAGATTCAAGGGATTGTATGGATGGAACATGGCATAAGGTCAGATCCAAGTAGAGGATCAACATGGAGAAGGTCATATGAAGTTATTTTTAAGTTTTGGTAGACCAAGATTTAGTTAGAAGTTAGAAAAGGTAGTTTCTCCTCAATTTTAAGCCCTTTTGGGCACTTGTATGACCACCACCATCTGATATTTAGCTAAAAATGTGGGTGGGGAGCATATTCATCTCCCCACATCCATTTAAATGATTATACCTGAAGGATAATGCAAAAATATATCTTATAAAACTCATTTTCCCATTTTCTCCATTAACACACAAAGAAGGCCCAACTTCAAGTGCTCACAATGGGTCGTACAGGTGGAATTATGAGGAATGGTCTTGGGGGTGGATATTAATCTTAGTAAACTCCACTTTCATTTAAATAAGTCTCATATTGGTTTATTATTCTTTATGAAAAAAATTTAACATTTCAGGCAACCTTTTAAGAGTTTGCATTGAAGAGGGGGTCTCCCTTTGAACTTGCTTCAGATTTTCTTGACTTGGATTAATGGTTTTATTTTTTATAAGTATTTATACATAGTTTTAAACATTAACTTATTATTTTTATTATCTTGTAGAGTTTAATGGTGTGATAAAACCTCTTTTAGGGGAGCAAAATGCCTATTTTATGTTCACAATTAGCTCGATTTCTTGAAAATGTTTTTTTCACATTGGGAAGATTTTTTTTATGTTTTTTTTATGACTCTAATATTTTTTTTGAGTTTTTAAGGATTTTAAAATGTCTTTGTCGTGTTTGAAAAGGCCTTACTTCACATTTCATTGTTCTTCTATGTTTTTGCATTGTGCAACAATCAAAACTTCATTTACAAGGATATGCTAACATCATCAATGTAGGTTTAAAGGTTTGAAATAATCCTCCACCTTTTTTAACTACTAATTTTCATTGAGGTGTTGGGAAATGGCACATACATGCTACCAACTAGCTATGTTGGAAAAGGGTCTCAATTACACTTGTGAAAAGAGAATGTCATCTATAGTTGAGGCCATTGATAGCTCTTCTAGAGGTGTTACAATGAGATTATCCACTCATTTTGATAATTAATTTCCATAAATAATGCCTATAAAATCCTATTATGATCCTAGCTAACAAGAAAGGGTGTGAAAAAATCAAAAGGAATAAAGAAATGAAATCAGGCCTAGATGTTATAAAATGGCCAAACAGTGATCCTAGAGGTTCTAAGAAATTACATAGGTGGAAGAGAGAGTTTTTTTTGAATGTCCCATTGGGCCTATTTGGTTTCCTATGGTATAAGCATCAGCTATGCCAATTTTGAGCTTGTAAGAGTAAGTGGAAAGTAGGTTTGTTGACCTCCTAAAATGGCAAGAAATCATTGAATTACATCAATGATATCTAAAGGATTCTCAATGAGTATTTGTCCTACAACACATTTGAAAAATACCTAGACCTATTTTTGTAAGAGTTAATAATTAAAAACAACTCAACCATCAATCTTGAGTATTTAAACCATGAAGGGGAGTTGTGTTGCATAGAATGACCTTTTGGGCCTATCCCCTATCCATACATAGGGCAGAGCATGCATTAGAAGCAATGTTGATGATTGGCATAAGGAGATGATATTGAGGGTTCCTAAGAAGGAATTATGTATTACAAATAATTTTAAAAAGATAAATATGGTCTCAATAAACTCTATATTTTATTAAATATGCTTCAAATCACCTAAAATGACCTACAACCAAGTGAAACATGCATACACAGCCAGTTATTTGGAAGTTAGTCGTAGTCAGTAATGGGGAGGTTTTAAAGCTCATAAAGCATGAAATGTGATAAAATATAGTGATGTAATGATATAATAGACAATATGGGTTTTTTATATTCCTTTTAAGACTTGAGCATACCCGACAACCACCTACAGCCATACAAAGTGTAAAAACACAATCAAAGTTTGCAATTGATGGCAGTCAAGATCAAAGTGGTCTTTAGAGGAAAAATTCATGCATTAAAAAAATTTAATTATGGATTTAATATTATTCTAGAGAATAAATTAAATATTTTCATACAAATGATGTCAACAAACCTACAAGAGCAACCTACAAGCTTACAAGACCTATCTCAGTCCAGGCAGAGTCATGTAGAAGAAAGAAGCATGTGAGATTTGGATGCCAATGAGGGAAGTGGAAGTTATAAGTATTGTAATATAGATCACTAATTCTCAAATTAAGGATATTAAGTTCCCAAGACACCCTCCAATCATCCAATACACCTTTCACATATGCATACTTGCCTTAGTCGGTATGGTTAGCATGTCAAGGTCTTATTCCAAAGGGCCAAAGAAGGTTTTCATGTGAAAATAGGTATTATAGATTTTTTTAAAGATAAAAAATATATTTTAATATATTATAATCATGTTTAAATATCCCTAAACATGGAGAGTCACATGTAAATAGAGGTTATAGGCCAATATGCGTGAAATCATGCAAAAATAGGGTTTTTTGTGACCTTTTTGGGGAAGATTGAGTTGGTTTGGGTAGATATACTTCTAATATAGTAAAAAATAATTTGTAAAAATTATCATCATGACCTCATATACCTCTTAAAATATTCAATTTTCATGGAGGAATAGGTCTAATATCCATTATTTTGTCTTAGACCTACCTCAGTCTATACATGTAGGAAAAAGACCAGTTTTGGGGAATTTTGCTAATAGGAGGATTACACTTGGTATAATAATAATATGTGATGTATACAGATGGAATAAACCTAGGGTAACCTAAAAAACTAAAATATAATGTGTGTACACCAATGGTTTTATCCACACAAGGAGCTTTGCATGAAGGTCTACTGGGAAAACATGCTTTCACAACCCCAAGCAAGGTGTCAACTCAAAATCCACATCTCCCAAGGACTTATAATGACATTTTCATGATTTTAGGGTAAAATATGATTTTATAATTCTAAAAAAATCAATTTAAGAGAAAATATTTCACCTATTCGTGCACAAAGGGCAGATAGGCTGTTTGGCAAGGCATAGTTCTTCTCCCAAAGTAGGGGCAAGTTCCCATTTGGTCTCTTTGAAAACATTAAAACGTGATTATATATGTTCATGGGTAAATTAAATAGGTTTTAGTGATTTTTTTTGACAAGGAAACACTATTAAAGGTTTGTTTGAGGCCTAGATGTGTTAGAGCCCTCATGGAATGCAAGAACCCCATTCAAAGACCATCTTCTTGTACTTGTAACTTCTCCAAAAAAATTCATGGGACATAAAGGATTTTATGAAATTTTAATTGGGTCCCTTAGGTGATAAAATTTAAATTTTTAGGAGTGTTAAATGTCACAACTTTATGAATAATCCTTAAGACCAAAAAAACCCTTAAACCCTCTTAAAACCCTTAGACAGACTCGATGGTAGAGATAAAGAAAAAAGTTCATTAAAATGGAGAAATTTGAACAAGGTAATAATAGGAAAGTTGTATATGACTCCTAGAGGGCTCCATGCATATAAATTTCTTGTATAGATCCATACATAATAGGGGATTAAAAGGCTTATTTTCACCATTTTTGATGGTGTGTGAGATGTAGAGAGTTGAAAGATGAAATAAGTTATGGGAGTAATTTATACACTTGATATAACTCAAAAAATTCATTAAAACTCATGAAAAATTTTCTAATTATCCTAAAAAATTTTCCACATTTGGCCACTCTAATAAGTCAAGTAGTGAACTTTGAGGCAAAGTGATGAAAAGTGGTAAAGAAGGCTTTTTAAATAATTCTTCTTACATGATTTTTAAGGCCTTGAAAAGCATCATGCCACTTCTTGTATAAATTGGTTTCATGTTTTTCATGGTTTAAGGTGCCAAGTGGTAAGGGTGCATGGAATTAGCACCTTTAAAACTGCCTAAGATGATTATGCATGCCCATAGAAGTAGGAGTGATCAGAGACTAGACCAATATATGGATGATACAAGTTCAACATTCAACTCACTCACTCTGACTAACTTTGGTTCATGGTTTTTCATGGTTCAACAGTTCAATATTGTGTTTCACTCATTTAATTGACCACTTGAACCAACTGCTTTGAACCAATCTCATTGAACTTTTGAACCTTTGAACCTTTGAACCTTTTTTTGGTTCAAGGTTCAATGATTCAATGGTTCAATCTTACTTCTTTTCACTGTCTTTTGAAGCCGTTAAACTTGCTGAAGAGATCAAACTTCAAACTTTTAATAAAGTGCTTAACTCTTTAAGCTTGCAGGCGTTGTTGAACCTTAGAACCCGTTGAACCTCGATGTTGAACCTGTCTTGAAATTGCCTTGTTGGGAACTTGTTTCTTTGAGAGAGCTCTCCTATTGAAGTCGTTGAACTTGTTGAACCTGTGAATCCCTTAGCTAAAAAATCTTGGATAAGGTAACCCCTCTTATACTTGACAGATATAATACTTCAATATTTTTAGAGAAAAGAGGAGTTTTGGAAGGCTACTCTAGTAGGCAATTTTTTGTGCAAAATTGGTAGTTTTGTGCCACTTTTCACCTTCTTTGTGACTTTTATGGACAAGTGTGCCTCTTGACTTGGCATGGTTCACCTCACTTCTATTTCACACATAAATGTAACTCCCCTTTTTATATGGACACATATCCAAGTGACCCTTGGACTTCCTCTTTCTTGTTCTCCCTCTTTGGGTTATAAATATACATTGTTTTGGCTTGTTTGAGTAGCCTCTATTGTTTGATGGGGAAACTTTAGAAAAAAAAATTACATGAATAACTATTTAAGAAATAATACAAGTTTTGATTCCATTCTTACATTTAAATATTGTGTCATGAATTAAATCATGTTATTCTAGTTTAGTGAAGTTGTCTTTACTATCTTTGCACTCTTGATGGTCTACCAAGTTATAGATAGATAGTTGTTGCAGGTCCTTACTAGTATTCCTTATAAGTGTAAAAATATTATAAGTGATCCATGAATTTATTACTTTGGTGTCATTTAGCTCCTTCATAAGAATTATTTACCTTGTTGAATCTAGTTTGTGAAACATTGATGCAATGATAGCTCTAAGGTTATGAGTATTGTACAAAAAGCATATTGTTCATCTTCAATTAGTAGTTTTAGTCAAGTGTGAGGAAAAATTTACATTGGTGTATCACCTCTTAGTTTTTTGTATTTTTTCTCCTTAAACTCTTTTCATTATCAAGTTGTTAGATTAATTTGGAAGAAGTACAAGAAAAATCTAGGGAGATAGCCCTCATAATACTAGAGATTCATCTCTCCTACAAGCTTCCACAAGCTTGAGAAATGAATCCATATTGCATAAAATTATAGGAGATGATATAATGATCATAGGGTGCACAATTTGATGCTAATAGTTACCAATGAATTTATTTCTCTTAAAATACAACAAGCTCAAAGTTATAGGCCATACCAATCCTACAATCAGATTGGGCAAACCAATAGGCCTCCTTTCCAATGTAATTCTCAAGGACAAGGTCAAATCACCCAAGATATACCTTACCAAATTTATAATCCTAATGTTTCCTCATCTTCCAAATCTCTTTTTACCACTCAAAAAAAACCTTATTCAAAAATAACAGGGTCATCCCTCCTATGACCAAAGTCAAGACAAAGTTTTTTACACCAATGAGATACATAATCAAGCCATGACTATGCAAGGTAATAAAACAACTCAAGTTTCAAATTTTGAAGGGCCAATTCAAGGTGTAATTTAATTTGGAATGTAAAATTGGTATACACCATCTTATTCTACTCTTATAAATCATTTGGAGGGAGAGTTTTGTGCCATCAATCATTTGGGGAATTCATGCAATGTGAATGCTAGTGTGGCTTCTAACACTAGGTCTAAGAAGAGGGTTGTTGAAGAGACATAAGGGGATAATCAAGGACCTATTTTTACTCTTAAAACATCCCCAATGGTGTGTGGGTCTAATATAACTCCTAAAGTTTAAGAATAAATATATATATATATATATATATATATATATATATATATATATATATATATAAGGCTTGCTCTTACACATCTACTTCCACAAGCTACACCATAAAGTACTAATGTTTCCAAAGAACCTTTTAAGGTAAAAATTCATTCTATAAATGTTGTGGACTAGATGAAGAAGTTGCATATGAATATTTCACTATGGTATTCACTAACAATACATAGAAAAAATGACATGCTTCAAAAATAATTGCAAAGACTTGGTAAGTAAGTTGGATCAGCTAGGAATGAGAACATTGTCTTGGTGAATGAGACTTAACCCATTGATGGGTAAGTAAAAAATATTGATAAAAATCCCCCTTCCTAACTATATATAATCATTTTTTATTGATTATTTCATAATTATATCAGAGATAATGGGGCTATCACTTCAGTTATTCCCAAGTGTATAGTAGATAAATTAGGCCTCAAATATGAGCCAATCACCAAAGGGGTTTTACAATTGGATGGATCACCAAAAAAGACCTTAGGAGTGGTCAAGGATTTGAATCTGATTTTACATGATATTCCCTCATTTTCTATTTTTTATGATGTATTTGTGGTAGATTTACCTCCATACTTTTCCCTTTGCTTATCAAGAGAGTTTACAGTTAAGATAGGTGGATACTTAGCAACCAATGGGTCCTATATGGTTTTTAAGACAAAGTATGGTACTAAGGTGAAGATTGAATCAGAGCCTATCCATCACAATCACTTATATCCCTACATGCCTAAAGTGGAAATTTTTAATTATTCGATTATTGATGAGGAAGAACTTCACATAGATCAATCTCCAACATCTTCTCTTGAAGGAGTTTCTGATTTGTACTTAGATGAATGGTGAGATGAACATTATGAACATAATCCTTATAAATTCATGGAGGAAGATAGTCTTGGAGTATATTATATGAATTAAGAGGACTCTTTCATGCCAAACTTGGTCAAGCTAATTGAATATATGGATGGTTTATATTATCTATTATTTTATGGCTCTAGAAGTAAGGTTGGGGTCGGTGGTAGAGCAATGTTGGTTACTCCTAAGGAAAGGTACTATACCACGTTTAGATTTAAATTCTCTTATACCTATAATGTGTTAGAATATGATACCCTCATTCATGGTCTTGAGTGGGCTAGGAAAAGAGGTGTGAAAGATTTACAACTGTATGGTGATAGTGAGTTGATTTTGAATCAAGTAAGAGGCCAAAATGTGACTAATACTTCTTTACATAAGTCCTATAAGCATAGAGTGTGGGATCTTGTGAAGGATTTCTAAGATTTCAACATCACATCTATCCCAAGAGAATGCAACAAATATGTTGATAGTTTTGCAGCATTTGGAGTTCAATTTGATGTTTCAAAGGGGATAGGAGAGGATAAGAACTAGCCACATCTCAAGGTGATTGTAAGTCCCTCTATACTAGATAATGTTACTAATTGGTAAGTGTTTAATAGTGACCAAAAAATAACACTTTTTCTAAAAGAGGAGGCTGAGTTTTCTTCCAAGAATCAATCCGAACTATAGATTAATATGGAGGGAAAATTGTGACATTAAAGTCAAATAAGTTCCCCAAAGGCCTAGTCACACTTGAGAGTATTTTTAATGATGATGACCAGTTGAAGAAAGAAAAGGTAAGCATGTCTAATAAGAAAGAAAACTATGAGAAAGTAAAAATCTTAAAGGACAAGTTTCTTACACTTGGGAAGGTTTGTACTAGTGAAGAGAAACATGCTTTCATTGAGTTATGCAAAGATTTTTCTGATGTTTTTGCATGGGAGTATAGTGATTTTAAGGGATTTGATCCAAACTTAGCTCAACATACCATAGACCTAGATGAAAATGCCAAGACTATAAATAAAATACAAATGCCAATCAATCCTAAGGTTGATCCTCTCATGAAAAAAGAACCCACCATGTCTATTGAGTCCAAAATCATCTTCCCCATTAAGCATTCATCTTGGTTGTCAAACTTGGTCCCTGTTAGGAAGAAGAATGGGTAAATCATGTTATGTATTTATTTTAGGGACTTGAATGGAGTTTATTTGAAGTAAAATTATCCTCTCCCTTCTATGGAACAAATTTTGCAAGTTGTGGTAGGTAGTGAAAGGTTTTCTCACCTTGATAGATATTTCGGGTACAATCAAATTTTGTTAAAGGAAAGTGATCAATATAAGATAGATTTTACTACTAAATTGGGTACATATGCCTTTTGGATTATCTAATACTGGAGTTACATTTCAATGTGTAATGGATATGGAATTTCAAGGACTAATAAATGGCATTACTTTGGTGTATCTTGATGATGTAATAGTTTTCTCTAATGATGAAAAAGATCACTTGAATCACCTAAGAAAGATTTTGAGAGGTGTAGAGATTTTTAGATCTCTCTCAACCCAAATAAATGTGTGTTTATTTTCCATGAAGTTAAAATCTTAAGACACATTATCTCTAAGAAGGGATTATCTATAGATCCTGAAAGAGTGAGTACCATCTTGGCATTGTCTTTATCTATAGATTCCTGATTTTTTTTAATCTTGTCAAGCCTCTAACCTCTATGCTAAGGAAGTATGAAGTGTTCACTTGGACTAGAAGAAGGAAGGAATGTTTTGAGGAGATTAAACAAGCCATTGCCCAAGATCCTACTCTTGGAAGTCCTAATTTTTCAAAGGATTTCAATTTTTATACCTTTGGGAATGAAAAGGTAATCTCTACCATAATTAATCAAATGAATAAAATTTGGAGCAGCGTATTTCTTCTTTAGTGAAGGTTTGGAAGGCTATGAGGTAAGATATACCTATGTTGAGAAGAAAGTACTTTCAATTATTAAGATCCTAAAAAAGTTTAGGAATATGTTATCTAACAATAAGATTCACATATTTGTACCTCATCCTAGTGTCAAATACTTCCTTTTGAGTAGATATTTGAATGAAAAGAGGGTTGGTTGGATCATAAAAGTGATGGAGTATGATGTTGAAATCAAGACAACAAAGCTAGTGAAAGGGAAAGGGCTATGTGAGCATCTTTCTTAAAATTTGAAGGAGAAGAAAGAGGTTTTGTCACTCCATGATGACCCTATAACAACTACACCTTCATCAATGAGAAGTTGGACATAAGATATGATCCATTTTCTTCAAACCGGTGAGTGTCCACAAGGCCTAGATAGAGCTAGAAGGAGGTATTTTAGATTGAAATCCATTCCTTATGTACTTGTTGATGGAGTTATTTTTAGAAAGGACTTATTAGGTGTGTTATTGAGGTGTGTTAAATTAGATAAGATTGAGAAAACACTATTTGAGTTTCATGATGGACCAGTTGGTGGTCACTTTGCTCCAAGAACCACAGTTGCTAGGATTATGATGGTTGGATAATTTTGGCCTAGTTTTTTTAAATACACCATGCTTGGGTAAGGAAGTGTCAAAAATGTACTATCTTTGATGGTAAATAAAATCTTGTTCCCTTGCATCTTTATCCAATTTAGGTTGATCAACCCTTTATATAATGGGGTTTAGATTTCATAAGCCTAATCAACCCACCTTCTAGTGTTAGCCAGAGGTGGGTGTTGACTACTATAGATTAATTGACAAGATGGGTAGAGGGTGTTGCTCTCAAAGAATCAAATTAAACTTTAGTTCTAGACTTATATGAAGGTATAGTGACAAGGTTTGGGGATCCTTCAGTAATAATTTTAGATAATGCATTGGCTTTTCTTGGAATAAAGACAAGTGAGTGGGCATTGAAACATGGCTTCTATCTTAGTACCTCCTCAAAATATTATCCACAATGGAATGGGCTAGTTGAGTCCACCAATAAGAATCTAATTAGGATCATTAAGAGGACAATGGAGGAGAACCAATGGACTTGGTATTCTATGTTGAAGAGAGTTGTTTGGGCTGATAGGATCACCCCAAAAAGATCCATTGGAAACTCACCATATACACTATTTATGGGAGAGAAGATAGACTAACTATTTCACTTGATTTACCAGCCTTGGATCTCACTTATTAGCTATAAATGATGGAAAATGAAAGCATAGAAGTTAGGTTGTGTGAATTAATAGAGCTTAAGGAGACAAGAGACCAAGTTATGAAAACCATGAGAGCTCATCAAGATCAAACAAAGAGATACTTTGACAAGAAATCCATGCCAAGGAGTTTCAAAGAGGGAGACATTATCCTAAAGTGGGATGAAGATAGGGATAATCTTGGAAGACACACAAAGTTTGATCTTTTATGAAGTGACCCTTATGTTATCACCCAATGTAAGCAACATAGTGCCTTTCAACTCTCAAAGTTAGATGAAGAGGAGATTCATATCCTAGTAAATGGGATATATCTCAAGCATTTCTACTAAGGTTCTCCTCTCTCCTTGTACATAGTTTATGTTTCCCTTTGTTTTCCCTAAGTGCTTATGCACATGTGTGAGTTGGTTTGGTGTCTTGCTTTGTCTTGTGTTTGTTTGATGTGTTGTGTTTTTCTTGGTGTATTTTAGGTAATATTTTCTTTTTGTATTAAATAATACATCGATTCATTAGCCATTTATATGATAAGGCTAGTGGTCATTAGTATAGCAGGCATAATACCCCTATGAGTCACCATTTTGTTGACCAAGTTTGACTCTTAGGTCAAACTTGGACCCCTATAGGTAAAAACATGTTTTCTTAGATGATATAGGGGTCTAAAAATATTTTCATTTGGATTAATATATGTCATTTGATGTTATTTAATGTATTTTTAGCCTTGGTCTTAGTTACATTAGTTATTTTGTCAATTTGAGTCATTTTAGTGGGTTTCAAGGATCATAAATGCAAATGGAACATTTAAAAAGGTTCCTAAATGTAATATTTTCCTTTATAACATCAAAGGGGTCATATTTCATGTCATTTATGTCAAAAACATCAGAATATGGTAGGTTCCCTAATTGAAATTGTAGAAATAACTAAAAAAGAGAGTAAATAGCACTTGTATGACCTTATTGGTAAGTGTTCCATGTGAAAATGGATATTTGGATTCCTATTTATCTTCGCCACACTCATATACTCACTTTAATTGATCTATAAGTTCCATTTTATAGAAAAAATCATTCTACTTTTTTTTGGGTTTCCTAAACACACTGAAGTGACCCTCAAGTTTTGCTCGGTACAAGTAGCACATGAAATTTCAAGAAAAATTATTTTTTTATATGATATTAAACTAGGATATATTCATTTTAATATATTTATTTTGAATATTGGTCAACTATGCTTTATGAACCATTGCTAACAACTTGACTGTGTCTTTTTACTAGTTATTTTGTGCACCTTATAGGTTTTGCTCAATTTTGGACGGATCCATATGAACTAGTTGTTTATGTTGGCTCTATATTATTTTTTATTATTTATAAAATTATTTCCATTCTTATTTTAATGATTCATGATGTTTTTATGAGTAGATTAGCCCATGATACAAGGAGTGTCACCATGTGTAGTTTCAGTTGGAGTGCCTCTATTTTTTGAATGTTTTCTCCTATATATGTCTCATATATATTTAAAATGATGTTTTTAATGTATTTTATTCATATTTTTACCTCCTCCCATGTTTTATTTTCATTATTTCATCATTTGAGTAGCTTACTAGTTTATTTTCCTCCATTGTCAACTTCATGTATAGATTCCTTTACAGTCACATGTATGGACTTGCTTACCTTGTTCTTGGAGTTGTATCCAAGGTATATCAGTTATTTATACCATTATTAGTTTAATATATTTCATTTTTATGCTTGTAAAAATGTTTCAATATTTTCACATATTTAATTCACCATGCTAAACAATCTTGTGATTCTTTTGCTTGATATTTTCCATGTGCATATAAGTGATCTTTAGCTTGCAAAAGGTGTCTTTAATTTGTTTTAAAGGTTTCCAAGCATATAGGATACATTTTTAAGGTTTTAAGTGCATTTTTAGTTGTTTTTAAACCTTTCACAGTTGTTTTGCTCCAATCCCATATCCTGCTTGTATGATATACACAATACACACTTATAGGGCATGTGCTGACACCATATCTGAAATTATAAAAGGTTTAATGTGTGTCACAACCTCTTTGTTTTGATATAAATTCATTAGTATGTTATATTAAATCATCAAATTTCATATTTATGGAAGGTCTCCATATTTCTCATATTAAAATTCACTGCCTATGCACCAAGATATCCACCTATAGGTGGTTGAGTAGGGGATTCAAGCATTTGTACCCAAATATGAAATAATTGAACATGAATTTAAGGCCTTAGTAATTTTTTTATACCTTATAAATACATACAAATTATCTAAAGAGAAAAGAAATTTTTAAGTCAATTTGGAAATGAAATAGACTGTGTTTTGGTCTCTTGTCCCTAAAAGGGAAAAATAGAGGTCCAAAAGGTTTTCATAGACCTCTTCCTACATAATTGAAATATGTTCCAAGGAATAAAAATGGGTTATTTTTTTGTCCCTATAATTTACATGACATCAACCAAATATGGGATTAAAATGGTCAATGCAAGGTAGATTTGAACACCTCAAAGTTGTCTTTCGAAACACTAAAATCCTACAATGACATCTATAGGCTTGTAAAGTTATGGATGACCTTTTGACACAAAATAAAGAAAATGAAACACAATTTCAGGTTAGGAATGGTTCATTTTATTAAATTACACACAAAAATTCATGAATTCCATCAAGAGATATTGATCCATAACTATGCAAGTCAATGGTCAACCATAGTTTTTACACTAAGTAGAACGATGCCTACAGTAGGGTATACAATAGTGGCCCAAAGTTGATGATCAAGGGGTGTTCTAAGACTTTAAAGAATAAAAATATTCAATAGTGTATTTTTTTTACTTTAAGGGTTTCCATTTAGGTTCTCAAACACCAAACCTAAGTCTCAAGAAGTAATATACACCTTCAGCCACTTATAGCTAAGTGTGAGTAGATAGTCAACAGATAAATGTGACTAAAGGGGTGATTGGCTATAGATCCAAGCATGGAGATAATTATAAATAAAATAAAATGTATTTAAATTTTTAAATAATACTATGGACATTATTTTAATCTCACACCATGTTTATACACCTACAAGCATGATCTTTAAGGTAACAACACAGTCATGCAGGGTTAGTATTAAAGTTTCTCAGCTAGAGAGTAAAGACTCAGTTTTCAAAGTTAAGATGAAAATGAGGAAGTTAACATGATAAATTTTAAACCCATTAAGTATCAATAAAATTTATCTCATAAGGCCCTATAAACCACTTATATATCTCCCCTCATTCCTTAAAATTACACCTACAAGTCAGACAAATAGGTTTAACACAAACAGTGGTATAGGCATGATGTTATAGTTCCTTTGGTAACCTAGGTTGAGAAATTTGTAAATAAATTAGTGTGAAGGAAATATCATGGTTAATAAAATCCAAAATTTAACTTTAAAAAACCTCCATGAGGTAATAGACACCTACAGCTACCTTTTGGAATAGGACTATCTTAGTCAGCAGTCATGAGATAACAAGAGCTACAAGAAGGACTATGTTAATATTAGGTGATATTCCATTTGAATGGAAATATGGGTGACCTTAATATGTCTTATTATAGTCATAAAAAACATCATGGATAAACATTTTTAACTCATGATAACCTACAAGGGTGAATAACAGTAGGGTGTCTCAATCTAAGGGTCCAAGGAGGTGAGGGTAAGTGGAGCATAAACTATCCAGGAAGTGAAGGGAAGGTTTAAGTGAAAAAAAAACTGATACATTATGACCCAATAGGTTTCCTAACATTCCAAATACCTTTCCAAATTTCTCAATTACCTTTCTCACTTAAAAAATGGATCACAGTCCATACAAGAATGCTAGGAAACCCCTTAGTTCACTAGGTAAGTATGAAAAATATAAGGGAAAGAGTGTTTCAGATTATTTTCAAAGATAAATAAGAATTAATTTAAGATGTGGATAATTTTCATGCAGAATATAATCATTTTTTTGTCTTGAAAGAGTGACTTCTAAGTGGATTTAGGGAAAAAATGCAAGAAAATATGGTTTTTGGACCCTTTTTGGACATTTGGAGATGGTTTGGCATCCAAAACATGGAATCAGACCAAAAAATTTAGTAAAAATGGTCATTGTGAATTTTAAAATGTCCAAAAACACTCAAATTTCATAATGTATAAGGGTTATACCTCTCTATTTTTTCTCAAAGGTTAGCCACTCTAGGAAAATCAGAATTTAACAAAGTGGCCTAATGAGTGTAGAATGGACATGGGAATTGATGTGAAGCCTTGGGTACATAAAAAAAAATTATGAGGTGTATATAAGTTATTTATGGGGTAAAAAACAATATATCAAGCTCAAAATCCTCAAATTACCCATTTTCCCCTTGCACACCATCCAAATAGGCAGGTTTTCTACTAGGCTTAATTGGCAAATAAAGAAAGAAGATGAAGTAATGTGCTTGGAGGACTATATGATGAATTTGTGAGATAAAATATGGTGTTAAATTACTAATACACCAATGAAACTATGAGATAATAATCCTTACACCCAAATTCACTAAGGTGCCTAGTAGACCTATTAAGCTTTGAGAAGGCCTAATGCCAAATAGTAGTCCATCGTCACTTCTAAATTTTGGTGGACTATATATATGATTCATGAATGTTTTTTAGGTCATAATATATGTTTTATATCTTTTTAAGTGCATATAATTTATTAGTAAAGTCATCTTTGAGTTCAAAACCACTCACCCTCATGCAAATTTAGAGAAAAAAGCTTGATAAGGTAACTTTTGGAGCTCACATCTTCTTAGAGGATCTACATGGGAACAAAATGAGTTTAGATGAGTTATATAATGTCCTTTTCAACCAATTTTTGTCACTATTTTTAAACTTTAATTTGCAATCTTTATAGATAATGGTTAAGAGTAGAAAACTATCTAAAACCCTTGAATGAACCCAATGGGGAAAATGAGATTGGAAAGATGATCTAAAGACATAGTTTGGCAAGGAAATTTATTTCAACATGGATAACACTTCCTCAGTATTCCCCCCATGTAAATTATTTATATGTAACTATATGGATGGCATGTAAAATAGGGTTTTTCTAACTATTTTTTGTGTTTTGAAGGCTACAAGAGGAGTTGGAAAGTGAAATAAAGTTTTGGTGGAATTTTAGGAATTATAATAACCCCATATGGTAATTTTATTCCATAAAACATCTTATAAGTTTTTAAAAAATTGCCTTACTTTTAGCCAATCAAACTGGCATAGTGAACACAAAGGTGAGAAGGGTGAAAACTCCAAGTATGAGCCTTTTTAATGTGTAATTGAGCATTCCAATTCCATAAATAGCCTTTAAAAGTTTCATTAACTCCCTCCCATGTATTTTCATGGGAAAATAAATCCAATTTTGAGACCAAGTGTGATGGGTGATAGAAAAGAGGAATTTTTAGATTGTAGGCAGTGATGGCTTCATTCTAGGAGTTTCTAGATAATTAGGATCAGAACAAATGCATGGAATTGCATGCTTGAATGCCTTACATATTATTCCAATCATCAAACCTATCCATAGTTAATTTTGGGATGTTCAAATAACTCCAAATGATGAAGATAGTTTTCTATGCCAGGATAAGGAATTTTGTGACACTTTTCATAGGTTTCATGACTTGTATGGACAATTGGACCTCCTAAAATTTTTATGTTTCAACTCATTCCTATTTATATTTTAAATTTTAACTCTATTTTTAGATTTAAAAGTGTATAATTAAATTTTTAACTTCCCTTACCTTATTCTTCTCTCAAAGGCTATAAATATTGACTCTTTTAGCTCTTTTGAGTAGCCTCCATTGGTTAATGGTGAAAACCTAGATAAATTTGTACTTAAATGACTCTTTAAGAAATAAACAAGTGATATTTCCTATGAACATGTTTTTCAATTTATTGTTAGTGCAATCTTGTCGGTCTTGTCTAGTAGAAAAATATCTTTTCTAGCATGTTATCCTTGATTGTTCACCAAGTATGTAGAAGAGTGATTGTTACATATCTTTATTAGTTTTATTTTAAAGTGTATAAGTGTCTAATAAGTTATATCTAACTATATTATATTAAATAATCATTCATTTCTACCCTAGGTATCAAATCCCTACTTGAACCTAGCTTATGAAATACTAATGTGACAATACAACTTAGATTGTGAGTTTTGTGTAAAAGAGATCTTGTTTGACTATAAGTGGTAAAATTTAAGTCAATAGGAGGAAATATACTATTGGTGCATCACCCTTTTTATATTTCTTAGTTTTTTTATTAACCCTTTTCATATAAATTTTATATACAAGAAAGTGTTTTTAAAGATTGTATTAAGGGAACTAGCCCTTCTAGAGATTCATCTCAACAAAATTGTCACCCATAGCAAGAGAGTTGTTTTCATTGTGCCACTTGGAAGAGGAGATCTAAGCATCTCCTCAAGTATTAAAATATAATTTAAAAAACTTATCACATGATTATTTAAGTGGATACCATCAAATAATATGCGGTTAGCATGGGGTTAACCTTTCGTTTCTACATAGTCTCTTATCAGTAGCATGCACCTACAAGTACCTCATGAAGATAAACCATGTTGAGAGGGAGTATATGAGATGAGAAAGGTTATTTATAATTTAAAAAGTCTATTTTAAATATTTTAGATAGGTTAAAACCTCATTTGAGGTCAAATATGATACACATTGTCCACACTTACATTGACTACCTATATATGAGAATGTCCACCTACAGGTGGCATCATAGAGATATGAAGGTACTTATATAGAGAATATTGGAAAAGTTTGAACCTTAATTAGAGTCATATTTTTTTTATTAAATCATGTAAAAATTGTTAATAATACACTAATTTGGAAAGTAAGGAGTGACTAATCCTTTAAAGGTGAAAGAACTATGTTCAGGGATCAAGTCTCTAAAAGCACAAAATAGAGCACCTTGCCATTTTATGGATGTCATATTATAAGGTTTATAAATTATTAGAGGAATATTACCTTGTATTATATAAATAATATAATATCTCTAAAAAAATTTGGAGGGCAGATGACTAGTGGAAGTTATTTGTTGAAGAGCTCCAATATGTACCTTTGACCACTGAATTTAGGTAGTGATATCTATAGGGTTTAGAATTCTAGGGTGATTCTAGCATCTCAAAGAGAAAATAGGTTATGTATTCATGATTTAACTATCTTATTGAGATTAAATTCATACCAATGAACATAAGGATCTTTAAAATAGGTTGGTATGCATAGTTTTGAGACCATATACACATATAGGTGTATACTTCTTGAAACTATTCACCTACAGCTAAAGGCCATCTTCTACATCATCCATGATGAGGATTTAAGCATGAAAATACCAATATTGGTTTATGTAATATTATTTTTAATGGCTCATAATATCCTAAGGTGATGTGGCACATATTCCAAATGAGTTCTCACCTACAGGCTCCTGTTTGTTTCAATATAATCAACTGTAGTTAACTGTAGGTAAAAATGGGCTGAGGAGTAATATTTTAGTATTAAAAGTGAATAAAGATGAGAAAAATAAATCCAAACCAATATATGATGACCTATAGGGAATCTAAGGAGATATATAAACATTATTCCAATCCTAAACTATATAAGACTACCTACAGGTGCCCCTCTAAAGCAAGAAACATAGTCAAGAATTACACTCGGTCTTGACTAAGTAAGGATTATGTGGGGAGTTGGAGTGATGAATGGAGCTTATAAAAACTTTATCATGATCATGATTATCTCATGAAAATTTCATGATAGATATTAAGTATAAATAAGACTCCAATGATACTTCATACAGTTTATATCCTAAATTGTGCTCAAAGTCCTCTCCATCACAATCTATCTTGGGTCTAGAAAGAGTTAGAGGGTCAAATTATATAATCAAGAGAAAAAAAAAATGTGAATAGGATATCCATAACTTGTATAATACCTTCCAATGTATATTTTTTCTGAGGAAATAAGGGAAGTACCCTTTATTTTATCTCAAATAGAAGGTACTTCCTTAGAAATGCAAACCATGTAGTTTTGGAAAGTAGGGATAAAAGGGTGGACCAGGAGATAATTGGAAATTTTAAGGATATGTGGGAGGATTTATGACATATAAACCATAAATATAAGTAATAAAATCAAATTTATGGTCTGGACTACCAAGTATGCAGACAGGCCTATTAGGCATGGTTTAGGCCTAAAACCAAATGGGGGTTCAACTTCATTTATAACCTTAGGTGATCACTAAAATGAGATGTAACATGTTTATGGGGATATTTAAGATGTTTATAAGCTTCTATATTTCAAATAAAACACAATGAATCCATTTTTGAGCTTAAAGTCACATTAGGCCTGTGCAAAATAAGGAACCAAGCTCGATAGGCTATTTTAAAATGCTCACATCTTCTCTAAGGTTGTGCATGGAGATATAGGGAGTTTGGGTAGGTTTATATGGGTCTTTAAAATTTATCTTTTCAAATTTTTTTATATTTCTAATATTCCATCTCTATGAACAAAGGTTAAGATCAAAACGGACCTAAAACTCTACTAAACCCTAGATAAGGACCTGACTAGGAAAATAAAGATGGAGAGATATAAAAATGGGATGGAATGACCATGAAATTGGATGGAGATTGTATATGACTCTTCAATTTTCCTTCTCATAAACCTTTTTTTTTGACCTATTTATATATAGAAGATGGAAACTATATTTCTTTGACTATTTTTTATGTTTTGTAAGATCTAGAGGTTTCAAGAGAGATACAACTAACTTTATGATATGTATTGGGAATTGGGATATCATTTAATGTAAATTTATTGTAGTATAAAATATCTTAAGTGTTCCTACTATCAACTTCATCTCAGCCAATCAAAATTGGTAAGTGAGCAAGATAGTGAGAAGTGTGAAAACTTTTAGTGGGAACCTCCTTAAGCTGTATCTTAGTAATATAAGTCCATGTAGGGTATTTTAAAGTGTCATTCACTCCTTTTATGGATTTTAATCAGAAATTGAATCCAATTTTAAGGCCAAGTGTGAGGGGTGAGTGAAAGAGGATTTTCTTTAACTACAAGCAATGATGGCTCACTTTCAAAGGAATTCAAATGATTAGGAATGCAACCGATTCATGGAGGATAATGTCTAAAACCCATCCCTCTTAGTTAAATAATGATACATATTGTTATTTAGTTATGGGGCATTCAAATAGAGTTGAATGATGAAGGTAGTTTTCTTATGCAGAATGAGAACTCCTACACCACATTTGATGGGTCTCTTGACTTGGAGGGCCATTTTTCCTATAATACCTTACATGGTCTATATCCTACTTCATTCTCTTGCATATAACTCCTCATCTCAACATGACAAGTTTTCTAGTGACCTTTAGACTTATCTTTTCCCACTTCTCTCTCAAGTTTTATAAGTAGTTGTTGGAATGACATTATATTTTTCCTTTGAACAATTAATGCAAGCTTGATTCAACTTCATGAACTTTTTTATAAGTGTGAAAAGTGTTGTATGATGATGCAAATTCATAATCTATTATCCTTTATTCCCTTATCCTCTCATTTTTATGCAAGAGTTCTTATTCTAGCAAGTCATCTGAAGTGTTTTCAAGTGTATAGGTATATCTCTTAAGTGTACAATGAGCCTTAGTGTCTGAAATTAGCCTATGGTTCACTTACCTTGGATAGATTTCGTGCATCTCACCTTCACATTGAAATACTCATGTTAGAATCTCTTAGTACTTGGAAGTTAACTTGTATGTCTTGTCTCTTAGTGAAGGAAGTATCATGGTCATATGAAAACCATCTTGTTGTATCACCCCTTTATATTAGGTTCATTTCATGCAACTTCTATCTCTTTCACCCCACACACAAGCATTAGCATAAGTGAGATAACTTCAAGATACATTCAGATAACTAGCCCTTAAATTTGGAGGTTCACTTCCACTATAGGTACACCCACATACCTATAACTATTCTCATGTTGCCTAAATATGGAATATGCTTGAACACTTTCTTATAGGGTGTAGGATTTGATGATATTAGTTCTAGCACACTTGATGGGACCAAGGTCCAAGAGATTGGAAATATTGTTGGTGTGTCTTTCCTCTAATTATATTTTAGAAGCAATCAAGTTAGCACCAATGGTAACTCCAAATAATAACTTCTATTTGTAAGCATCTTATATATATCTCACTAAATATTTTGATCAGATTTTGTATCTCATCTAACATATGGGGTTGATATGAATACATATGGTGAATATTCCTATCATTAAGCTCCCTATCAACCTTACTATGAACCACATTTTACTCCTCAATAGTCCTATCAAAATGGCTATCAATCCTATGAGTCATGGTAGCCCTATAGTCCACCATTTCCCTCTCCATATGGACACCATGTTGTTTGATAGCCCTATGAAGAAGGCTAAAATAAACTTATCAATAAATGCCTCCATATCAATCCCAATATGAACCCTATCATTCATACTATGTTCCCTATCAACTCTAAAAGGATCATTATGAGTCTTGTCATGAGGAATTAGATGATTCCATGGATTGTACACAAATATATTACAAGGAAAGATGTGTATTCTTGTAAGCTAGAATGCAATAAGTTTAGGTTGGTATTGATCCCTATTATTACTCTCCTCCTCCTCCATCAGCCTCACCTCATATCCAATTTTTCTTGGCATTCATACCAAAGTTGATAGATAGTGAAGACAATATGGGAACATGGGATGATGAGTTTGATGTGCTTCCTAATAATATTATGGAGAGGTTAAGAAGCTTTGCCAAAATATGGATGAGTTCATAGGAGGTGGTTAAATATGAAATTTAATGGGAGACCAAAGAATAAATGGACTTGGTGAAGAGGTGCCTTCAATTCTCAATAGATAGGATGAGTATGTGGGAGGATAAAGAGCTCAAAAATGAACATGTTATTCAATAATTTTAAGAAATCTATTGGCAAGATGTAACTCCTACTTATGTAGGTGTTCTTATTTTTAATCATCCCAAAACATCACTTCCCTATGAGCTAGTGCATATCTCTTTCCTAAATCCACTCACAACCCTTCTCTTACCCCTCACATTCCATCTCCAATTCATAAACCTTCCACTACATCTCATATTCCATCTCCTTCACATGAGCCTATCCATCAACCTTCCACCTCACCCTTTCTTGAAGAAGATCCCATCTTGAGGGAAGTAAGTGAAGAGGATCAAATCCAAGCCATGGTTGATCAATAAGATGTCATGAGTGACTATGAAGAAGAAATCACCATAGGCACTCCCCTTGGTGAACAAAAAGGAAATCATACCTTCTTAAGTGGAGAGAAACACATTGAAGACTCTTTTATAGCTGTCCATGAAGAATATGGCCAATACTTGAAGAGAGAGGTATTTGAAGAAGACTTCATGTCTGATCATGAGGTTGAATATGACAATCTCAAGCATGAAGTGGAGTGTACTATCAAGGATGAATGTCAAGTCACTATTCAATAAGTTTTAGTCTTAAAGGAGTCTCATGAGACCAAGGTACAAGACATAGTTCTTAGAGATGACTCAATACCCTATCTGATTTTAAATCAACCTCATATATAATAGAACATGAAGAATACCAGCTTGATGACCTCATACATCAAGAAGATAAGATTGAAGAAGTAGTGGTTCTAGATGACAAGGAGGAAAAAGATAATTGGTAGCTTCAAATGAAGCTCTTCCAAGATCTTGAATATCTTTTCCAAGTTTAGGTTCAAGTACATGACAAGGTGGTGAAAGAGTCTCCCATGGAGGACAATGACCAAGATTGGGTAGAATATGTGAAACTCTTTGATGAGCTTGAAAAAATTACCGTTGAGAAGAAACCCAACCTCATTGAGAGCATCATGGAAAACAAGAAGGTATGCCTTATTAAACCACCATTACATGTCATAGCTAAGGAACCATATGATAAATTTTTGGCTGCTCAAATTCAAGAAGAATTCATTTCCATAGCTAGTTTGTTTAGAGCTACTTGGTTCTCATTGAACACCATGGCAATGAAGTTGGTAAACACCATGAAGAAGATGGAGGCATCAATGATAGGGATAAAAAGGCTACATGCATCATTAATTCCTATATGTCATGAATCAAGAGAGGTTTCAAACTTCCCTTTTGATCCTAAAGGAAGTGTTCATTTCAAGTTAGCTAGTGATTGAGTTAGTTAGTTTGGTTGTTTTGTGTGTGTGTTTCATAAGTACTCATCAAACACATGTGTGTTTATTAATTTTTCTTTTTCTTATTATTTTTCTCTTGTTTGGTGTGTTTTAAAAGTTAATTATGTGTTAATCTATTGTACATGTGATTCCATATCCCAATAGATAGCATTAGGCAATTGGTCTTGGCATAGCAAGCATACCACCCTTGGGAAATCACCAAAGATATTTGTTGTTCCCCAAAAATAGAAGTCATTTTTGGGACAACATTTGAACTATTTTGGTCTTACAGACCAAAATTGTCTATTCCATTTTCAAAGTTTGTCCTAGACATTCAAATTCCTCATTTTCCAAGCTTCTCATAAAATCTATGAACTCTTCAGTAAGAAGAGAAGTCTACGGACTATGCAGGGATGTTCATTTACACAAGTTCAAAGATTTTTGCAAGCAGTTTCAGTCAAAAGAGTTAGTTTTCAATACTTAGTCATTCTCTGGGATTGGTTTAGAGCTTTGGTTCAGTTGAAAATCTTCATCAGCAAGCATCTGAGTACAAAAAGAGACTTGAACCATTGAACCATTGAACCACTTTGGTTCAAAGGTTCAATGGGTTCAAGGTTCAACAAATTCAATGTCTTTGACAAGAGTTAAGCACTTCATCAAGGTTCAAAATTCAATCGCTTCAATTAGTTCATAAACTTCAAGACACTTGGCCAAATCAAGACATCTTGAACCATTAAACCATTAAACCACTTTGGTTCAAAGGTTCAATGGGTTCAAGGTTCAATGGTAGGTTCAACCAAAGGAACAATTCAATGGGTCGGTTCAATCAAGCGGTTCAACACTTTATTTCACTTAGTGTCTTTTGGTTCAACCAAATAGTTCACTCAGTTAGTTCATTCTTTCAGTTCATCCTTTGGTTTAATGTCTACAAGTTCAATAGTAGGTTCATTCACTTGGTTCAACCACTTGGCTCATTGGATAGTTCATTGGCCTTTGATTCAAAGGGGCTCGATGCACTTTGTTGAACCATTGAACTGGTTCAATAGATTAGTTCAATCGTTTGGTTCAATGAATTGGTTCAACATCTTTGTTCAACAAAATGGTTCATCACCAAAGTTCAAAGGGGTGGTTCAATGCAGAAAGAGACTTCTCAAAGGACAAGTACCCTTGCGGAGGACACTTAATCAATAAAAGCACCCTTTAGAAGGGTCATTTTTCAAGGAAGTCGAAAGGTAATTCTTTTGGATTTGTTTAAGGCATTTAAAAATTGGCTAAAACTTAATTCTTTTAGACTCTTGTCCAAAGGAATTCCTTTAGACAAAAAGTTTGAAATAATTCTAAGTGGATGTAGGCAAAATTTGAAGACTGGTTCAAAGATTTGGCAAAACAAATTTCTGCAGACTTTTGTCTGCAGGAATTTTCCCCAGACAAATTGTCCATGGGAATTTTCTGTAGAACAAATGTCTGCAAGAATTACCAGTAGGGGAAAACACCTAGGAATTTTCCCCAAGGAAAATGTTCATTAGAAACTTTTGCACATAGGAAACTTAAATAGAAAACCCAGGGATTTGTCTGTGGGAACTGCCAAGGTAAAGGGTTACCGAAGGACCCTGAAGGGCAAGTGCTCTTGCGGGGGACTCTCAGACGTCCAAATTAAAAGGATTTTACAACTCGACACAGGTCATTTCTCAAGGCTTGAAAGGGCAATTCCAATCTGGAAGAATACAAAGTCTAAAAGAAATCCAAAAGAAGACCAAGGGGTGATGCACTCGAAGACGTCAAATTTTAGACAATGAACTAGGCATTGTGAACACATCGACGAGCATGTAAACGTCAATTTTAAAGTCCATGAAATAGTCATTGATCCTTTGAATTTATAGACCTGAATGTATTCCCAAAATTCAAGACCAAAACCAGCTAAAAGTGAGGAAAGACAGAACAATGGATGAATCCAAGACCCAATTCAATTAACCTGAAAAGAAGGAACGATGAAGACAAGATCAGACTATTAGATGGACATTGAAAGTTGCAATATTTCAATTGCATGACTTGTTTATCTACATTGAGAAGATCAAATGGGTAAAAGTCCCCAAAGTTCCAACCCATCTTCCTAATAGTTCCCAATGTATCATGATGTATTACTGCTCTCGAATCCTTCTTGAAGTGGCTATATAAGGGGCTTTCTTTCATTGTAAATGGATCTCTTTTTTGACAATCTGAACGAAACTCTCCCAAAATTGAGAGGCATCATTGAGACTTTGTGCTTAGTCTATTAATCATATTTCATTACTAGAATAAGAAAGCAAAGGACTTTTTCAGAATTTGTGTTGTGATATCTTTGTTATTAAGGAAACTATTCTTATGTCTTTTTCCTTTATATATTTTCTGTTCCATTAATTTAACAACCAGGATTAGTAAAATTATTCAGGAAGGTGTCCTAAAGAATCAACTGTGGAGAGACTTTGTGCCCCCATATCTACCTTCAGTGTGTTTTCTTTTCATTGCTATGTAAAGGACTTTGAGAAGACTTTGTGCCCTCATTGTCCTTCATATATTACTCTTGAGCATTTCAGGTAGAGACTTTGTTCTGTATCTCGATTTGCTAGTTACTACACCCTCAGTTACATTCTACTTTTATTTCTAGGAGTGTTCTTGTGGCTATTTGAATAGTTCTTCTAAAAGAAGAGTGTTGTCTATCATTTCCCTTGAGTTTTTCCTTTATTTTGCACACATCATCTCTAAAGAAAGAGAGATGGATGTCTTGTCCTACCCTTGAGTATTATTTTCTATTTATACATATATATAGCATATCCACAGGGAACCTCCCCTTGATGAGAGGAGAGAGTAGTCTCCTTTTGATGTGATAAACTTACACATTTGGATGACTAATCTTCCTACTTTGGCTGATTAGACCTATTTTGTTTACCAATACACTGATAGACAAAATATTCAACCAACAGTTTTTGGTGACTCCACTGGGGAAATACCCATTATCCATTTATATCCTATCCATTCACCTCCACACTAACCAAGAAAGAATGCACAGTTTAAAGCCCCAAGCTTAAATTGAAGCAAGGTCAATTCTTTTCCATTTTTGTTTCACAATCTGGTAGATTCAAGGTATACATGAAGCCAAAGGGCTAAAGGTATCATTGACCTTGTGTTCGAGCTGGTACAGCAAAGTGATTTTAATCTATTTCCTTCACCATCTCATCTCCAATGAACCAAGAGCTTCCCTCCTACTAAATCCAGATCTCCATTACCAGATGAAGTATCTACTTCTATTGTTGATAAAGCTATGCCTATAATTACCCCTTTGAGATTTGTTATCTCTCCTTTTCAGTATCCTATAATGGCAATTCAAGGCCCTTGGGGTAATGCTTTTGGTCCTCTCTGATCCAAAACTCAGAAGTTTTGGTTGGTGAATATTTCAATAGCATAGAGATAACACAATAATAATGGATTCTCTGAGAAGAGACATCATATTACTTATCAATCGCAATACAAAACATGCACTTATCTCTGACGAGAGATGTTTGTCTTTCCCTTTTGACTTATAATGCATTTATACATATTTTTGAAGACCCCCTTAGGAGATTGCATGGCTTGAGGAATTAATGGGTGATGCTTTAATGTCCACCATTAAAACCATACAATGTTCACATTCAAACAATACAATGCTCGAGGACATAATCACTCGAGGACAATACAAAATGGAAACAATACAAAATTTGAGGCATTAACTGTCACCAAATGGTCTCCTCAAATTGTTGCCTTGATCATTCCTCCTTCCTTGAAAAGTAATGGTCCCCATTGCATCAAGATTCCTCGTTAGGTGGGGTAGTTGTGTCTTGATTTGATTTGTTGTGAACCACTCACCATGGTGGCTAAGCTGGCCTCTTTGGACCACTCGATACAATGGAATCGAGCATCCTCTTGTTGTCTTCATCCAAGTATCCACAATCTGATCCTCTTCTACTGGAGCAAAACTCTATGGATTAAGCTCATCAATGTCGAGTTGTTCTACCACAACTAAAGTGTCCAATAGAGGTGGGTGATATGGTTTGAGGAGCTCCACATTGAATATTGGATGCAGACCAAGGTAGGCTGGTAGGTTCAACTCAAAAGCATTTTTTGCAACTTTTTTGGTGATGGTGTATGGACCATATTACAGAGGCTAAATCTTTTTGTGTGGCCTTGCAAGTCATTCCTTTTAAATCCATAACCAAACCTTGTCACCCACAAAAAAATGGTGCGTAATCCTATGTTTGTCATGGTGTAGCTTATACTTCTGATTCATCTTCTCCAGGATGTTGTGAACTTATTTCTAGATATGCTACATGTGTTCAATAAACTTGGTTGCTTTTGCTGCCTCAGAGCTTCCATGAGCTATGTATTCCATGGTGGGGAATGGAACAACTATATCAATTGGTGCCATGGGCTGGAACCCAAAACATACTTGGAATGGACTGTGTTTGGTCAAGCTGTACAATGCCCAATTGTATTTCTGTTGGATGAATGGAAGTCCCTCATCCCATGTGCATGGATGTTTAGAGTGATACATCCAAATCATGTGAACAATCAAGCGGTTTACCACCTCAGTCTGACCATCAGTCTGTGGATGGAAGGCTGTGGACTTCATCAGCTTAGTATCCATCATCTTCCATAGAGTGGACTAGAAGATGCTCAGGAACCTGTTATCTTGATCTGAGACAATGGACTTGGGGAGACCAAAATGGAGCCATACATGACTAAAATATAGTTGAGTAGTTTCCTTAGCAGACATATTTTTCTTATAAGCAAGCATAATAGCCATTTTTGAAAAATGATCAACTACCACAAAAATACAGTCCTTGACATGTTTGGAAGTGGGCAAACCTAAGAGAAAATCCATTGAGATGGATTCCCAAGGCCTGGTTGGTTCTGGAAATGGCATGTATAATCCTTGCTTCTTATTTTTTGGCTTGGAAATTGCACATGGGGTGCAAGATTTGAGATATCTTTCCACATCTTTGCATGCATATGGGGCCATTAGAAGTGTTTATGGACTGCCAATGTTTTTTTAATACCAAAGTGGCCAGTTGTCCTACTGAAGTGTGCTTCCCATATCATCTTTTGTTGCTCTACAATAGGAACATAGATGTGCCCCATATGGTAGAGGACATTATCTTACAAATAAAAGTTAGAAACATGTTCACCTTTTTTGAGCACTTGATATGTGTCAGCAAAGGTAGGATTTGCTTCATACAAAGCACCCTAAGTGGCAGTCTCATTTCTGCACAAGTCAAGCACTATTGTGAGTGCAATAATTGGTGGGTGGCTCAGGCAATCTAAAACTATATTTGAGCTCCCCTTTTTGTGTTTGATTATCAGGTGGAATTGCTAAAGATATGTGGCCCACTTTTAGTGCCTCTCATTTCGTAGTTTGCTTTGCATCTGGATGAATTCCAATGATCTGTGGTCAGTGTGGATGACCATCTCTTTTCCCAAGATGTAGTGTTTCTAGTGTTTGTAGGCTTGTACAATGGCATAGATCTCCTTGTCATATGTTGGATATTACATGACTCTATCAGTGAAAGTTTCACTATGGTATGCAATAGGATGGCCATGTTGCATGATGATAGGTCCCATGGCATATTCAGATGCATCTGTCATCAACTCAAATGGTTGATGCAAATTTGGCAAGGTAAGAATAGGGGTTGAGTAGAGTTTGTTCTTCAAATTCTCAAATTCCCTTTGCTATATTTCACCCCATTTAAATGTAGCTTTAGCTCCTCCTCTAGTCACTTGGGCTAGTGACCAAGCAACATGGGAAAATCCAAGAACAAACCTGCGATAGAATTTTGCAAGGCCTAAAAAGCTATGAAGCTCTGTGAGGGTCCTTGGTGTGGGCCATTCTTAAATAACCCAAATCTTTTCTAGGTTGATGTGGACCCTTTCCTCATTCACAACGTACCTGAGGTACTAAATTATTGTCATTCTGAATGTACATTTGTCAAGATTTGCATACAACTTGTGCTCCTAGAGAGTTTGAAGCAACTTATGGACATGTTGAAAATGTTCTTCCCATGTTTTTCTATAGATGAGAATGTCATCTAAGTAGACAACCATGAATGAGTTGGTGAAGGGTCGTAGGATGTCATCCATCATCTACATGAAGGTTGCAAGTGCATTAGTTAGGCCAAAAGGCATAACCAACCATTCAAAGAGCCCCACCTTAGATTTGAATGCATTTTTCCAGACATCAGTGGGATCAATGGGAATTTAGTGATAACCAAATTTGAGATCAATTTTGGTGAAGAACTTCGCACCACAGAGCTGGTCCAGCAGGTCATCGATTATGGGGAGAGGGTAGTGATTCCTCACAAAGATTTTATTCAGGGCTCAGTAGTCAATGCAAAGCCTCTATGTTCCATCTTTCTTCAATGCCAAGATGATTGGGCTACCACAAGGTGAATATCTTGGCCTGATGTGACCCTTTTTGATCAATTCTTGAATCTATCTTTTTATCTCATCATTCTCCAAAACTGATCTGTGATACATAGGACTGTTAGGCAAAGGTGATCATGGGATTAAATCAATAGAATGTTTTACCTAGCAATGCAGTGGAACTCTTATGGGTGACTTGAATAAGTCATCATATTCACCTGTGATTCATCCTATCTACTATTGTTTTTGTGTTGATTGTGTAGTTAGGACCACAACATCAACCTCCTTAGATTTTTGTGGTTTGACCATCATGAGAACAAATTACTTTGTCTTCTCCACCAATCTCTTGCATTGTTTAGCACTTATCAAGGAAACAGATGTGGGAGGTGGTACCTCTAGTACCCTATAACACCGTGTTCTAAGAGTGAGGGTGATCCTTTGGGTTCAGGATTCATAGATGTCATGTCGCTCATACATGAATGGTTGACCAAGGAGGACATCACAAACATCTAGATTGACCACATCACCCAAGACTTTATCCTAGAATGGTTTTATAGCATTTGAAAGAAGACACTAGTGGGTGACATGAAGGTCTCTCCCTAGGCTCAACCACCCAATACTGTATGGCTTTGGATGAGGCTTCATGGATAGACCTAGACTTTTCACAACTTTAGCCAAGATTAAATTCTTTTGACTCTCGCTATCAAGAATAAAATGCAGAGGCTTACCTTTTACCCATAATTTGGAGTGAAACAATATTTCTTTGTCATCTGGTCTTTCCTCACGGGTCTATGATGAAGCGATGATGGTGTTGAGCTCAACATCTACAATTTCTTCTTCATCCTCTTTGACTATAGGTTGTGTATGAGGTAGAGTAGTGGACGTCGAGTATTGTGACTTAGAGAGCAGTGACTTGATGGATTGACATTCCTCTTTGGAATGAGTTCTAGTTTTGTGGTAATCACACCATTCTCCAGCTTTCCCCTTCTGGGATTTCTTATCTTGAAACTCCTACTTCTAATTTTGGCCTCGTGTTTGACCTTCCTTGTCACTTTTCCCTTTTGAAGGTTGACTCTTCGTATTCTTCCTGCCATGCTTATATTCAATTTTCACTACAAATTTATATGCCTCATCAAGGGTTTCCAAATTGAAGAGTTCCATTTCCCCCCAGATATACCATTGTAGTCCACCATGATATTTGAGAGTTTTATGTTTCTCAATTTTTTCAATGCCCAGTCTTGTAGACAAAGAATGAAAAGTGTCTATGTAATCTTGCATAGATTGGTCCTTGCCTTGGCGAAGTTGTTGCCACTATATGTACAAATTGTCATACACGCCGAGGGGATAATATTCTTCTTTTACTACTTTCATAAAATCATCCCAGGTGGGTTCCACCCTAAGGCCAATGACATCTAAATTGAACATCTTTTTGTACACTTCCCACCATTTTTTCACAGGCAATGATGATTTCAAAAGAGCAAACGTGATCTTTTCTCCATCGGTGAACTTATTTATAGAGAAGTAGGATGACAGTTGACCCAACCAATTTTCCACTGCATCAACATTGATTTTGCCTTCAAATGTGGGAATATCAAAATTTACCTAAACCTTGAAGGGTGTTGGGGCACTGAAAGGAAGCTCCCTCGATGAGGAGCCTGGATGTGTAGTCATAGAACTAGCATTTTCCATCAAAAGTGTTTGAAGAATTTGAGAAAATTGTTGGAGCATCTATGTTTGTTGCCACTAGAGGGCTTCATTCACCATTTCCTTGAAAGGATTGGATGTCTCGATGTCATCCACCATTTGAGGTCGTTTGGGGCGCACAGGTGGAGCATTTGGAAGCTCGTCACTTCCCACCCAAGTTTCCTATATCTTGACCTCATCCTCGAGAACGTACACTCTCAAGACAAACCACTCTGATACCACTAATCCAAAACTCAGAAGTTCTAGTTGGCAAATATTTCAATAGCACAGAGATAACACAATAACAATGGATTATCTGAGAAGAGACATCATATTACTTAGCAATCACAATACAAAACATGCACTTATCTCTGAGAAGAGATGTCTGTCTTTCCCTTTTGGGTTACAATGCATTTATACATATTTTTGAAAACCCCCTTGGGAGATTATGTGGCTTGAGGAGTTAATAAGTGACACTTTAACATCCAGCATTAAAACCATACAATGTTTGCATTCAAACAATACAACGCTCGAGGACATAATCGCTCGAGGACAATACAAAATGGAAACAATACAAAATTCAAGGCATTAACTGTCACCAAATGGTCTCCTCAAATTGTTGCTCAGATCACTCTCAATCTTACTCCTCTACATGAGCTTTCACGTAGTTCTAGGAAGAATTTCCCTAAATTTTATGGTGATAGGAAAGTTCATCATGATGAACACATTACAGCATTCAGCATAGCTTATGGAGTAATCAAAGTAGAATTTGAAGATGTAACAGTCAGGCTTTTTGTTGAAACACTACAAAGTGCTACTGTAGATTGGTTTTACCATTTATAGGCTCGGTCTGTGACTGATTGGAATACTCTTAAAGTTAAGTTTGAAGCCAGATTCAAACCTACAAAAGATGCACATACACTTTTGGCTCAACTTACATAGATGAAAAAAGATCCATATGAGCCTATGAGAGACTTCATAGCCAAATTTGACAAATTGAGAAATAGAATCCCTATAATTACTAGACCTACAACTAAGAATATCAAATGTTTTTTCATTAATTCTTAGCTACCTAAAGTCATTTTTCTCTTGAGACGTGCTAGTCAAATAGATCTTAATGCAGCTCAACTTTTGGCCACTAAAGTAGAAGATGATCTCGTCTTAGTAGGGAAGATAAGAAGAGATCCAAATAGAAATAGAGATTCATCATCTTCTGAATTTGCATTTACAAGCACCATAGATCCAATGGTGCAAAAATTACAAATGAGTTGCTTATTCTTAAAAAGCAAATGGCTCAAGGAATGTCTTCTGCTCTTACATACAGAAGGACATTCCCAAATTAGTCATATTAGGGCAATTTTGCCAGGAATCAAGGGCAACAAAATCACCTTCCTCCCCCATAAGGGAAACTTGCCTTGGAAGCTCCTCCAACCAGTTCAACAATGGGATACCTTGAAGCAAAATCAAAATTCTCTTTCTAGTCTAAATTGAATCAATAAATGATGTTGATATCATTGAAGACAATCAAGAAGAATCAGCTGGTGACTCCCACATTAGTTTTCTAAATTACCAGAATGAACCTGAAAGCAAAGGAGAAGCTTTAAATGGATCACATGTAGTGTTTACTAAGTCTAAGAACCAATCAGCCCAGCAAGCTGATAAAGAAAAGACAGAGGAACAACCTCAACTAGAGGTCACAATTTCTAAACGTGGGACTGCTCTATCTTTTCAATCAAAATATCTAGTCATCACCCAAAAGGTAAATACATCCATTTCACCTTCACCTTCTACTCTCAATTCACAAACTAGCCCACCTCTCATCCCTCTTAAAAATTAGAAAGTTGAAGTACCTTTCTCTATACCTAGTTTGATTCAGCCATTTGACATAATTGATCATGTCAAAAAGACAAAAATATAGATGTCTAAATTTGAATACTTGCAGTCCCAATCTAGATCAACTGAATAAGCTAGTTCAATATGTTAAAAATCAAGCCATCCCTATAAGACAAAAAGCTAAAAAAGTAATTCCTGATTCTCTAAAGAATATGCCTATTCCAAATAATCTAGTCATTACTCCTCTAACTGCTCCTAGAAAAATAGAACCCTTCTATGTTTCCTTGTTAATCAATGGCCACAAGCTGAGTAATTGTATAATAGACTCAAACACATCTGACAATGTCATGCCTATTAAAGTCACTGAGTCTCTTATTCTCACACTGACCAAGACGTTTGGGAGATGTTTCTCCATGGAGAATAAGTAAGTACCATTGCTGGGGAAAATCAAAGATGCCCAATTTGCATTCACAGGCTTTCCAAACAAGAGGATTAAGATGACTATCTTGGTGGCTGATGTCCCAGCATCTTATGGCATTTTGCTTGGATGAAATTTTTGCAAGGACATGGGAGGAGAACTGAACATGGATCTATCTAAGGCAATGATCCCTGTCTAAGGCATGATGAAGAGATTACTCCTTGAAAAGGAAGCAAAGTATGTAATCACCCAGACGTCAGCCCCTGAAGCTCAAATACTTTTTGAATCTGTAGGTATGGGTAACTAATTTCTATATATAGATGAAGAAGTTCCCTCCATCTCTGATGAAGAAAAGTCTGAAGAAAAGTTAGTGTCTGATGAAATTTAGACTCTAGAATTTGATGGTAGCTATTCCTCTATTGGTTCAGGAGCTAGGATTGTCTTGATATCTCCTCAGGGAGATATGTTTCCTTAATCCTATAAATTACAATTCAACAACATTAACAATACAGCTAAATATGAATCTCTATTGCTAGGTATGAAGGCTGCTCAAGAAAGAGGCATCAAGTTTCTTCATGCTAAAGGGGATGTTGAATTAGTGGTCTATAAAGTGAGAAATCTATATCAGACCAAGAATGAGAGGTTACGCCACTATCGTAACCTGGTTTGGGACCAAATTGAAAGCTTTGATGCTTTCAATATTTATGCCATACCTAGAGAGTCTAATGACAGAGCTGATGTGCTTGCTATTTTAGGAACTCTTCTAGTTTCTCCTTCAGATTTCAAAGAAGCCAAGTATACCTTTGAGCTGGTCTATAGACCAAGTGTTCTTGACAATGATGATCATTGGCAAATATTCAATGATGATCATCAGATCATTGCTTTCCTAAAATGAAAAGACAATTTTGAATAGTTGTATTTTAAAGGCAGCAAATCTCAAAAGTCTGAATCTATTTCTGAATCCAGTTCAGATATGAATGAAAAATTCTTATAGCTAAAAGGAAACAAAATTCACAAGGCCTAGTTTCTCTTGAAAAGTTGTTTGACAAACATGATAGATTCATTAAACAATAGCAAATAGATTCAAGTTTCTCTCAGGGATTTGACCAAGTAAATCTAACCAACAAAGAAAATCCCAAGATGGTCAACATTGGTAAGTGTTGCACCCCTGAAGAAAAATTCAAGTTCACCTCTTTGCTCCATCAATACATTGATGTCTTAGCGTATTATTATGAAGACCTGAAGTCTCTCAGACCTAATAAAATTTGCCATCACATTCCTCTCAAGGCTGACTCAATGCCCTACAAGCAGAAATCCAGACAATACAATCCAAAAAATTTAGGTACTATTATGTTTGAGATACATAAAATGTTAAATGCTAGAATTATCTTCCCAGTCCATCATTCTACATGGATTGCAAACATAGTACCTGTAAGGAAGAAAAATGGAAAAATCTACATTTGTGTAGATTTCAAGAATCTGAATCAGTCATCTCTGAAAGATAATTACCCTCTACCAATCATGGACCAAGTGCTTCAAATAGTAACAGGGTCAGAGATGTTATCAATCTTGGATGGCTTCTCAGGTTATAATCAAGTTGAGGTTGGTGAAGCTGACCAACACAAGACTGCATTCACCACACCTTGGGGTACATTTGCATATAAAAGAATGCCTTTTGGCTTAATAAATGTTGGGGCTACCTTTCAAAGAGCAATGGACATGGCCTTCAAAGATGAGATTAGAAAATTCATAGTGGTATATCTTGATGACTTAACTGTCTTTTTAAAGTGTCGATCTGATCATGTATGCGACTTACAACAAGTGTTGGAATGCTGCCACCAGAATGGTATTTCCTTGAATCCTAAGAAGTCTATTTTTAGAGTAACAGAGGGGAAATTCTTTAGACACATTGTGTCCAAAGAAGGCATAAAGATTGACTCAAATAGAGTCAAGTCTATTCAAGAGCTAAATTTGCCTACAAGTAAAAATGTTGTTCACTCTTTCTTTGGAAAAGTGAATTTCTTATGGAGATTCATCCCTGAATTTGTTGAGAAAATAAGACACATTGTGAACATGATGAAAGGGAAGACTACCTTCAGCTAGACTAAAGAAGGCAAATCAACATTTCAAAATATCAAGACTACCATTGCTCACACCCCTACGTTGGTTTGTCTAAATTACCACAAAGATTTCATCATATATAGCTATGCATCTGAGCACACTCTTTCAGTGATTCTTGTTCAACAAGATGAGGAAGGTATGGAATCCCCCATCTCTTTCATGATTTGCCCTCTTAAAACCCATGAAATGAAGTATTCAAATATAGAGAAGCACACATATGCCTTGGTAAAAGTAGTCAAACATTTCCACTTCTATATTCTGAATTCACATACTACTGCCTTAGTTCCTGACACTACAATCAAGTCTATATTAACTCAGTAGGAGTTTAACATAAAGAGAGGTAATTGGATTGCAAAGATCCAAGAATTTGATCTAGATATCAAGTTGACAAAGTTGGTCAGAGGTAAAGGCCTTTATCAATTAATGGCTGACAATAAACTAGAAGATACACATAATGAAGAAGCTGAAGTGGAAGATATGCCAACAGTCCTTTTTGTCTCCACTACCAATGAATCGTACTCATATATTGCTTATTTTCTAACTTATGGTGAATGTCTAGCTCATTTTTCTTACAAAGAAAGGAGGAATATCAGGTTAAAAGCTTCTAATTTTGTCTTTTGGGATAATGGCCTATATAAAAGAAGCATAGATGGAGTTTTCCTTCACTGTGTAGACAAAGAAAAACAAACCCAGCTTTTGAAATCTTTCCATAATCTGGCCTGTGGAGGTCAAATTTTTTGCTCCTGTGACTGCTCACAAAATTCTATGAGCTAGGTATTACTGGCCAACTCTTTTCCAAGATGCACATAAGTGGGTGAGAAAATGTGAACTTTGCTAGCAATTTGTTGGAAGACCCAAGTTGGCTGCCCTACCTCTTAAGCCAGTAATCACAAAGAAACCTTTCCAACAATGGGGACTTGATTTTATTGGAAAAATAAACCCATCTTCAAGTGCTATACATGATTATGTCCTTATAGCAACTGATTATTTCACCAAGTGAGTAGAAGCAATCCCAACTAAGCATGTTACTTCACAAGTTGTATGCAACTTCCTCAAAGAGAATATCCTTTCTAGGTTTAGAGTTCCACTCAAAATTATTACTGATAATGTAGCCTATTTCACCTCTCAAGAGATTACACAATTCTATTTTCATTATAAAATTACACTCTCTCATTCTTTTGATTATTTTCCACAAGGGAATGGACAAGCTGAGTCCAGTAATAAGAATTTGGTAACTATTATCAAAAAGCTAGCAGATGATAATTAAAGGACATGGCATAAGGCATTAGTTGATACTCTATGGGTAGACAGGATCACACCAAAGAGGGTGATTGGTATGTCTCCTTTTCAACTTCTCTACAGTATTAATGCTGAGATACCAATCACCTTAGAGTTACCAGCCTTGAAATTGGTGAAGGTCATTGAAGATCAGACATATGAGAGTTCTATTGACAAAAGAATCATGTGCCTGACTCAGTTGGAGGAATAGAGAACCATGGTGGTGGATAGAATTGTTGCTCATCAAATTTTAGTAAAGAAACTCTTTGATTAAAAGGCCAAAAATCATGATTTCTAGATTGGGGATCAAGTCCTGTTGTGGGACAAAAGAAGAGAACCAAAAGGGATGCATGGAAAGTTTGACTCCCTTTGGAGAGGCCCATTTATAATTTATCAACACATTGGTGAAAATAGATTTCTATTAAAATACCAAGATGTCACACTCTTTTCTCTACCCCACAATGGGCAGCATCTGAAACACTTCAACTCTTGAAGTATTAGATCATTGCCTCTATATATATATATGTATATTTGTACAATTTTAATTCTATTTTGTTTTGTTTATTTTTATTTTTGATGTCTTTCATTTTTAGGTAGTATGAATCTAAAGCCCAATGGTATGCATGAAGACATTTGAAATTCTGGATTCTACTCCTTTCAATTTGTTTTATAATTGACAGAAGTTCCCCAACTAGAGCCAGTTATTGTTCCCCAAAGATAGCAGTCATTTTTGGGACAACATTTGAACTATTTTGGTCTTATAGACCAACATTGTCTCTTCTATTTTAAACTTTTGTCCTATAAATTTAAATTCCTCATTTTCCAAGCTTCTCAAAAAATCTACGAACTCTTCAGCAGGAAGAGAAGTCTACGGACTATGCAAGGATGTTCATTTGCATAGGTTTAAAGATTTTTGCAAGTGGTTTCAGTCAAAAGAATCAGTTTTCAATACTTAGTCATTCTCTGAGATTGGTTTAGAGCTTTGGTTCAGTTTAAAATATTTATTGGAAAGCATCTAAGTACAAAAAGAGACTTGAACCATTGAACCATTGAATCACTTTGGTTCAAAGGTTCAACAGGTTCAAGTTTCAACAAGTTCAATGTCTTTGACAAGAGTTAAGTGCTTCATCAAGGTTCAAAGTTCAATCACTTCAATTGGTTCATCAGCTTCAAGACACTTGGCCAAATCAAGGTGGCTTGAACCATTGAACCATTGAACCGCTTTGGTTCAAAGGTTCAACGGGTTTAAGGTTCAATGGTGGGTTCAACCAAAGGAACAGTTCAATGGCTTGATTCAATCAAGTGGTTCAATGCTTTATTTCATTTAGTGTCTTTTGGTTTAACCAAATAGTTCACTTAGTTGGTTCATTCTTTTATTTCATCCTTTGGTTCAACATCTATAGGTTCAACATTAGGTTCATTCACTTGGTTCAACCACTTGGCTCATTGGATAGTTCATCGGCCTTTGGTTCAAAGGGGCTCAGCGCACTTTGTTGAACCGTTGAACCGGTTAAACAGATTGGTTCAATCATTTGGTTCAATGGAATGGTTCATCACCAAAGTTCAAAGGGGTGGTTAAATGTAGAAAGAGACTTCTCGAAGGACAAGTGCCCTTGCAGAGGACACTTAATCAATAAAAGCAGCCTTTGGAAGGGTCATTTTTCAAAGAAGCCAAAAGGTAATTCTTTCATATTTGTTTAAGGCATTTAAAAATTGGCTAACACTTAATTATTTTGGACTTTTTTCTGAAGGAATTCCTTCAGACAAAAAGTCTGAAAGAATTCTAAGTGGTTGTAGGCAAAATCTGAAGACTTGTTCAAAGATTTGGCAAAACAAATTTCTGTAGACTTTTGTCCATGGGAATTTTCCCTGGATAAATTATCCATAGGCATTTTCTGTGGAACAAATGTCTACAATAATTACCCATAGGGGAAAACACCCAAGAATTTTCCTTAGGGAAAATGTCCATGGGGAACTTTCACGTAGGAAACTCAAACAGAAAACCCAGGGATTTGCTTGTGGGAACTGCCAAGGTAAAGGGCTACTGAGGGACCCCAAAGGGAAAGTGCCCTTGCGGGGGACTCTCGATGGCCAAAGTAAAAGGCTTTTATGACTCGACACAGGTCATTTCTCAAGGCCTAAAAGGGCAAGTCCAATCTAGAGGAATACAAAGTCTACAAGAAATCCAAAATAAGACCAAGGGGTGACATGCATGAAGACGTCAAATTCTAGACAGTGAACTAGCCATTGTGAACACATCGATGAGCATGTAAACGTCAATTTTAAAGTTCATGAAATAGCCGTTGACCCTTTGAATTTACAAACTTGAATGCATTCCCAAAATTCAAGACCAAAACTAGCTGAAAGCGAGGAAAGATAGAACAATGGATGAATCTAAGACCTGATTCAATTAACCTAAAAAGGAGGAACAATGAAGAAAAGATTAGACCATCAGATGGACATTGAAAGTTGCAATCTTTCAATTGTGTGACTTGTTTATCTACATTGAGAAGATCAAATGGGTAAAAGGCCCCAAAGTTCCAACCCGTCTTCCTAATAGTTCCCAATGCATCATGATGTATTACTGCTCCCAAATCCTTCTTGAAATGGCTATATAAGGGACTTTCTTTCATTGTAAATGGATCTCTTTTTTGACAATCTAAATGAAACTCTACCCAAATTGAGAGGCATCATTGAGACTTTGTGCTCAGTCTATTAATCATATTTCGTTATTGGAATAAGAAAGCAAAGGACTTTTTCAGACTTTGTGCTGTGATATCTTTGTTATTAAGGAAACTATTCTTATGTCTTTTTCCTTGATATATTTTTTGTTCCATTAATTTAACAAGCAGGATTAGTAAAAAATTTCAGGACGGTGTCCTGAAGAATCAACTGTGGAGAACTTTGTGCCCCCATAGCTACCTCCAGTGTGTTTTCTTTTCATTGCTGTGTAAAGGACTTTGAGAAGACTTTGTGCCCTCATTGTCCTTTGTATATTACTCTTGAGCATTTTAGGTAGAGACTTTGTGCTGTATCTCGATTTGCTGGTTACTACACCCTTAGTTACATTCTGCTTTTATTTCTAGGAGTATTATTGTGGCTAGCTGAATTGTTCTTCTGAAAGAAGAGGATTGATGTCTGTCATTTCCCTTGAGTTTTTCCTTTGTTTTGCACACATCATCTCTGAAGAAAGAGAGATGGATGTCTTATCCTACCCTTGAGTATTATTTTCTATATATATATATATATATATATATATATATATATATATATCCACAAGGAACCTCCCCTTGATGAGAGGAGAGAGCAGTCTCCTTCTAATGTGATAAACTTACACATTTGGATGACTAATCTTCCTACTTTGGCTGATTAGACCTATTTTGTTTACCAATACATTGATAGACAAAATATTCAACCAACAATATTGACCATTTTGACCACAAGTCAAAATGGGTCAACCCCCTATATTAAAAAATTATATAGGGGTCTAATGTGATTTTATAGGGTGTATTTAATGTTATATCATATGTTTTTAGACTTAGTCATAGTTTAATTAAGTTTTATGCTAACTTGAGTCACGTAGGGGTCCTTTTGGGGTCATATATGCAAGTGGCATTATTTTCAAGGTCTTTAAGTGTCCTATTTTCCTTCCCAACATACAATATGTCATATTACCTATCAATAATGTTAGTCTCACCTGAAACTTGTAGGTTCTCTAATTGAAGATCAAGAAAGCAACTAAAAAAGGAGGAGTTTGGCATTTGTACGGCCTATAAAGGAGTGTGACATGTGTGTAAAATTTGGGTAATGAATATTAAACTTACCTTGACTTATATAATTGTTTTATAATCTTTTAAAGTGCTAAAAATGGTGAAAAATAGTTTTGATCTCATATCACCCTTCGAGACATGCAAAACCAGTCAAAAGCTTTGTGCTTAATATGGCCAATTGGAGAATTTTAAGACCAAATGATTTTGGTAGGTGATATAAAACTTATAGAGATTAATTTTCATAATAATATTTCAATTATTGGTCAATTTTTATTAATTACCCATCTCTAACAGGTGGACTATGTTTTTTGGTTCACTATTTCCAATACCCTAAAGGTTTTGCTCTTGCTTGAATGATTTCATACAATCCAGATAATGGGATTGAATATAGATGAAATAAAAATATTAAACTCATTTTACCCATGCTTGGTTTCATATTTAAAATTATTTTTATAGGCCAAGTATCTTGAACTACAAGAGAAGGCACCTTTTTATGTTGCAGATAGATTTCCACCATTTTCAAAGTATTCATGCTTTGGTAGTGGTTTCATAAGGTGAAAATAGGTTAATTACCATGTTTAAAACGTAATATTTTTCCCCTAAACTTTCAATATCATTCTCCAAAGCAATATTCCATGACGTTGTAGTCATAAGTACTATACAGTCAATTACTTCATGACTGTCATACATAGTCACCTGAATGAGTTGTGTTAAATCTTGGGCACATTCATGAAAGAGTAAAAAATATTCCTATGGTGATGGTAATATAATTATCATATATTAATAAAGTTTAGTCCATAAAATAATGTGTAATTAGCATGGGGTAACCTTTTCTTTCTACACACAATCTCCTACCATTAGCATGCACCTACAAGTACCTCATGAAGATCAACCATGTTGAGGGGGAGTATGTAAGATGAGAAAGGTCCTTCATAATGAAAAGAATATATTTTTAATATATTATATAGGTCAAAAATTCATTAAAGTTAAAATATGATGCACATTATCCACACTTACATTCATTACCTATATATGAGAATGTCCACCTACAGGTGGCATCACAGAGATATGAAGGTACTTGTATGAAGAAGATTGGACAAGTTTGAACCTTCCTTAGATTCCTAGTGTGTTGATTATATCATTGAAAAATTATGAAGAATACATTGATTAGGTAAGTAAGGAGTGAGTAATCCTTCAAAGGTGAAAGAATCATGTTCAGGGATCAAGTCTCTAAAAGCACAAAATAGAGCACCTTGCCACTTTGTGGATGTCATATGATAAGGTTTCCAAAATATTAAAGGCATATTAAAGATATTAACTTATAATCTCCACATAATATAAGGGCTATAAAAAATTCATATGGCAGATTACTAGTGGAAGTTAGTTGTTTAAGAGCTCCAATATGCACCTTTGACCACTGAATTCAGGTAGTCATATCTATAGGGTTTAAAATTTTAGGGTGATGCTAGCATCTCAAAGTGAAAATAGGGTATTTATTCATGATTAAAATATATTATTGAGAGTAAATTCATACCAATGAACAAAAATATCTTCAAAATAGGTTGGTATACATAGTTCTGAGCCCATATACACCTAAAGGTGTCTGCTTCTTAAAACTATTCACCTAAATCCAAAGGTCATCTTCTACATCATCCATGATGAGGACTTAAGCATGGAAACACCAACATTAGTTTATGGAAGATGATTTTAAATGGCTCAAAATAACCAAATGTGATGTGTCACATATTCCAAATGATTTCTCACCTATAAGCTCATGCTTGTTCTAATACAGTCAACTGTAGTTAACTGTAGGTAATAGTGGGCTGAGGAGTAATGTTTTATTATTATTAGTGTACAAAGATGAGACAAATATGTCCAAACTAATATTTGATGACCCTAAGGGACTCTAAAGAGGTCTATAAACATTTTTCCTAAGCCTAAACTATATAGGACTACCTATAGGTGCTTCTCCAAAGTAAAAAACATAGTTAAGAATTACACTTAGTCTTGACTAAGCAAGGAGTATGTGGGGAGTTGGAGTGATGAATGGAGATTGGAACACATTAATCATGATAATTATGGTCTCATGACACTCTCATGGTAGATATGAAGCATATAGAAGACTCTAATAATACATCATAAAATCTATATCCTAAACCATGCACATAGTCCTCTCCATCATAGTTTGTCTTAGGTCTTGAAAGAGTTGGAGGGTCAAATGATATAATCAAGAGCCAAAACATTATGTAGAGAGTATTCATCACTTGGATAATCTCCTATAATATATATTTGGTTTTAGGAAATAGGGTAAGTACCCTCTATTTTGTCTCAAATAGAGGGTACTTCCTTAGAAGCACAAAACCTATAGTCTTGGAAAGTAGGGATAAAAGGGTGGACTAATAGATAATTAGACCTTTAAAGGAGGTTTGGGAGGTTGAATGACATATAAACCAACATTATAAACCATGTGGTGGACTAACATATAATTAGACCTTTAAAGGAGGTTTGGGTGGTTGGATGACATATAAACCAACAATATAAACTGTACATAGAAGGAAGAAACTCAATATTATGGTCTCAACTACCAAGTATGCAGACAGACCTATTAGGCATTATTTAGGACAAAAACCAAATGGTGGGTTCAATTCATTTTTAACCTTAGGTGATCACTCAAATGATATGGGACATGTTTAAGGGGATATTTTAGATGTTTATAATCTTTTATCTTGTAGATAAAACATAAGGAATCCATTTTTTAGCTTAAAGTCACATTAAACGTATGTATAATGAGGAACCAATATTGATAGGCTATATTTAGATGCTCACATCTTCTTTTAGGTTGTTCATGGAGATACAGGGAGTTTGGGGAGATTGATAGGGGTCCTAAACATTCATATTTTGGAATTTATTTGTAGTTCTAATGTTTCATCTCTATGAACAAAGCTTAAGAGCAAAAAGGACCTAAAGACCTAGTAAACCCTAGATAAGGACCTGACTAGGATAACAAAGATGGATATTTATCCAAATGGGATGGAACTACAATGAAATTGGATGGAGTTTTTAGAGGACTCTTCAAGTCTCCTTCCCATCAACTTTTGTGCTAACCTATTTATACGAACAAGAGGGAAACTATCTTTCTTTAACTATTTTTGATGTTTTATAGGATTTGGGAGATTTCAAGAGATTAAAATAACTTTAGGAGATGTATTGGGAATTTGGATAACCCCTCATGTCCATTTATTTTATTATAAAATATCCTAAGTGTTTTTATCAATAGCTTCATCTCAGCCAGTCAAAATTGGCAAAGTGAGTAAGATAGTGAGAAGTGTGAAAACTTCAAGTGGGAGCCTATGTAAGGTGTACCTAAGACATATAATTCCATGGAAGGTCTTTACAAGTGTCATTCACTCTTTTTCATGGATTTTCATGGGAAACTAAATCTAATTTTGAGGCCAAGTGTGAGGGGAGAGTGAAAGAGGAGTTTTTTTGACTACAGGCAGTGATGGCTCACTTTTAGAGGACTCCATATGATTAGGAATGTAGAAAATGCATGGATGATCATGTATACAACCCATAAATATTATTTCAATAATGATATATCTCCATTTTTTTTTTGAGATGTACAAATAGATTTGAATGATGAAGGCACTTTTCTTGTGCAAAATGAGAACTCATATGCCATATTTCATGAGTCTCATGAATTGGAGGGCCATTCATCCTATCATAACTTACATTTATTTATCCTACTAAATTATCCTACATATTTAACTCCTCATCTTAGCATAACAAGTGTTCTAATAACCTTTTGACTTCTCTTTTTCCACTTCTCTCTCAATTTTTATAAGTAGCTACCATTTTGGCCTTTGTAATGGAATTCCATGCCATGTATGGTGAAGCCCTATTGGAATGATTTTGTATTTTTCATTTTAAAAATTAATTAAATTTCATAAACATTTGTTTAAGTGTGAAAATTGATTTATGGTGATGAAAATTGATAATCTATTATCCTTTCTTCCCTTATCCTCTCATGTTTATGCAAGAGTTCCTATTCTATGAGGTCATGTGAAGTTTTTTCAAATGTATGAGTATGTATCTGAAGTACAAAATTAACCTTAGTATCTAAAATTATCATATGGTTCACTTACCTTGGATATCTTTCATGTATCTTACCTTCACATTTAAATACTCATGTTAGAATCTCTTAGGACTTAGAAGTTAGCTTGTATGTCTTGTCTCTTGGTACATGAAGTATAATGTTCATATGGAAAACATCTTTGTGTATCACCCCTTTAGATTAGGTTAATTTAATGAAACTTCTATCTCTTTCCCCCAATAATCAAGCATTATCATAGGTGAGAGCACTTCAAGATACATTCAGGGAGCTAGCCCTTAAATCTAGAGACTCGCTTTCACTATAGGTACACCCACATACCTGAAAGTGTTCCCATGTTGCTCAAATATAAAAGAGGATTAAACACCCTCTTCTAAGCTAAAATATTTTGTGAGAATAATTACCCCATATAAAACTATTAGTCTACCCTCTGAATAGTCTTCTATCACTTTTGGTGCACAAAACTCATGTACATGTTGCTTTAGTTCTACTTTAAAATATTCAAAACCCTACATTACAAGCTTGAATTCTTTTATGGTACCATCTATCTCTATGGAGGTGATGTTGAGGGTGAGCATGTTAGTTTTATCTAACTCCTTCTTAAAGGCCTCTATCCTTTCCTTTGAATTTGTTACACCTCTATCTAGGATTACTCCTTATTCATAGGCCTTTGTTTGCAAGGTGTAAAAGAGTTCTTCTAGGTCTTACTCCTAGGTCTTGATTTGGGCACTCAAATTATTTGCCTACACCATGATATGCACATGTTTACTCTTAATAATAGTGCATTCCCATGCCATCAGTGCATCATTTTCCCCTTTTGACTTGTCAAGGTGTACATCGATGGCTAATGCCTGGGTAAAGTTACAAAATATTACATTTGTTGCTTTTGCACCCTCTTCAAGCTTCATGAAGAGGTCTTCCACCTCTTCAATATTCATGAAGAGGTCTTCCACCTCTTCAATATTTATATAAATTTCATGATTTATGGTGGCACAAGGGTCCTCTTATTATTCTAGTGCTAATTTCACCTTCAATCTTTGGAGCATTTTCTCTACTAATGCACATACCTTATCAACTTTTGAAAAACATAAGGCATCAATGCCATCCAAGAGGGATGGCTTAGCTTCCTCTATGTGCTCAACCAGTTGTTGTAACTTGAATTTTATGGCCTTGATCTCCTCTTCCTCTTCTAGCATGATCTTTTTCCAACTTGAGGCTCTAACATCATTAACGATGTTATTTCACACTACCTCAAAGGCGATTTAGATGAGGGCATTAGATAATTTTACTAGATTCATTTCATGGGGGTTGATAAAAATAGAATCATTCCCTTCCTCTTATTGATCTATGTTGAGGATTTCCTTTTATGGTACCTCTAAATGAGGCTCATCTATATAAAAATCAAAGGCAAATAATAGTTGATGGCACATCTAAGTCATGGCATCTATAGAGGGCATGTATTCTAACATATAAAAGTTCTCATCTATAAAGCCCTTTTGTGCCTTTTCTCATAGTCTTGGTTTGACATCTTCTTATTTGATATCTACCTTTGTCTACTCTTGCTCCTCTTCATCAGTACTAGCACTTTCTCTAGTATTCTCCTCTAAGGTCTATCTTCTTTATTCCTATAAGGGTTCTTTAGACTTGTCCCCTTCATCCACAATTTCTTCTTTATCAATGCCAGCTTCACCCTTTTATTTCTTTTGGGTATATATTACAACCTTTGTTTTCTATCTTAAAGAATTAGTATTACCTTCTTTGTCTCTAGGTACCCCTTTGATACTTGGGTACAATTATGGTATAGCTTCTTTCATTGTGCTAGTGGGGATGCTAATTGCCTATGCTTATTTTTACCTTATGGGTTTCACACTTGAAAAAACCTTATTTTCTTCCATATCTCTCCTAGCCCTTTCCTTTTAGGCCTTCTTTATTTTTTCCTTCCTCTTTTTCACTATCGTAAATGTCTTTTCCTCCTTGAACTCAAACTTATCAACCTCTACCTGGGTCATGCTAGATACCTTCATTGCCTCCCTTTTTTGATCTAGATCTAGTACCACCTCTATAAATTCCTTATTTAGGCCCATTTACATCCATCATTGCCTCTTTTCCTCCTTAGTTTCTGGAGGTTATGTAGCTAGTTTCTCAGATGACATGGGCATAGGCTTCTTTGATTTTCCAAGTGTAGTGGTAGTGTTGCCTTGGAGAGCCTCCTAAATTTCAATGGCACTAAGATCTTATATTATTGATTCATAAATGATTTAAAATATCATCCCTTGTTCTTACTCTTCCATTTTCTCCATCTATTCTTATGCCTTTTATGCTTCTACTTCCTCACATGCCTCTTGTTCCTCCATTTCTACCAAAGTTATTATGGACAGTGCTACTGGCCCCTTGAGCTTCTTTTTATTCTCCCTTAGCTTGGGTGAATAAATACTTGACATGAATAATATGTGCTTCTTCTTAAGTTTAGAGGGTGTGGCTTCATTATTGGAGGAAATATTCAATCAAATGTGCTCTTGTATTTCCTCTAGGGTTTCTCCCTACTTCTTCTAGGGGGATTTTCTCTATATTACTAGCATCAACTCTCCTTCTTCATCAACCTAATGGGGGAGGTCATCATATTTGTCTATATGCATGCCCTTTTTCCTTGGATTCATCTCATAGAAGAGCCTATGGATGTGCCCAAGCATGACTTATCTTTTGAGGCGATAGATGTTGGTGCCATCTGAGTCATCCTCCTCATCTTTGATTGCTTTGCCTCTTGGACACACCTATTGGTGCTTAAACCTATGTATTTTTGCATCCATGGAATTCACCAATATGTCCATCTAATACACATTAGGGATACTTCTTAGTGCATCTCTAAAGTACTTGGCTGAAAATGCATAAGTTTTAGCTAGTCAGAGCAGTTATTATCTTTGAATGCCAGTTGTACTACATAGAATTATTTCATAATGGTGAAAGTCACCATTCTAATCAAGATCTAGGGGAGATTCTTAGAAATGCACCATTCCTCTCTAAATTATTTGATATACCATGCACACATCTTATTACTCAAGCTTTATAATTTAGGGTGAAGGAAGGGGGGCAATTATAATTCTAGTATTTTAGTGTTGGGGAGTCATTGTGCACTGGGAAGACCCACAAGGTGTCCTCATCACCATCAGGTACATTTATCTTCTCCATCACAATTAGTATCAACATGGACCCCCACCAAAATGTCTCTCATGGCACATGAAATTTGAGAATGTTATTTATTATTTATTTTATTATAAATTTTCCAATATTAAATTTAACCCCCACACCATGTGGTAGGTGATGCATAGGTAGGCCTTTGTAATATCTAACCACTGACTATTGGGTAGAGTTTTAAGCTTATAAGGTATGATTTTTACCTCATTCTTGGGTCCTAGATGTCCTTGATTAGGAATGTGAAAAATCCCTTATAGTATTCAAGGAGTTTCTTAACCTTTTTGACCTCAACATCATCCATCATCATCTGGTATATTTTTACACTAGAGTCTAGGAGTCTAGTGATTTGGTTGATAAGGCTTGAAAATAACCACATTCGCCTCCCCAAAAAGTAGAATTGGTACCTGTGGATGTGTAAGAGGTGAAACTACATGAGTTTATTTAGCTTCCCAAAACTTGGTAACTCATAGAGTTAAGTCACACCAGTGGTTGTTAGTTTCTCCTGGATTAAGACATCGAACAATGCTACAACTATAATTTTTGTCCCTATGTCCACCAGCCATTCTTACACTAGATCTTGTGTATTGCATTAAGTGCAATGGTTATACTCTTTTAGGCAATATTTGTGCATGAATGATGCCCAGTTTTCTCCCATCAAGAGATCTTCAAGAAATTGCATGTCTCAGTATGGCATTTTCTCAAGCACCTCTAAATCAACTTTGGTGATGCTTATTCCCTCTAATAATGGTGCTATTGTTTTAGATTAAGGTAAAAATAGGTTTTGAAGGGACCCCAAAACCCTACATATTAGAGATAAAGATAAACCATAAAGCACAACCAGGTTCACAAAAGAACCTGAATACAATAAAGTACTAAAACCAAGTTTTACAGGGACCTGTTACTAACAAAAATAGCAGTCAAAACCTTGATCTAAAAGTCAACTAACTAGATCAGCAACTAGAACAGCCTCCCAGACTAGTAACCAGTAAACTAGAAAAGTGACCAGTTTACTGACCCCAAAAAACCAGTCAGCAAAAGGGAACTTAAGATGAATCTTTTGAATTAAGGTTTTTTTTTTCTGCATGACCGAAGATTCATATCTAGAGGGGGGACCAAAGGCTTAGACTTCTTTATCCTTACTGAAGTCTAATTGTCCTCTACCATAGCTGTCTCAGCAGCCCATGCCTCAGAAGATGATGTTCTTTGGAATCCAGTGGGCTCAAAAACCTTTTGAGAATCAGACACAGCCTGGCTCTTAGAAAGATCCTCTAAAACTATTGTCTCTTAGACTAGTGGTGCTATTGTTTTTATTAGTGTAGGCTTTTATTTTTCCCTACTTTTTTATTAGGGAAATTGTATTTCTTGTGCTTACATGGAGTTTTCCTACATTTGTGAGATAGGCTAGCTTATGTGGAGATGTATGTCATAGATGTGTCATAGGTGTCATAAGAATGTCATAAGTAACTCCCTTGATGAGATTTACTTCTCTATTATTAGCACTTTGTCACCACCTTTCATGGAGGAGTTACAGTCTATTCTTGGGGTGCCTTGGCCACCTTTTATGGAGGAATTACGTGCTCTCCTATATGTATTCTTCACTTTGGCCATCTCATGTTAATCAGATTTTGGTTTTCTCCATTTTGTCTTGTGCAATTTATCTTCTTGTGTAATTTTCAAATTGTTTTAGCATCTATGTGGTGTGCACTTGATTCATCTCATGTGATCATGTCTCCATTGCATTTACATTATCTAAATTCTGGCAACAACTCTTATATGGTATCAAAGCAACTCTGGTAATCATGTGTCTGGTTATGCTATTAATTTATTCTAAAATTATTACTTTTCTTCCTTAGTAGCTTTTTTTAAAACTCCATTGCATTTGAGAAATTTGGTAGAGTTTCTTAAAAACTCATGCAAATCCATATGAAAACTTGTTTAAAATTTTTTTTTTATGAGTTAGAATTTGCCAAGACATCTTGTCTAGATCTGTTGTGGCTTTAGCAAAGGCAGTAGAATTCCTTTTCTCTTGGTCATTTTATAGGAAAGATAGATCTCTACAACTGGTTTCTATTCTTTTATACCACTTTTAGTGTGGGGCATCTAGTAGGATGAGGTGTGCAACTCCAGCAAGGTGCAGTCCAGCTCCATGGCCCTATATCTACTATTGTCCTTACTGAGTTTAGTTTTTTTTGGTTTCTAGCACCCCAAGGCCACACTGGACACTCTTCTGGTCAAGCATCCTTTCTACAGCAGTAGCAACATCCTTCCATCAGTCCTTCCAACCATGCCATTAGGCCATATGGTGTCCAGTGTGCAGGTCTACAGGTTATTCTTTTTTTTACAAGTAAATTCAGAACTGTGTCCTTTTTTTGGGGCACCACTGCCTACATTTTTTTTGTTGTCTAGAAACTAGATGTGCACCCTTGTTTTCGGTGAGAATATTTTGCCACGTCTATTGTTCTTTTGTTTTTTCTGCAAGCAAAATATGGACTGTGTTTTTTTTAGTGCCCCTTCCTTGTTTGGCATCCCATGTAGGCCTTTGGACACTTGGCATCCATCAAATTGTCCTTTGTTTTTATTTTTTTAGTTAAAAATTGACTTGTATAAAAAAATTAGTCAATTTGACTGAATATTAAGTTTTTTAGGTAGTTTGATAATTTGGGGGTTTACATTTAAAACTTGTATCTTCAACCTACGAAGATGAAGGGTAAGGCCTGGGTTGGCAGGAGGCCAATTTCCCCTCACACAAACCTCCTTTGGATTCCTCATTCTGTGCCAAATCTAATGAGTGGTCCGAAGGCCACTATCTCTCAAAATAGGCTTTTTTTAATGTTTTAGTGCTTTTTTTGCAAAAACACTAGTTTACGAGAAAATTGAACATTTAATATCTTGCAAATGGTAGCTTAGATTTGGGTGCCATTTTTTCAAAAGTGTTTGTAATTCAATTCTCCACAATGTAGGACTGTTATTTGTCAAAAATGCACTAGTTTATAAAGTGCCTAAAATTTGGGTCTCCTAGGATGCATTTTTGGCTGAGTCTGACGTCCTATTTGCTTATGTCTTGCACTTATTACTCTAAAACACATTATCGACTAAGCCCAACATCTTTTGCATGTGCACTTACATATTTGGGGGGACTCAATATTTTGGGGGGGTGTGATTTCTTTTCACAACTTGTAAATCTTTGCTTTCATTCTCCTTTCTGCATAATTTCACAACTTATAATCAACACAACTTCACCTAAATTCAGCTTAAAATGAATTATTTTCAATTTAAACCCCTAACACCCTTCAACTATCATGAATGTAAGGTTAAAATGTCAATCATTCTTAGAATAAAAGGGTTGTATAGGATCACCATGGGTACTGAAGTAGAACCCAACACTAATGCTGAAAAGGTCAAGTGGTTCAATCGTAGTGATGAAGCCTATGGATTACTGAGCTTGTCTGTGAATCCAAAACTTCTCTTCCATTTAGAAACCTCCAAGACTCCCAAAGACATATGGGACACCTTAGAACTCTTATTTTTGAAGCTTGATGAGATGAGAGGTCATGAGCTCGAAAACAAACTCATAAGTATAAGTCCTAGCAACTTTGACACCCTACAGGACTTCTTCACTAAGTTTAAGGCCCTTAGATTGCAATTGAAAGAATGTGGGATAGAGAAGAAAGATGATCAACTCATCCTTTCTATTCTCACAAAGTTAGGTCCAAGTTATTCAGTCTTTGTCTCCACTTTCCATGCCACAAAAAGTGCCCTTGGCACTACATGAAAAATGCCTTATTTGGATTCATTCATTGCCGACTTGACTAGGGAGCAGGATAAGCTAATTGAAATGGGCACAATGAAGTATACTCAACCTAAAGCTTTGATAGCTAGAAATGGTAAGGATAAGACTTCAACAAAGGAGAAGAAGAAAAAGAACAAGGACCAGGAAAAGAAGAAAGAAAACAACAATCTAGCCAAAAACAACACTGAGTCTTCATCCTCCAATGTTAAACCTAAGAAGGAGAAGGTTAAGTGTGGCTATTTTAAAAATATAGGGCATGATGAACACAAATGCATGAAGAAATAAATAGATCACCTAACTCATCTTCTAGAGAATAACAACATAGGTGTTCTTGAGTCCATCAAGCAGAATTCATCTACCCAAGATTCTACCAAGGCAAAAGGCAAGGGTAAGGAGAAAGAAAAGGTCAAGGCTCTTATAGCTACAACAGCTTCTACATCTTCATGGGTCATCAACTTGGGTGCTTCTCACCACATGGGCTCTTCCCTAATTTAATTTTCATCTTTAGATCCCTGTAGCATGAATTCAATTAGTTTGGGTGATGACACATCAATTTCCATTGCAGGGAGAGTGTCAGTTGAAATGGAAGGAGGAACATTCAATAATGTTTTAAGTGTTTCTTCTCTTTCAACCAATCTCCTATCAGTGTACCAAATCACTCACATTGGTCAGGGCATGAGAGTTGAGTTTTCACCAAATTCAGTGGCTATCAGGGAGTTGCATAGTGATACTACAGTGGTAGTGGGTAGGGCAGATCACCAAGCAAGGTTATACACCTCACATTTTGCACCAAATTCTTCTCCAACAACATTGCTAACTCATTTAGATGAAGTTAGCAAATTATGGCATGAGCAGTTTGGCCACCTTAACTACCGCTATCTTGAGCAACTTTGCAAACATGACATTGTCATTGGCTTGCCTCATGTCCAATTCTCAAAAGGACTTTGCGAGGGGTACTCCCTTGGGAAGCATCCCGAAGCAAAATTTGATAATGGTAAAGCTTGAAGGGCTTCACAACCTTTGAAGTTAGTCCACAGTGATGTATTAAGACCCTTTCCCAAACTATTTTTCATAAGGGCCAAGTACATCCTCACTTTTATTGATGATTTCTCTAGGTACACTTGGATATATTTTCTCAAACAAAAGTATAAAGTGTTTGAAAATTTTCTAGACTTCAAGGCTATTGTTGAGAAATAGAGTGGGAAATCCATCAAGGTTATTCGAACTAATAATGGAGGGGAGTATGTCAGCAACAAGTTTGAGCAATTTTGTACCACAGAGGGGATTGATTTGCAGCACACAAGCACTTGCAGTCCTTCACAAAATGGGGTTGCAGAACACAAAAATAGGTTCTTGAAAGAGATGGGTAGCTATATGATTCACTCCAAATCCTTAGCACCAGAGTACTAGGTTGAAGCCATCAATTGTGCTTGATACATTCAAAACAAGGTTCCTCATAAAGCTTTGAAAGGGATAACACCCTTTAAATCTTGGCATAAAAGGAAACCTGATGTTGAGCACCTTAGGGTTTTTAGATCCCTAGCCATGGCCCACATTCCAAAGAAAAAATGTAAAGCTATGGAACATTAGTCCAAGCCTTACATATTTGTAGGATATCTAGATGATATTAAGGGATATCGCCTTCTAGATTTAGTCACTCATGAGTTGTTCATTAAGAGAAGTGTCCATTTTTAGGAGAGTCCTAGAGACTCAACACTTGACACTTCTTCTCCCTCATTGGATCTACTTCTTCATGATGATTCCTCATCATATTTAGATCAACCACAGCAAGTTCTTGAGCTAGAGACATCTTCTTCAAGTTCAGACAGTGAGGACAGTGATGTAGAGTCATCCACCTCTAGTCAGTTAGAGGATGAGGAGTTAGCACCTAACTCACCCACTTTTGGACCACTTTGGGCCAAACAAACACTTGAGAGTGTTGGCACTTGGGTAGGAGATCCTATAGATGATAGACTACTAGGGGGATTTTCAGAGAGATCCACATGCCTTCTTTGATTTAGTTTTAGATCCATAGATGTTTTGAGTGGCATCGAGGGTACCTGAGTGGGATAGTGCTATTGAGGAAGAATATTCTTCCTTAATCAAAAATCACACTTGGGATTTGACTTCACTTCCTAATGGAAGAAATATGGTTTGATGTAGGTTGATATATCAGACCAAGTTTGTAGTAGATGGGTCAGTTGATAAGTATACGATGTGATTGGTCACCAAGGGTTTCACACAGGTGGCAGCCATTGACTACTCAGAGACCTTTACACCTATTGCAAATATGAATTTTATCCTACTCACCTTGGCTATTGTCATAGCACATGGTTAGGATGTGCATCAGATGGATGTGAAGAGTGCCTTTCTTCATGGAGACCTAGAAGAGGAGATCTACATGGAGCAGCCACTAGGATTTGTTCAAGATTATTCCTTAGTATGCAGACTTAGGAAATCTATCTATGGCCTCAAACAGGCCCCTCAAGCTTGGTATGCCAAGATGGATTCCTTCCTTCTCATAACGGGTTTCACTAGGTGCCATTATGATCCCAATGTCTACTTCTTATGGTAGGATGATTCACTCCTAATTTTGGTTCTATATGTTGATGACCTTTTGATCACTGAGAGTTTTTCATTGACTATTTCAATGGTGAAGGCATCTCTCCAAGATAGATTTGACATGACAGACTTGGGTTTGTTGCACTACTTCCTTGGTATCGAGATCTCACAGTCAGATTCAAGGATTTCTCTTGCACAGCCTAAGTATGCTCTTGACTTATTGGCTTGATTTCACATGGCTAATTGCAAGCCATCTCTAACTCCCTTTCTATCAGGAGTCAAGCTTGAGGCTGATTGTTCTTCACCATTGGTTGATGCCACTCAGTATCAACAACTTATTGGTCAGTCTCATCTACTTGACTCACACCAGGCCCGACATATCATATACAGTAGGACTTGTCTCCAAATTCATGCAAGAACCTCATGAGCTACATTGGAAAGCAGCTAAGAGGATCTTGCATTACATACAGGGTTCACATAGATATGGGATTCATTATAGATTTGGCATAGAGGTTGACTTGGTTGGATATACAGATTCAGACTAGGCTGGCGATTCATAGACTTACAAGTCCACTTCTAGTTACAGTTTCTCTCTAGGTTTTGGTCTTATCAGTTGGTCTCACAAGAAGTAAAATGTTATTGATATATCATCCATAGAGGTAGAGTATAGGGGAGTTATTAATGCAACTACTGAGGCCATTTGGCTTCAGGGGATACTTTTTGAGTTTGGCATTCCTATCAGATAGCCCACCATCATTTATTGTGATAACCAGAGTACCATTCAGATTTGTAGGAATCCAGTTCAGCACCAGTAGACCAAGCACATAGAGATTCACATGCATTTCATTTGAGAGCTTATTCATAGTCAGGTCATTGACTTGATATTTTTCCAGTCTTCAGAGCAGGTTACAGACATCTTCACCAAACCCTTCATTGAGAGCAAGTTCATTCATCTATGAGATCTTCTTGGGGTGTAGTCCACATCTGTAGCAACATCTTCTTTAGGGGGGCCACTAACCTCTTCCTTTATTTTATGTCTCTCTTTTGTGGGGGGAGTTTTTTCCTACATTTTTTCTCCTTTTCTCTATCTTATGGGAGATTGCATTTGTACATGGGTACCTCATCAGGCCTAGTTATCGGGACCCATTTTACATTTCCACACTACCCACCTAAGCTATGCTTATGGGGGGGTATTAGTGTAGGTTTTTATTTTTCCCTATTTTTTAATTATGGAAATTGTATTTCTTGTGCTTACATGGAGTTTTCCTACATTTGTGGGATAGGTTAGCTTATGTGGAGATGTGTGTCATAGATGTGTCATAGGTGTCATAACAATGTCATAAGTAACTCCCTTGATGGGAGTTACTTCTCTATTCTTAGCACCTTGTCACCCCCTTTCATGGAGGAGTTACAGTCTACTCTTGGGGTGGCTTGGCCACCTTTTATGGAGGAGTTACGTGCTATCCTATATATATTCTTCACTTTGGCCATCTCATGTTAATCAAATTTTGGTTTTCTCCATTTTGTTTGTGTACAATTTATCTATTTGTGTAATTTTCAAATGGCTTTAGCATCTATGTGGTGTGCACTTGCTTCATCTCGTGTGATCACGTCTCCATTGCATTCACATTATCTAGATTATAGCAACAACTCCGATAGTTTTTATAGTAGTGGCTTTTGATATTGCTCATGCTTTCTTAGCTTCTTGCTTTGCCTACTATAGACCCAAACTTATCCATTCTTTTCCCATCTTAAACTGACTAGTGTTGAAGCACAGTCTACTTAGTTTGTTGAAGCCTTTAATTTTTGTTGGTGTTTCTCACAGTCATGAGGTTTATGACTATGTCTTTGACTCTTGAGCTTCATGTTCCAAAAATGGTGCCCTCAGTGTCACTCTAACTTTTTTTCTGCCTGGTTAATGAATAATTTGTGCCCCTTAATTTTTTACTCCTATTTTACAAAGAATTCAATTCAATTCTTTGATTAACTATTCACTTTTGGCATCTAAGGGTGATTAAAGTCTCACTATAGTAGGGTATCTTTGCTTTAGCCTCTGGTTTACTAGTTTCACTCTAGTTTTCTATTTTGAATTCAAATTATCACAAGGTTTATAACTAAAAACACTTAGCTTTTCACTATTTTATACCTCTACTCTCATCTACCACCTTAATTATAGTTGATTAATAGTGTGATGGTAGCTATATTCCTTAGGATTTACTAAAACCCATGAAATCTATGAAAATATGATATCATTTGCACATTCAATGCATATCTTTTTGCCTCTACCATCACCTCATTAAATTTTTCTAACAAATTTTTGATGAAGTGATGTGTAGTTTAAATGGTCACTTACCACCTCGCTTTGGGTGGATGCTAGCTTGTGTTGATAATTTTATCATGTGATTTGTTCACTTGGTGTGACCCTCACCTCAAATATGGCAACATAAGCATAGTGCCTCACATGTGCATGATTCAACCTCCTCGATCCCATTTCTTCTTCATTATATGCTTCTATTTCAAGTGTCTTTATCTATCTTGGTCAACTTCACTATGTTTTTTACTTCTTACCTTGGCTTTGTCCTACCCCATATAAATCCCTTATATCAACCCTCCAACATGACACTCTCATCTGATCTTTTATGCATGATCATGTTGTACATATTCACTCTATATTTTATGCACTTGTATCTTATGTGCCTCTCTTGGTTTATATATGATCTAAGTCTAGTGAGTTCCATGTACCCAAAAATTTAGGTGTCTAGCCATAAGTGCTTAAAAATAAACCTTACTCAAATCACCTAATTGGTATTATTATTAAAATCACTGAATGAGCTCTTCTACAGGGTTAACAATGTCTCCCTTCTTAAATATTATGTGTGAATATCTAGTGTGCCTTGTGTCTTAATTTAGAAAAGTTCATGTGCCCATAACTTAGGTATCTAGCCTTAGGCACTTAGAGATCATTTATGTTCAACTCACCTAAATAGAATTATGTGTGAAATCACCCCAAAAAAATTATTGGTGGCCTCAATATGCCACTTATTCACTCACCACATCAAAATTACAAAACAACACAAATATAAGGAACTTGTTTGGCTTGTGTTAACTTTATTCTGATATGTACAATATCACTGACTTATGATTGGGGAGCTAGTTTCTAGTGGCACAAGTGTCATCCTTGATCTAAAACTAAAAATATTTGGTTGAAAGATAATTCAAGAAATAAGAACAAGACAATTCAAATAATGCTATCTCTGAAAAGAAATGTTTTATTGATCAAATTTGCAAACCCAAAAATATGCTTTTCTCTGAGAAGAGATATCTGATTTCCATTTTGGGTTACATCTTCATTTATACATGTTTTGAAGGTGGGGGAGGATATGGAAGGTTACCAATCTCTAGGGAGATGAATTGGTTTGACTTCCACGATTTATAACAATACAAAATTCAAGGAATTACTATTTTTAGAAACTTACTATTTTTAGACTACACTACTAAAATTTAAATTTGGGGCACTTCCATTGGGTTTTACAAGGTCAAAATTCACTAATTAAATCTCATGCCATCTCATCATGTCCTCCTCATTCTTATCTTTCCAACGGTTTAGACAATGAGTCAATTAGAGCTATGGTGCAAAAGTTATGGCTCCTAGAAGTTCCATCATCAATTGGGGTAGACCCATCACCTAAATTGTCACCTAAATTGTTGCCTAAATCATTCCTCCCTCCTTGAGAATAAATGGTCCCCATTACATCAAGATTTTTCATCAAGTGTGGTAGTTTTACTTTGATTTGATTCCTAATGCAAACTTGGAATAGACTATGATTTATGGAACTATGTAGGGCTCGATTGTTCACCATTTTTGTCTGACCATCAGTCTGTGGATGGAAGGCCATGAACTTCTTCATTTGCTTTTATTTTTGTGTTGTTTGTGTGGTATCTATTTGCTTTTATTTTTGTGTTGTTTTTGTATTCAACCTCTTCAACTTTAGGGTCTATATGAGGTAGAGTAGTGGATGTTGAGGATTGTGACTCAAAAAGCAAGGACTTGATGGCTCGACATTCTTCTTTAGAGTGAGTTCCAGATTTGTGATAATCACACCACTTCCCAATCTTTCCTTCCTTTTGCTTATAATTTTGGCCTCGTGTTTGACCTTCTTTGTCACTTTTCTATTTTTAATGTTGACTCTTCATATTCATTCTCCCATGCTTCTACTAAATCTTCACTATGAACTTGTACGCTTCACCAAGGGTTTCCAAATTGAAGAGTTCCATTTCTTCCCATATGTACCATTTTATTCCACTATGATATTTGGGAACCTTGTGTTTCTCATTTTATTAGATGCCCAATCTCACAGATAGAGAATGAAAAATGTTAGGGTAATCTTGAACATACTATTCCTTACCTTGGTGAAGTTGTTTCCACTCTTTATACAGATCATCATATGCTCCAATGGGGTAGTATTCTTCCTTTACAGCTTCTATGAAATCATCCCAAGTAGGTTCTATCTCAAGGCCAATATCATCTGTATTGAATCTCTTTTTGTACACTTCCCACCAATTTTTGATAGGCAATGATGCTTTCAAAAGAGCAAAAGTGATCTTCTATTTATCGATGAATTTATTTATAGAAAAATAAGATGATAATTGATCCAACCAATTTTTTACTACATCAACATTGATTTTGCCTTCAAATGTAGGGATATCAAAATTCACTTAAACCTTGAAGGGTGTTGGGGCACTAAAATTATGTGGGGGTGTGGATGAGGAGCCAAAATTTCCCATCGAGATTTTTTGGAGAATTTGAAAAAAAAATTGTATCATATATGCTTACTACTATTGGAGGGATTCATTCACCATTTCCTTGAAAGGATCATATGTCTCGGTGTTGTCCACCATTTGAAGTCATTTGGAGTGAATAGGTGGATACTCTGTTGGTTCTATTTTCCACCCAAGATTCTTGTAATCTGAACTCATCTTTGGGATCATACACTCTAAATACAAACCAATCTAATACTACTGATCCAAAACTTGAAATCTTTGGTTGAAAGATAATTCAAGAAACAAGAACAAGACAATTCAAATAATGTTATCTCTGAGAAGAAATGTTTTATTGATCAAATCTACAGACCCAAACATATGTTTATCTTTGAGAAGAGATGTTTGATTTCCATTGCAAGTTACATCTTCATTTATACATGTTTTTAATTTTGGGGGAGGATTTGGAAGGTCACCAATCTTGAGGGAGATGAATTGGTTTGACTTCCATGATTTACAACAATACAAAATTCAAGGAATTACTATTTTTAGACTACACTACTAAAATTGAAATTTGGGTCACTTCCATTAGATTTTTAGGGGTTAAATTTCAATGAGAAAATATCATGCCATCTCACCACATTTTGCTCATTCTTATCTTTCTAACGGTTCAAATGGTGAGTCAATTGGAGCTATGATGCAAATGTTATGGCTCCCAAAAGTTTTGCCATCAATTGGGGTAGACCCATCACTTGAATTGTCACCTAAATTGTTGCCTAGATCATTCTCCCTCTTTTAGAAGCAATGGTCCCCATTACATCAATATTTGTTATCAAGTGTGGTAGTTGTACTTTGATTTGATTACTAATGGAAACTTGGAATGGACTATGATTTATGAAACTGTGCAGGGCTCGATTATTCACCATTTCTATCTGACCATCAGTCTATGGATAGAAGGCCATGAACTTCTTTAGTTTGGTATCTATTTGCTTATTTTCTTGTGTTGTTTGTGTAGTTAGGGCTACAACATCAACCCTTTTAGATTCTTGTGGCTTGACCACCATGAAAACAAATTTCTTGGGAGTAATCAGAGAGACAGATGTAGAAGGTGGTACCTCTAATATCATGTAGTGTCATGTTCCAACAGTGAGATTAATCCTTTGAGTTTTTGCTTCATATATGCCATGTCGATCATACATGAATGGTTGCCCAAAGATTACATCACAAACATCTAGATTGACCACATCACATAAGACCTCATCTTGGAAAGGTTTTATTGCATATGAGAGAAGACATTGGTGGGTGACACAGAGGTTTCTCCCTAGACTCAGCCATCTAATAGTGTATGGCTTTGGGTGAGGCTTCATGGATAGATTTAGGATGTTTAGAACATTAATAGAGATTAAATTCATTTGACTTCCACTATCAATAATTAAATGTAGAGGCTTACCTTTCACCCATAACTTAGAGTTAAACAACCTATCCTTGTCATCTAGCCTCTCCTCATGGGTTTGTGTTAAAGCAGCAATGGCTTTGGGCTCAACATCTATAATCTATTCTTCAACCTCTTCAACTGTAGGTTATGTATGAGGTAGAGCAGTGGATGTTGAGGATTGTGACTCAGAAGGCAAGGACTTGATGGCTTGATATTATTTTTTAGAGTGAGTTCTAGATTTATGATAATCACACGACTTCCAAATCTTTCCTTCATTTTACTTCCAATTTTTCCCTTGTGTTTGACTTTCTTTGTCACTTTTCTATTTTTAAGGTTGACTCTTCATATTCATTCTTCCATGCTTATGCTCAATCTTCACTGCAAACTTATATACTTCACCAAGGGTTTCCAAATTGAAGAGTTCCATTTCTCCCCATATGTACCATTGTATTCCACCATGATATTTGATAACCTTATATTTCTCACTTTCTTGGATTCTCAATCTTGTAGATATAGAATTAAAAATGTTAATGTAATCTTAAACAAACTGTTCTTTACCTTGGCAAAGTTGTTACCACTTTATATATACATCATCATATACTCTAATGGGGTAGTATTCTTCCTTTATAGCTTCTATGAAATCATCTTAGGTAGGTTCCATCTCAATGCAAATATCATCTACACTTGATCTCTTATTTTACACTTAATACCAATTTTTGATAGCCAATGATGCTTTCAAAAGAGAAAAAGTGGTCTTCTCTTTATCGATGAATTTATTTATAGAAAACTAAGATGACAATTGATCTAACCAATTTTCTCCTAAATCATCATTTATTTTTCCTTCAAATGTAGGGATATCAAAATTCACCTAAACCTTAAAGGGTGTTGGGGCACTGGAAGGATGTGGGGGTGCAGATGAGGAGCTAGAATTTCCCATCAATATTTGTTGGAGAATTTGAGTGAATTTTTGTAGCATCTTCACTTGCTACTATTGGAGGGATTTATTCACCATTTCCTTGAAAGGATTGTATGTCTCAGTGTTTTCTACCATTTTAAGTCATTTGGATTGAATATGTGGATAGTTTGTTGGTTCTATTTTCCACCCAAGCTTCCTATAATTTGACCTCATCCTCAGGATCATATACTCTAAATACAAACTGCTATGATACCACTGATCTAAAACTCAAAATCTTTGGTTGAAATATAATTCAAAAAATAAGAATAAGATAATTCAAATAATGTTATCTCTGAGAAGAGATGTTTTATTGATCAAATTTGTAGACCCAAACATATGCTTATCTCTAAGAAGAGATGTTTGATTTCCAATTTAGGTTAAATATTTATTTATACATGTTTTTAAGGTGGGGGGAGGATGTGGAAGGTCACCAATATCGATGGAGATGAATTGGTTTGACTTCCATGATTTACAACAATATAAAATTTGAGGAATTACTATTTTTGGAAACTTACTATTTTTAGACTGAACTACTAAAATTGAAATTTGGGGCACTTCCATTGTATTTTATAAGATTAGACTCTATTAATCAGATCTCATGCCATCTCACCACATTCTCCTCATTTCTTATCTTTTCAACGGTTCAATCGGTGAATCAATTGGAGCTACGGTGCAAACGTTATGGCTCCTACAAGTTCCATCATCAATTGGGGTAGACCTATCACCTAAATTGTCACCTAAATTATTGCCCAGATCATTCCTCCCTCCTTGAGAAGAAATGTTCCCCATTACATCAATATATTCATCAAGTATGGTAGTTGTACTTTGATTTGATTCTTGGTGCAAACTTGGAATGGACTGTGATCTATGGCACTGTACAGGGCTCGATTGTTCACCATTTCTGTCTGACCATCAGTCTATGGATGGAAGGTCATGAACTTCTTCAACTTGGTATCTATTTTCTCTTGTTGTTATGTTCTTTGTGTATTCAAGGCTATAACATCAACCCTTTTGGATTCTTATGGCTTGACCACCATGAGAAAAAATTTCTTAGCACTAATCAGAGAGACAGATGTAGAAGGTGGTACCTCTAGTACCCTATAGCATCGTATTCCAAGAGTGAGATTAATCCTTCAATTTCTTGATTCATAAATGCCATGTTGATCATACATAAATGGCTAACCAAAGAGTACATAATAAACATCTAGATTGACCACATCACATACGACCTCATCTTGGAAAGTTTTTATTGAATATGAGAGAAGACATTAGTGGGTGATACAGAGGTTTCTCTCTAGACTCAACCATCCAATATTGTATGGATTTGGGTGAGGCTTCATGGATAGATTTAGGCTTTTCACAACATTATCAAAGATTAAATTCTTTTGACTTATACTATCAAGAATGAAATGTAGAGGCTTAATTTTCACCCATAACTTAGAGTGAAACAACCTTTCCTTGTCATCTAGCCTCTCCTTGCGGGTATGTGATGAAGCAATAATGGCTTTGGGCTTAGCATCTATAATCTCTTCTTCAACTTCTTTAACTATAGGGTTTATATGAGTTAGAGCAGTGGATGTTGAGGATTGTGACTCAAAAATTAAGGACTTGATGGCTCGACATTCTTCTTTAAAGTGAGTTCTAGATTTGTGATAATCAAACCACTTCCCAGTCTTTCCTTCCTTTTACTTCCAGTTTTGGCCTCATGTTTGACCTTCTTTGTCACTTTTCTATTTTAAAGGCTGACTCTTCATATTCATTCTTCCATGCTTTCTCTTCTCAATCTTTACTATGAACTTGTATTCTTCACCAAGGGTTTCTAAATTGAAGAGTTTCATTTCTCCCCATATGTACCATTGTAGTTTGCCATGATATTTGAGAACCTTGTATTTCTCACTTTCTTGGAAGCCCAATCTCATAGATAGAGAATGAAAAATGTTATTGTAATCTTAAATAGACTATTTCTTACCTTAGCAAAGTTGTTACCACTCTATATATAGATCATCATATGCTCCAATGGGGTAGTATTCTTCCTTTACAAATTCTATGAAATCATCCTAGGTAGGTTTCATCTCAAGGCCAATATCATCTGCACTAAATCTCTTTTTTTACACTTCCCACCAATATTTGATAGGCAATGATGCTTTCAAAAGAGCAAAAATGATTTTATCTTTATCGATGAATTTATTTATAGAAAAATAAAATGACAATTGATCTAATGAATTTTCTACTACATCAGCATTTATTTTGCCTTCAAATGTAGGGATATCAAAATTCACCTAAACATTGAAGGGTGTTGGGGCACTAAAAGGATGTGGGGGTGGAGATGAGGAGCTAAAATTTCCCATCAAGATTTGTTGGATAATTTGAGTGAGTTGTTGTAGAATCAACATTTGCTACTATTGGAGGGCTTCATTCACCATTTCCTTGAAAGGATTGGATGTCTTGGTGTTGTCTGCCATTTGAAGTCATTTGGAGTGAATAGGTGGATAGTCTGTTGGTTCTATTTTCCACCTAAGCTTTCTATAATCTGACCTCATTTTCAGTATCATACACTCTAAAGACAAACCACTCTGATACCACTAATCCAAAACTTGAAAGCTTTGGTTGAAAGATAATTCAAGAAATAAGAACAAGATAATTTAAATAATGCTATCTCTGAGAAGAGATGTTTTATTGATCAAATTTGTAGACCCAAACATATGTTTATCTCTAAGAATAGATGTCTAATTTCCATTTCATGTTAGATATTTATTTATATATATTTTTAAGCTATGGGGAGGATTTTGAAGGTCACCAATCTCGAGGGAGTTAAATTTGTTTGACTTCCATGATTTACAACAATATAGAATTTGAGGAATTACTATTTTTAGAAACTTACTATTTTTAGATTGCACTGCTAAAATTAGAATTTAGGTTACTTCCATTGGGTTTTTGAGGGTCAAACCTCATTGAAAAAATCTCATGCCATCTCACCATGTTTTCCTTGTTCTCATCTTTCCAATGGTTTAAACAGTGAGTTAATTCGAGCTATGATGCAAAAGTTATGGCTCCCAGAAGTTCTGTCATCAATTAGGGTAGACTCATCACCTGAATTATTGCCCAAATCATTCGTCCCTCCTTGAGAAGTAATGGTCCCCATTGCATCAAGATTTTTCATCAAGTATGGTATATGTACTTTGATTTGATTCTTAATGCAAACTTGGAATGGACTATGATTTATAGAACTATGTAGGGCTTGATTGTTCACCATTTCTATCTGACCATCAATCTATGGATGGAAGGCCATGAACTTATTCAGCTTGGTATCTATTTACTTTTGTTGTTGTTTTATTTGTGTAGTCAAGACTGCAACATCAGCCCTTTTAGATTTTTATGGCTTGACCACCATGAGAATAAATTTTTTGGCACTAATCAGAGAGACAGATGTAAAAGGTGGTACCTCTAGTACCCTGTAGCACTATGTTCTAAAAGTGAAAGTAATCCTTTTAGTTCTTGATTCATAGATTCCATGTTGATCATACATGAATGTTTGACCAAAGAGTACATCACAAACATATAGAATGACCACATCACATAAGACCTCATCTTGGAAAGGTTTTATTGCATATGAGAGAAGACATTGGTGGGTAACACAGAGGTTTCTCCCTAGACTCAACCATCCAATACTATATGGCTTCAGGTGATGCTTCATGGATAGATTTAGGATTTTTACAACATTAGCATAGATTAAATTATTTTAACTTCCACTATCAAGAATGAAATGCAGAGGATTTCCTTTCACCCATAACTTAGAGTGAAACAACCTTTCCTTGTCATCTAACCTCTCCTCATGTGTCTGTGATGAAGTAACAATGGCTTCAAGATCATCATCTATAATCTCTTCTTCAACCTCTTCAAATGTAGGATCTATATGAGGCAGAGTAGTGGATGTTTAGGATTGTGACTTAGAAATCAAAGACTTGATGGCTCAACATTCTTCTTTAGAGTGAGTTCTAGATTTGTGATAATCACACCAATTTTCAGTCTTTCCTTTCTTTTGCTTCTAATTTTGGCCTTGTGTTTGACCTTCTTTATCACTTTTCCATTTTGAAGGTTGACTCTTCATATTCATTATTCTAAGCTTCTACTCAATCTTCATTATGAACTTGTACGCTTCACCAAGGTTTTCCAAATTGAAGAGTTCCATTTCTCCCCATATGTACCATTGTAGTCTGCCATGATAGTTGAGAACCTTATGTTTCTCACTTTCTTGGATGCCCAATCTCACAGATAGAGAATGAAAAATGTTAGTGTAATCTTGAATAGACCATTACTTACCTTGGTGAAGTTGTTGCCACTCTATATATAGATCATTATATGCTCCAATGGGGTAATATTCTTCCTTTATAGCTTCTATGAAATCATCCTAAGTAGGTTCCATCTCAAGGTGAATATCATCTGCACTGAATCTCTTTTTGTACACTTCCCACCAATTTTTGACAGGAAATGATGCTTTCAAAAGATCAAAAGTGATCTCTTTATCAATGAATTTATTTATAGAAAAATAAAATGATAATTGATCCAAACAATTTTCTACTACATCAGCATTGATTTTGCCATAAAATTTAGGGATATCAAAATTCACCTGAACCTTGAAGGGTGTTGGGGCACTGAAAGGATGTGGGGGTCTTGATGAGGATCAAAACTTTTCCATCAAGATTTTTTGGAGAATCTAAGTGAATTGTTGTAACATCTATGCTTGTTACTATTGGAGGGCTTCATTCACCATTTTCTTGAAAGGATCAGATGTCTCAGTGTTGTCTACCATTTGAAGTCATTTAGAGTGAATAGGTGGATAGTATGTTGGTTCTATTTTCCACCCAAGCTTCCTATAATCTGACCTCATCCTTGAGATCATACACTCTAAAGACAAACTACTCTAATACCACTGATCCAAAACTTGAAAGCTTTGGTTGAAATATAATTCAAGAAATAAGAACAAGACAATTCAAATAATGTTATCTCTGAGAAGAGATGTTTTATTGATCAAATTTGTAGACCCAAACATATGCTTATCTCTAAGAAGAGATGTTTGATTTCTATTTCAAGTTACATCTTCACTTATAAATATTTTTAAGGTGGTGGAAGGATGTGGAAGGTCACCAATATTGGGGGAGATGAATTGGTTTGACTTCCACAATTTACAACAATACAAAATTTAAGGAATTACTATTTTTGGACTGCATTACTAAAATTAAAATTTGGGTCACTTCCATTGGATTTTCTAGGGTCAAAATTCATTGACCAAATCTCATGCCATCTCACCACATTCTTAGCTTTTCAACGGTTCAAATGATGAGTCAATTGGAGATATAATGCAAAAGTTATGGCTCCTAAAAGTTTTGTCATCAATTGAGGTAGACCCGTCAGTTGAATTGTCACCTAAATTATTGCCCAGATCATTCCTCCCTCCTTGAGAAGTAATGGTCCCCATTGCATCAAGATTTGTCATCAAGTGTGGCAGTTGAACTTTGATTTGATTCCTGATGCAAACTTGGAATGGACTATGATTTATGGAACTGTGCAGGGCTCGATTGTCCACCATTTATGTCTGACCATTAGTCTATGGATGGAAAGCCATAAACTTCTTCAGCTTGGTATCTATTTTCTTCTATTATTGTGTTGTTTATGTAGTCAAGGCTAAAACATCAGCCCTTTTGGATTCTTGTGGCTTGACCACCATGAGAACAAATTTCTTGGCACTAATCAGAGAGATAGATGTAAAAGGTGGTAACACTGGTACACTATAGCACCATGTTCTAAGAGTGAGAGCAATCCTTTGAGTTCTTGATTCATAGATGCCATGTCAATCATATATGAATGGTTGATCAAATATTACATCACAAACATATAGATTGACCACATCACATAAGACATCATCTTGGAAAGGTTTTATTGCATATGAGAGAAGACATTAGTGGGTGACACAGAGGTTTCTCCCTAGACTCAACCATCCAATACTGTATGGCTTTGGGTGAGGATTCATAGACAGATTTAAGCTTTTCACAACATTAGTAGAGATTAAATTATTTTGACTTCCACTATCAAGAATGAAATGCAGAGGCTTACCTTTCACCCATAACTTAGAGTGAAACAACCTTTCCTTATCATCTAGCCTCTTCTTGTGGGTCTATGATGAAGCAACAATGGCTTTAGGCTCAACATCTATAATCTCTTCTTTAACCTCTTCAACTGTAGGGTATGTATGAGGTAGATCAGTGGATGTTGAGGATTGTGACTTAAAAAGTAAGGACTTGATGGCTCGACATTCTTCTTTAGATTGAGTTCCATATTTATGATAATCACACCACTTCCTAGTCTTTCCTTCCTTTTGCTTACAATTTTGGCCTCATGTTTGAACTTCTTTGTCACTTTTCCATTTTGAAGGCTAAATCTTCATATTCATTCTTCCATGCTTCTGCTCAATCTTCACTATGAACTTGTATGCTTCACTAAGGGTTTCCAAATTGAAGAGTTCCATTTCTCCCCATATGTACCATTGTATTCCACCACAATATTTGATAACCTTGTGTTTCTCACTTTCTTAGATGCCCAATCTCATAGATAGAGAATGAAAAATGTTAGTGTAATCTTGAACAGACTATTCCATACCTTGATGAAGTTGTTGCCACTCTATATATAGATCATCATATGCTCCAATGTGGTATTATTCTTCATTTACAACTTCTATGAAATCATCCTAGGTAGGTTCTGTCTCAAGGCCAATATCATCTACACTAAATCTCTTTTTGTACACTTCCCACCAATTTTTAATAGGCAATGATGCTTTCAAAAGAGAAAAAGTGATCTTCTCTTTATCGGTGAATTTATTTATAGAAAAATAAGATGATAATTGATCCAACTAATTTTCTACTACATCAGCATTGATTTTTCCTTCAAATGTAGGGATATCAAAATTCACCTGAACCTTGAAGGGTGTTGGGGCACTGAAAAGATGTGGAGGTGCAGATGAGGATCTAGAATTTTCCATCAAGATTTGTTGGAGAATTTGATCAAATTGTTATAGCATATGTGCTTTCTACTATTGGAGGGCTTCATTCACTATTTTCTTGAAAGGATTGGATGTCTCAGTGTTATCTACCATTTGAAGTCATTTAAAGTGAATAGGTGGATAGTCTGTTGGTTCTATTTTCCACCCAAGCTTCTTGTAATCTAACCTCATCCTCAGGATCATACACTCTAAAGACAAACTGATCTGATATTATTAATCCAAAACTCAAAAGTTTGGTTGAAAGATAATTCAAGAAACAAGAACAAGACAATTCAAATAATGCTATCTCTGAGAAGAGATGTTTTATTGATCAAATTTGTAGACCAAACATATGCTTATCTCTAAGAAGAGATGTCTAATTTCTATTTCAAGTTACATCTTAATTTATACATGTTTTGAACGTGGGGGTAGGATGTGGAAGGTCATCAATCTTGATGGAGATGAATTGGTTTGACTTCCATGATTTACAATAATACAAAATTTGAGGAATTACTATTTCTAGAAACTTACTATTTTTAGAATGCACTACTAAAATTGAAATTTGGGTCACTTTCATTGGATTTTTTAGGGTTAAAATTCATTAACCAAATCTCATGCCATCTCACCACATTTTCCTCATTCTTATCTTTCCAATGGTTCAAACGGTGAGTCAATTAGAGCTACAGTGCAAAAGTTATGGCTCCTAGAAGTTTTATCATCAATTAGGGTAGACCCATCACCTGAATTGTTACCCATATCATTCCTCCCTCCTTGAGAAGTAATGGTCCCCATTGCATCAATATTTTTCATCAATTTTATTAGTTGTACTTTTATTTGATTCCTAATACAAACTTGGAATGTACTATGATTTATGGAACTATGCAGGGCTCGATTGTCCACCATTTATGTATGACCATTAGTCTATAGATGGAAGGCCATGAACTTCTTCATCTTAGTATCTATTTTCTTCTATTATTGTGTTGTTTATGTAGTCAGGGCTAAAACATCAGCCCTTTTGGATTCTTGTGGCTTGACCACCATGAGAACAAATTTTTTGGCACTATCAGAGAGACAGATGTAGAAGGTGGTACCTTTGGTACCCTGTAGCATCATGTTCTAAGAGTGAGAGTAATCCTTTGAATTCTTGATTCATAGATGCCATGTCAATTATATATGAATGGCTAACCAAAGAGTACATCAGAAACATCTAGATTTATCACATCACATAAGACCTCATCTTGGAAAGGTTTTATTGCATATGAGAGAAGACATTGGTGGGTGACACATAGGTTTCTCCCTGGACTCAACCATCCAATACTGTATGGCTTTGGGTGAGGCTTCATAGATAGATTTAGGATTTTGACAACATTAGCAGAGATTAAATTCTTTTTGACTTTCACTATCAAGAATGAAATGCAGAGGCTTACCTTTCACCCATAACTTAGAGTGAAACAACCTTTCCTTATCATCTAGCCTCTCCTCATGGGTCTATGATGAAGCAACAATGGCTTTGGGCTCAGCATCTATAATCTCTTATTCAGCCTCTTCAACTGCAAGGTATGTATGAGGTAGATCAATTTATGTTGAGGATTGTGACTCAGAAAGCAAGGACTTGATGGCTCGACATTCTTCTTTAGAGTGATTTCCAGATTTGTGATAATCACACCACTTCTCAGTCTTTCCTTCCTTTTGCTTCCAATTTTGGCCTCATGTTTGAACTTCTTTGTCACTTTTCCATTTTGAAGGATGAATCTTCATATTCATTCTTCCATGCTTCTACTCAATCTTCACTATGAACTTATACACTTCACCAAGGGTTTCCAAATTGAAGATTTCTATTTTTCCCCATATGTACCATTGTAGTCCACCACGATATTTGAGAACCTTATGTTTATCACTTTCTTAATGCCCAATCTCGTAGATAGAGAATGAAAAATGTCAGTATAATCTTAAACAGACTATTCTTTACCTTAGTGAAGTTGTTGTCACTCTATATACAGATCATCATATGCTCCAATGGGGTAGTATTCTTCCTTTATAGCTTCTATGAAATCATCCTAGGTAGGTTCCATCTCAAGGCCAATATCATTTGCACTAAATCTCTTTTTGTACACTTCCCACCAATTTTTAATAGGTAATAATACTTTCAAAAGATAAAAAGTGATCTTCTCTTTATCGGTGAATTTATTTTTAGAAAAATAAGATGATAATTGATCTAACTAATTTTCTACTACATCAGCATTGATTTTTTCTTCAAATGTAGGGATATCAAAATTCACCTAAACCTTGAAGGGTGTTGGGGCACTGAAAAGATGTGGGGGTGCGGATGAGGAGCTAGAATTTCCCATCAAGATTTTTTAGAGAATTTGATCAAATTATTGTAGCATCTATGCTTGCTACTATTAGAGGGCTTCATTCACCATTTTCTTGAAAGGATCTGATGTCTTGGTGTTGTCTACCATTTGAAGTCATTTGGAGCGAATAGGTGGATAGTCTGTTGGTTCTATTTTCCACCCAAGCTTCCTATAATCTGACCTCATCCTTAGGATCATACATTCTAAAGACAAACTGATCTGATACCATTGATCCAAAACATGAAAGCATTGGTTGAAATATAAATCAAGAAACAAGAACAAGACAATTCAAATAATGCTATCTCTAAGAAGAGATGTTTTATTGATCAAATTTGTAGACCCAAACATATGCTTATCTTTAAGAAGAGATGTCTGATTTCCATTTCAAGTTACATATTCATTTATACATTTTTTAAAGGTGGGGGGGATGTGTAAGGTCACCAATCTTGAGGGAGATGAATTGGTTTGACTTCCATCATTTACAACAATACAGAATTCAAGGAATTATTATTTTTAGAAACTTACTATTTTTAGACAACACTAAAAAAATTGAAATTTGGGGTACTTCCATTGGGTTTTTAGGTGTGAAACTTCATCAATTAGATCTCCATGCCATCTCACATCATTCTCCTCATTCTTATCTTTCCAACGGTTCAAACGGTGAGTCAATTGGATCTACAGTGCAAAAGTTATGGCTCTCAAAAGTTTCGTCATCAATTGGGGTAGACCCATCACCTAAATTGTTGCCCAAATCAATCCTAATACCTATAAAACATTAATTAGTTACCATTGAAATTCCCAAGTAGCATCTCACCTAATAATTTACACACTTTGCATGTACCAATCTCTAATATATTATGGATGAAATATGGACCCATCCACCTTATATATAGATTTCTTGGGTGTTTGATATAATTGGAGTCATAGAACAAAACTAATTCCCCTTCTATTAGCACCTTGTGCTTTATATGCTTGTCATGTTAGAGCTTTTGGCATTCCTTCTCTATCTATTGGCTCCACCTTGTTTGGGCATGCACCTCATCTAATCACTCCAAGTCCTCCATTCTTGTATTCAATGATTCTTCACCATATAATCGACTAATTCATGTGATGCATAATGATGGCTCTACAAAATCCATTGGTAGAATTACCTTAGTGCCAAACACTAGTTAAAATGGTATAGCTTTATTTAGGCACTTGTATGTTATGTGATATGCCCATAGCACTGTTGATACTCAATCATCCCAATCTTTATGACCAACATTGCATATCTTTATGAGGCATGTCCCTAGGATCTTGTTGAATGCCTCAATTGTGTCATTTGATTGGGGATGATAAGGCATTATCTTATGGTGTACCACCATGTATTGTGTTAGTAGGATCCACATAGTTTCATTAATGAAGTGTGTGCCTTCGTTACTAGTCAAGCTAAGTGGGCACCCATAGTGGATTATGATGTTCTCCCATATGAACCTTGTGACTATGGTGGCTATATATTTTTTGGTTGGCATGACCTCAGCCCACATGGTTAAATAGTTAGTGGCTTCTAGAATATATCTTGTGATTGTGCATCATGTTACAGGAGTAATTTTTATAACAAAGTTAATGCCCTATTTATCGAATGGCATCTAGGAAAGAATGAGGATGAGAGGAATCTCATCTTAATGGTTGGGATTCCCTATGTGCTAACATATGTCATATGCCTTGGCATAATCTTTCACATCTTGATACATGCATGGCCACCATAAGTCTGATTATAATACCTTATGCACCATTATGTATCTTGTGTAATGGCCTCTTGTTACCTTTCATGTACCTCATGTAAAATGGAGTCCCTTTCATGTTTCAAGACACATTAGTGTAGGACTTCATTTTAGCCTAGTTCCTTGGTAATGAGCTGAAAAGGGGTGGTACAAATTGTGAGTTGTTTCTTTTCTTTAATGGTCATTGTTTAGGGTGGAGATCTAGATGTTAAAAAAGTAGCTATCTCTACCAAGTCCTCAAGGTCATGATGAATTTTGTAAAGTTATGCATCTATCATATCATCCTCAGTAGGTGCTACTACATCATCAAAGTATATATATGACAAATGGTCTGGGCCCAAGTTATATTTTTTAGGCTTGATGACAACTAAGAACTAGAATTCTTGGAACAGAATGATCCACCTACAAATGTGCCCATAGAGAATGGGATTATTCATGAGGTACTTAAGTACCTCATGTTATATGAATAAGATAAATGGGGTTGCTAATAAGTATTATCTAAACTTTTATTATAGGGAATAAACCATAGTGAGCACCTCATGCTCAGTTATGGTATAGTTTTGCTCTACCTTCATTAATTTTTTGCTAGTGAAGGAGATGGGGTGATCCATTTTGCCTTTGTTAGGCTAAACTAGGATTGCACCAAACACATAACTAGATGCATCAACATGGATGTAGAATGGAGTCATCTAGTTGGGAAATTATAAAAGAGGCATGCTAGCCAACTTGAGCTTCAAAGACTCAAAGGCATCTTCTTATGCTTCACCCCAATATAATGGGTCATCCTTGTGCAAGAGATCTTCTAGCAGTGCTATAATATTTGCATAGCTCCTTATGAATGTTTTATAATACCCATAATGGCCAAGAAAAGTGTGAACATATTTATAAGTGGAAGGAGTTTAGAGTTGAATGATTATCACAATATTCATGGGATTGATGAGTAGACTATCTTTATAGATGATGTGTTTGAAAAGGGTTTCCAAGGGTGTCACAAAGATGCACTTCTTTAAGTTCAAGGATATCTAAAGCTACTTGCACCTCTCAAACATCAAGCATAAGTTATCACAATGGTCCTTCATGAGGCCATACACCATCCAGTAATCTAAGTAAACCTAGATGAGATTTTGGATGAAGTCTTTAAATATGATGATCACCACTCTAGAGAATATAGCTAGTGCATTCTTGAGTCTAAAAGGCATTTGTTATAAGAAAAAAACCCCATTCAGTTATAAAATTTGTTTTGGGCTTGTCCTCCTCCTCAATTTGGACTTGATGATATCTAGATAACCCATCAATGAAGGTGTAGATCTCATAGCCTATGACACCAACTAGGACTTCATCAGTGAATGGAGTTAGGAAGGGGTCAGTGACATAGATAAAATTTAGCATTCTATAGTTGATGAAAATGTGAATGTGTCTATCCTTCTTAATTTTAATCACTATCGAGCTTACCCACTTAGACTCCTACATAGGGTGAATGACCCCTGTAACTAGCATTGTATTGATCTCTATTTTAACCTTGGTACAAATGTTGGGATTCATCTTATAGTGGCATTTCTTGACTAGTCTTACATCATTAATTAGATTTATGTTCATTTTCCTTATGGATGCATGGGTGCCCTTCATATATTGATAATTCTTAGAGAACAAGTCTTAGAATTCCTTCATGATATCTATATTTTTCTCTAGTTCTATGTTATACCAATAGGTTCCCAGAGTATCCATCTTTGTCTCTCTTTCTATGTTGATGTCCACCTTGATAGTTTTTAGTGGTGCATGATAGGGTTCATTCTTTTCCTGGTATGAGCCCTTGACTTGATAATTTCTCTTTATTATCTTGATGAAAAGATAAGTTAGGTCTTCTGCACTAGGAGTGTTATCATCTATTTAGTGTATGAGCTTTCTTTTCCCTATCATATTTTTCTAGTAGCACTCCTTTCAATTTTCATCATTCTCTTCACTCGAGTCACTATTGAGCATTTTTTCCTCAAACAAAGTCAAGAATGCTAGCCCTTTATCACTGAACATGTCTTTCAAGATCTCCTCAAGGATTGTGCTATCCATGAACACTACCCTCTAAATTACTTACCATGGCTTGATCAACTCCAAGTTTTATGAGGAAAAGGAGAAGGTGTGCACAAACTTCTCCTTAAGGGCATCCCAATTGGTTGTTTCATAGTACATCTCATTGCCCACATACCATACTTACACCCATGTTTTTAGAATTCTATAAAAGGTGGGCACCCATAATTTCTTTGGGGAAATTGCATCACAGTCAATCCATATCTCTTTACATAGGCACACATGTGCTATGGGACAAAAGTCACCAGAGTATGTTGATATACCCAAGTCCTTGTTACTTCTCCCAAATATGGAGTAAATGGTTACTTTCACATCTTTTTAGGTTAGTAAGTTATACTTTTACAATACCTACCAATGTGTGGTAGTGTTTCTCAAGGTAGACACTAGTGCACCCATTCTATATATTTGTTTTGAGATGCATGATTCAAGATTATGGACATATTTTTCCACTAGGTTACTTCCTTAAAATTTAGGAATCACTATGAGCTTACCTTTGCTCAAGTGGAGTACCTTCTTTTCCTTCTTCTCATCACAAGGGACCCATTATTTTAGAGTGCAGTCAATCTAGACCCATCCAGTCTTCACAAGATTTTGGTGCCTTCATGCACACTAGGAAGCATCTATGACTAGTGGACTCATAAGCCTCTTCAACCCATTAGTCACAAGAAAAATTAGTGGTGTCTAAGGTTGACTACCCATCTTCCCAAAAAATCAATCCTTGATTAATGGGGTTGAGATTCTTGATGTTCTATGTCTTGATGTTATATATATGGTTGATCTTATCCTTAATATCAATGCTTTCCACATAGGGGGTCCTTGGTCATTTGAGAGGGGAATCACTACCCTTTCCTTGTCATTTTTGAAGGTCATATATCATGTATTGAATCATATATAAACAGTATTTGTGTAGCACCATAGCCTTCCTAAAATCACTAGATAGTTATCTTGTTTAGCCAACTCAATTACCTTGAAGTTAGCATAGAATTCAGTACCCATAATATCTATAATGGCACCCTTCAAATTTTTGATCAATTGTGCTTGGGTTTTGTTAGCCATAAAGAGTAAATCGGGGGAAGGCCTCAGGGCTAGCCTACCCATCTTATCCCATGCATTATTTGTTAGGATATTGATCTCAATGCTTGTGTCGATAAGGACCTCACAAACAGACCATCCATCAATGGTGGCATTTACTATGGGTTCTTGGTAATACTCTACATTTTAGGTATGCTTGACTTCTCATGTCCTTTCCATGCACATAATGGAAACTTCAACTAACTATTGCCCTACATGTTCTAAAATCAAATTATTTAAAATGGGAAACATCCCTTCCATTTATAGGAGGTGTAAAATCTTTGTTAGTTCTTGTACTTTACCTTCATGTCCATCCTACTACTTATGAGAGGTGGCAGCCTGCACCTTTAGGTTTCATGATAGTTGGATCTCTCCTTGAAGGTTTTAGATCACACTCATAGCATGTTATAATACATCTTTTTGGTGTATAAGATCTGAATAAGGTGTAACTTTGGGTTCAAGCTACATTATGTACTTAGTAAAACTCAACTCCCCATATTCTAGGTATAACTCCAGTACTAACATAACTAGTGATTGAGTGGTGAGTCCACTCTAAGTAATTGCCCTTACTTTGATTGCCTCTGTGCAGACTAGTTGTGCCCTTAAATTCCATCTTTTTACTTTAGGCTCTACCTGATCATCCCTGCACCCTTATCTATGTCAAGCTTTCCTTTGGTCAATTTTTTATACAAGTAGGGCATTCCTTGACCTTATATGTTCCTCAATAATACCCACATGTTAGATGCATAAGGTAATCATACTGATAGTTCTCAATCAAACTGTACTTGTAACATGATAATGGTGGAAACCTTCCTCCACCACATACACCATCTCACCCATGGGTATCTCTTTACATCCCATATCCTACATGTTATTAACCATTACCTTTATTTCCTTAGTCTCCTTACCCTCCTATTATTGTTATTGTTTTTCATTCACATCTCCCCATGTTCTTGTGTATTTCATTGATTACATAGAAATCAGTTGTGGTATGAGTATAGGTATTACATAATCAACAATAGGTGGTTTTTCTAACCTGACAGGCATATTACAATAAAGGTCAATTATGAACATCATATGCCTCGTAGCACACCTCATAGTTGAGAAACAGTGTGTGCACATTCCTTCAAGGGTAGTTATTATTATTATGGCCTTCTATTTCATAGTCAATGCACCATAACCTAATTTGAGTGTCTTATAATGAACTAGTAGTTAGGTTTTGTAGTTGGGAAGCCATAGATATAATCTATAACTCTATGAAAGGGCTAATTCCTATGTCAGCACTCCCAACTACCTTAGATCTAAGTATAACTTCAATTGATTCTAGAGGGTCTATGAAAAACCATCATAAAAGGTACTAGTAATCCTCTCATGAACCATTACACATGCTAGGAGGGGTGAATATCATAAGGGAGCTTAGAAAGAAGAGTTTTGAATCTAGAATCATATAAGTGCATGCTCTCTAATAATCCTTGGTTAATCTCTTTAAGCACAGTGATGCTCTACAACTCAAACTTAAGTATATCAAATTATTTTAGGAAGGCTTCCTTTACGATGTCATAATCAACCATATGCTACTTAGGATCAAACTTCCTATACCATGTATTGGCATGATCAAGTAAAGTTATCATGAACTAGGTTTCTTTATGCTCAAACTAGGTTATACCTTGAGCGTACCATTGTAGTTCATACTTGAGCACATGCTCTATAGCATTCTCTATGCCTTGATACTTAGGAAAATGCATGTCTATTTCATAATAAATTTTGGGTAGGGGAGTAGTTAGTATTTGAGGTACTTGTCCTTTTGGTACTTATCCTAGTGGTGGTCCTTTAATGCCTCCAACCATTGGGCCAAGTATTGGTCCTATAATTACGATTGGTTTCATGGAAGATGATGGCATTGTACTACCAACTAATGGCATGAGGACACTTCCTTAAAGATATTTCCCAAGCTATATAGTTGACATTGGCTCGACTAGAATGTTTACACTCATGTTCTACTTAGTTAGGTTAATTCCCCAAGGTCTAGAAATATTTACACTTAGCTCCTCATAAGGAACAACTTTTTCAATCAAAAAATTATGGTCTAAGTGTACAAAATGATCAAATTCTAGGTTAATAATGAGGTTAGTTATCAATATTCTATCTTCTTATGAGTGATATAGTGTATGAGCTCATAGTGTAGGTCTAAAGGGGGTAGGTCCATCTAGTCCATCTCTAATGGTCAAATTCTATAGGGACCCTAAGCATTATTCACCAATAAACTATGGAGCTTATTTCATGGCTTTATGGTTTCCCTCCTCTGGGTATTGTTGCCATTCAATAAATCCTTCCCCATACCCTTCCTACTCATTATAGGTCCTATTGGCACTTCTAGGTTTTAGATCTTCCATCATCATGTGCCTTCTCTTGTTATAATCTTATCTCCTGATCTCTCAATTATCAAATTACTCATCCCCTTCTATTGTGCTTCACCAACAAATCCCCTTCTTCCTTATTGTGTTTTTCATTTATGAGATAACTTTAGCCTTTCATATTTATAGTTTTAAAGCCATAATCCACCATCAGCTTCTTAAGTTTGGTGTCAAACTCTCTTACAAATACACCTCTAGGTTCATACAAGAATTGATATTTTACTTCTTTAGGGTATGAGTATGTTAATACTATGAATTCAAGCACATAGCTGTTCAATGCCCCCTACCACCATTTGTCTATAGTTTTAGTCCAAGTGGTGTCTAAGTTCTCAACCATTTCTAAGAATTCTTTCATTCACTTGAGATATTATCTATAGCTTTGACTTTTGTGTGTCACATAAGTAGACAACCATCAGTACATCTACTCTATAAGTTCACAAAATAAAAACCCATATAGGGCATCATACAGATGGCTCTGGATCCACTTCCTTAGTTTTTTCCTTTTAAAAGTTGGATGCCTCAATGCAAAGTTGTCTTCCACCTGTTCCAACTAGTGCTTGATGTTTTTGAGGGAAAGTCAGATTATCATTATAGGACACCATTGTATCAACAAAATTCAATGTGTGTCTTAGAAATGAAACCAAAATGTTTTATAAAATTAGGGGTATTAAGTCATAGGCCTTGTCAAGTGCTTATCTAGCTATCCAAGTTAGATCTAGACTTGTTAAAATATGCTACAATCCTTGAATAATCCTATTGCACTCAATATTGGTCACTCAATCATGTTGAAATCACTTCACATAAGGTGCAAGCCTTATGCACTCACTCAAAGCACATTAGAGAAAGGACTGGGGCCCATGTTGAGATATTTTTGTTATGGTACAACTCTATCTTCTAGGGTCTTTGGTTAGTGCAATGATAGTGGCAAGTTCATGGGCACAAACCACTCTAGGGAGGATCCAACTATCTTTTGGGTGTAAGCCTTTGGCTCCCTTGGATTAGCATCATCTAGGTGCCCAAAAGGTTTAATGGGGTACTTAGATTAAGGACTTAAACTAAGGCTTACACTTCAATGCAAATATCATTACAAGGCATGAGGTATTTCTTATACTTAGATAATTCCCTATATAGGGTGTTAATGTCATCATGAGCTACAGGAATGCCATGAATGGGCTAGGTCAAAATCTCACTGTAACTTAACATTCATAATATAAATTTAAACCTTAAAATTATTGTAAACATTTTGTAAAGCCATTTATCATTAAACAAATTTTAAATATATAGTATATATATCAATAAAAATTGAGCAAATGCTCATCTTAAAGTTGTTAAGGCCCAAAGGATCACATTAGAGCTTGGGCATTACAATGATGAGCCTTCAAGGCATCAATACTCAAACTTAGCTAAAAGCAAATATAACATATATAAATAATCTTGTAGAGCTTCATTACTCTAACTTTCCTCTCCTTCTAATAGGATTCAACTCAAATTTTATAACACTTAGGGATATCTTAGTGCCAGGGTTTAAGGAGCACATCAAGTGCTAATCTGGCATTAGATGCAATCATTATTTTAGCTCCACCACCCTACTTCCATTGTGTTGTTATTTCCCTATGTGCCTACTTCTTGATGATTATTAATTTAGAAGGAATTTGGTTGGCTACCTATTAACTAGCACCACAAGATGACAAAATAGAAATCATAACAAGTGATTACATCATGCCCAAGTATCTATTATTTTTGCATGGATCTTATACTTAGATAGATTCAAGGCCCAGTAATGTAGAAGCAATCATAACTTAGTTAATGATTCTTACCATCATCTTGCTTCTCTTGGCCTCCCTCTAAGATCTTCAAACAAATTCTTCAAGGATTTTGGATTGCTTGTTGATTTGCTTGATAATGGTGGCTTTAAGATGAAAGGATAAATGGCTTCTTGAATGATAGGATGGATTCAAAATATTATGAAGACTATGGAAGAGCTTGTGTGGATTCTAAAATTATTCTAACCAAGCTCCATGCTTGGTTATTTATAGAGTGGTGGAGGAGGATTAAAATGAATTTTAAATTCATTAGAACCCTCTAATTTTAGAGGATTCTAGAAATTTAGAGAAGGATCTAGAATTTAGAGGCTTATATATTTTATTAAGAGTTAATAGGGGTTTATAGAGGTGATTAGATGGGTGATTAGGGACTAGGGATGTAGGAGAGCCTAGGAATAGTCTAGGGTAGGTGTGATTGGAATTTTAAATTCCAATATAATGGATAAGTGGGGTTAGTTGACAAATAAGACATGATTAGAAGAATTAATATATTTTTGGGATAATATAAGGTTATTGAATTAAGAATGAAGAAGGGAGATGATATAAATTTGAATTGAATGGTTGATATTAGGACAAAATTAGAAGAGATAAATGAGATTAGATTATATACATTAAATTAGTGTCAACTAATAGTAGTATTAGTGATAATAAATTAAGAGAGAAAATTTATATTTATACACCTACCCCTATAGGTAATCATTTATTTTTTTAGATAGCTCCAATATTGATCACCACCTTAGACCCTTCTACCACTATGACTCAGGTTATGCTGATATCAATGCCCAAAATTATAAAAAGGGTAGCTTTCACAATGCCCACCATGTAAGCTCCAATTACTACCTCACCAATCCTATTACACCCTTGACTCTAATAGACCTAGGTAAGAGGCCCACGAAGAAATAAAAGGTAACTATTGACTATTTTTTAGTCACCATGAAGGAGCAACATCCATTTTTTAGTTTAAGACTTTAAGATTTCAACAATCATGCAAAGGTTTCAAGGTTTGATCTAGGTTCAATAAAATGGTTGTCTCAAAAGAAAAATAAATACTTCACAATTTTTGTAAAGTATAGTCTTCATATTTTGTGTAAAGGAAATGGTATTCAAGTCGTGTATAAATTATTTGGAGAAACTATCATGAACAAATATTCTAATGACTTCATAATAAATAGCTAAGTCTTTTTCTTTCATAAAAATGTTGCATAACAGAACTAGTTAGAACTTTTATTTCATACAAAAAAATTTAACACTAGGTTATTTCACACTTTCTATATGAAGATAAAAGGTTTCAACACTTAATTAATTATAACTTTTCCTAGAGCCACATGTCATGTTTCTTCTCAGTAAGACTTAGTTATTTTTATTCAAAAGTTGCTTAGTGGGTCAAGAAAACACTTTGACACTTAACCATTTCATGATTCTTTGATATCTTGGTGACAGCTTCATGAGGTGATGAGATCAAATTTGATAGGCCCTAAGTGACATCTTGATGGCTTCCTAGTTTATCAATCACATCAGGACTCTGGTCTAGTCAAACATTTCTATGTGACAATCATTCACATCTCCTAGTAGTCTATGCCTCTTTCAAAATACTTAGGCACTTAGCTTATTTTGTAAAAGTTTACCCAATGCCATGTGTCAATCTCCCAAAATTCCTAGTCCCTTTTCAAAGGAATTTTGACACTTAGTCAATTTTTATGAAATTTTTTGACAACTTCCACATCAATAAGGTAGTGGAAAAACAAGTTTGCAAGATGCTTCCATGTGTCATTATTTTGATGACCCAGATTATCAAAACCATTCATACAAGTTCAAAGCCCTCTAGGCTAGTGGGTTAGTAGGATGATTCCATGTGGCATAATCCCATTGCTTTTATTTCTTGGAGACTTTTGTGCAGCCCTAATGATGTTAGATCCCTAGGCTAGTAGGTGAGCAAGATGGCACCATGTGGCACAATCTTGTTGCTTCACAACCCTAGGGTATTCTATGAAAATAGAATATTATGTCAAGGTAGCAATTGAATGAGATGTTATCATATGGAGAAATATTACTTCACCATATAGAGAATATTTATATTTTTACTTCAAGCGTAAAGCTAAGTAATAAAAGAGTGAGAAATGTCTATATGGTAGAATATTCAAAATTAGTTAGAGGCTAGGAAGCAATCAATGTTGACATGGTATGAGAAGTGTTAAACCTAGGGATTAATAAATAAATTCCAAGTGGCTTATGGTCAAAGTTGTTAGGATCTAGGACTCATGGGCTCCCCCCATTGCTAAAGATGTTAGTCTCATATACCTAACAGAGATGTTAGATCTTGGGAGAGCCTAACCTACCAGACTATGACACATGGTAGTGATTGAAGTAAAAGACATAAAAGACTTGGGAGAGTGATAAAAGGACACAAAGACACAAAAATTATGACAAAAAATGGAAGAGCTAAAGCTCGTAGGCATCAAAATAAAAATCACATCGTAGGGACCTCGTAGACACAAATCCAAATGAGCATGAAGCACTAAGGAAGTGATGCATGGTAGAATCCGAGCCAAGAGCATGATAAATTAGGTCAAGAGGGATGTCATGAGTAGTGACATGAATCCAATGGTAAATAAAAAAATTCCATATGGTATTTAGATATGAACCCAGGTTAGGTCTTTAAATCAGTATAATTGACTAATTATTGAAAGAGGGCCCAAAGAGGAATATACTCATAGAATCAAAAAATTCCATGATGAGCCTGATGTCGACACATGGTTAGATCCCACCACTAAATAGTTAATTGGAATCTACATTTGCACTAAGGCAAATTTAATGACGTATCTTATCTATTTAGACATCAAATTCATGAGTAGACTGTGAAATAGCTTAAGTCATAGAATCAATGGTAAATAGAGTGGCTCAGCATGCAAATCATGGTGAAATTCAACTCCAACTAGAAAAATGATGAAGGTCAATGGCATCTAGATCCATTTTTAGACACCAAAATCGTGTCTACCCATTTGGTTGTCCTCCCCCTTGGTCCTCTTTGTCCATTCCTAACCCTCGTCCCCTCCATTATTAAATAAAACAATTAATTTAATTTAATTACCCCCTTTTGCCACCTCACCCCTTGTTAAAACCCTAATTACCTAAACACACCCCTAGCACTTCCTCCCGCACCCATAAACACTCCCTTCGATCATTTTTCTCCCTGACAATTTAACTTAAAAGTTGGGAAAATGGATAAAAGGCTATTTTTAGCCTTTTTCCTGCATTCTAGCCGTCGACGTCAGTCACCTGTCAACCAACGTCGATGATATTACCAACATCGATTCCCTTCATAACGATATTTCATCCATTATTGGGTCCTCTCTCTTAGCTAGCCTGGCATCATCAATCATCAATCAATATTTCAAACTAAGAACCCGAATGTGAATCAGACCTCTCTGATATTCTCTCTTTGGCACCCACAGCAAGCTATAACAACAGCAAGGATTCTGCATTGGTCTTCTACACCAACAATAGGTACAAACATCAGTAGGCACTCCTTTAGCAAGACACGGGTATGTATTTTGTCTGTGTTTTCATTATGTTCTCAGTTATTTGCTTCTGAATAATATCTCCCCCAGACCAGACTATCAACTAGACCACAGACCTGACCTACCCTTCCCAGACCCTAGACCAGACTATCAACCAGACCACAGACCCAACCTGCTCTTCTCAGAGAGGCTAGAAGACCTCCTCTACCCTTTTGTCAATTTCATATTCTGTCCATTTAACTCCCCTGCATCTCTACATAGACTCTTAGACTACCCAACCAGACCCAGACCCCTTTCAGACCACTCTGCATGACTCAAGACCTGTCCACAGACCACAGACTCATCCTGACTCTGTCTAAGACTACTGCCCTGACCAACGATGGCCACAGAGACTATTTCCCCCACCGACGTCATTAGACTAACTGATGTCGGCATACATTAACAACTGACGCCGGTAAGACCACCGATGCCAGCGACTGTGATCAAACCGCCAGCAGCATTCAGGTAAGCATTTGCTTCTATTTTTGTTTCAGTTTTTAATCATTTTAGTCTTTTATCATTTTGCCTTTTATTAGACATTATTTTTATCAATTAGTGGGTTGACATCCCTTAAGGAAGTCTTTGTACTTCTGGGATCAAGCTTTTACTTGACAACCCACCATCTCCTCATCTAACGCCTTCTTTGTCTTAGTTTCTTTCTCTTGCAAGTGTCATCCTCCACAACCAAAGAGGAGTTCTCATGACATCTGGATAATGGTGTGCACAACTTCATCCAGGTACATACAAGCCTTAGACCATATCTCTCAATTTCTTACTTCTATCTTTTGAATGTAAAAAGTGAATATCATATAGAAACATTCTGGCATGCCCGATGGGACACTAGGGCCTTCCTTGGGTTCTTTCTTTCTTTCTTTTCATATAGGTGCATTAGGTTTCTCCCTTTTCACCTCTTTTGTCTCTTCTAAACGACACCATTAGTAAGACTAAAAAGAATTTTTCTTTCTTTTCTTGCACTTCTAGACTAGTCAAAAATCATATTCTTCAACCCTTTCTCAACTTGTTTTCATTCCAACTTCACATTTTGACTTGGGCTTAAAACACATTACATTTCACTTCTGCTTGCTTACATTTCTTAGACCACACCTAGTAATTAATAACCGCATCATGAACTAATCCAGTCCACTTTATGTTACACGACTAAACCACTTGCACAAAACAAACATCTTAACTTACCTGAGACAAGGCCCGCTGGGATTTCATCACCCAGCGGATACCTTACCCATCCCAGTGATCTTACTTGGATTTCATCACCAAGGGGAAAGCCCACTCTGTTCTCTGGCAGAGTCTAATCTCTAGGGGAAGTATATTTTGGCTAAGCGAGACCAGCTTATCACTGGACTCGTGAAGTGAGGGGAGCTTGCTCCTTAGCACCAGGCCAAGTACGAAACCTAACACAAACTTTTGAGCACCATAACTAACCTAAAACCATCCATATACTACTTCTTCTAGGACCCGACTCAAAAGCCAATCTTCCTCTACACATATTCTAAGGCATAAGCCACTATATTCCTAATAATTTACTCCTAGGGTTTTTTTTTAGGATCTGCTTGTGTTCTTCATCTTTTCTATTCTTATCTACTTGTTTGAGCTTGTGAGGACATTCTTTCTTGCCTTGAATGGTTCTAACTCATAGCCAAGCCAAGGCTCTAGTCAATCATGCAAGGCATCACCCGCTTCCATCTACCCCGTCCATAACCAGTCCTATAATGGAGTTCCACTCGGAGACTGAAAGAAATCCTACTAGACCATCCCTGACCCAGACTCTTATTGTCCCAGAAGGGGACCAAGATTTTTCACGATTCTTGGACCTCAACGTTAAAGCCTTGCAGCACTATCTTGTGAATAGTTGAATGCGAGACTCCTTGGGCAATCCAATTTACGGAATGTCGACCTCTCTTCTCGAGACTGCGGCCGTATCAACAACATCCGTAGTTCAACCTTTAGACACCCAGGCTATTGCCTCGACCAATGACCAGCCTTTGACCAACCATCCAAGTGTGGCCTCTCCCTCCATCTTTGGGCCCACTTCCACTGGGGTTTTGGACCCCTATCAACCTCAGCCCACTCAACCACTCTCTACCCCCTTTCAAAATTTGGTCGTCTCTATTCCACCTACCCTTGCTCCTATCAACACTAGGGTGGCTACCTATCCATTGGCCCATGTTACCACTAACCAACCTCCCATGGCAACATCGTGCCTAGCCATGCCTTCTACCCAACCATCCTTAGTCTCCTCTTTTATCCCTATAACTAGTCATCTGTATATTGTGCCCTTATTGGTACAACCGACTACATCGTATGCCTCTTCTAGCCTCTTTCAAGCACCTTACAATCTAGGGGGCACTCCACCCGCCAATCCGTCAGTAGATATCATCAAAATATTGATGGACAAGATGTCTAGCCTAGAGACCTCCGTTTTTGACTCACGCAATACTCTCTCATACGAACAAATTTGCAATGAGCCCATTCATCCTTCTGTCCTGATCAGGCCATATCCCAGCCAGTGGGAACTTCCTAAGTTTTCTCATTTTCAAAGCAAGGAAGACCCACAACAGCACTTACGGGCATTCAGACATACCTGTTACCTTATCACCCACAATGATGCATTGCTTTTACACACATTTATTATGTCTCTCTCAGGTGCTATGCTTGACTGGTACAACTCCCTTGCCAGCCATTCCCTCTTCACATTCACTCAACTGGCCTAGCTCTTCCTTGATCATTTCTCTATCAACATCACCAAGAAGGTCTAAATCACAGACCTCTATTCTATCTACCAATTCGAGGATGAATCCATTGCTGATTTCGTTGCTCGATGGAGGGACCTCATCAATCAACTCTCCTTTTTTTTACCCCAACCTAAACTTATTGAACTTTCCTCCCAAGCCTACGCCAAACATATTTCTTCCACCTTAAGGGTTTAGACCTTTTGCACTTTTGACGAAGCCTTCACGATGGCCCACAAACTTGAGTTACGTGCCATCGAGGAGAATAAAGTCAAGTTGCAGAGCCAAAATCCCAACTCCAAGACCAATGACCCATCTTCTAAGCCTTCCTCATCTAATCCTAAATCTAAAGCTTCAGCAAACGCTGTGGTCATTAGATCTTCCTCCTCTTCCCCTTCAACTAACTAGCCTAAGCCATCCACGTCCCAAAGTGCCACCTGCCAATTCCAGTAGAGATACATACAATGACAGTATACTCCACTCAGAGAATCATACACGTCTGTGCTGGAAAAACTCATCAAACAGGGGGTCCTCAATCTCCCCCAAATCCGACCACCTCCACAATTTGATCCCTCACGCGCCATCTCTACGTGGTATAGGGAAAATGATCTCTACAACTACCACCGTGTTAAGGGACATGACATGAGAAACTGTAAAACCCTTAAAAACATAATCCAAGACATGCTTGAAAAGGGTGACCTCATCTTAGACAATCCCAATGCACCACCTAATCAGGGTATCGACATCTTCAAGCAACCATTCCCCAATCATCCACCAACTCAAAACAATGTCCAGACCTTGATTGACGACACTCATAAACACAACATTCAAACAGTCAATACGGTCTTGCCCTTCATTTCTAACCAACCTCAAGAGGTGAGTCCATCCATCAGTCCATCACATGTGGATGAACCTCTTTCTCCAGTTAGTTCTCCGTCAACCTCTCTCATCTTGGAGGACACCTCGACCTTACCAACACCTCCGGTTTCACCATCCTCCTTGCTACCCATGGAGGACCCAACCCTTCCTACTCCTCGACCGCAAGTGGAGGGCATAATCATCCCTGCCCTTTACCCGCTTGAGGAGCCTCATTCTCTAGTTTCTTCTCCACCCAGGGAAGAACCTGCCTCTCCTTCATCTCCAACCAAGGATGAACCTATCATGACTTCATCATGCCTTGGGACCGAGACTACCACACCTTTGATCCCACAATCGTCAACATCTTCTCAAGAACCCAAACCCCATTCAACATCTTCTCAGCGATTTTCCCAACTAGTGGAGAAAATCAGACTTCTCCCTTCAAGGAAAGTGGAACATCAAGTATTATGGGAGCATCTCAAAGCTCTTCATCATGCTCGTGCCCTCTCATCTCATGCAGCCAATCCTCCCATGGTGAAATCTCCCAAGACCCTTAACAAAAACCAGACTCCCGTTTCTAAACCTCAACCAACCCCATCAAAACCAAAACCTGCATCTACCCCATCTAAACCTATCAAGTCACTTGGCGTTCGCTTGTCTCTACCCTCACTCATCTGCAAGTGAAGGTGGACCTAGACCAGACCTCGACCAATAGTAGTCTTCAACCCAAGTCACAGAAGACTGCTAAACCACAGAGGTGAATGCCTCCTCCTCCATCACCATTGCCCTCCATTTTGGGCCCCCATCCTTCGACCCTGACTAGAGTCCTTCCCACTCTGACCTTTAATCAAAAATAGTTGCCTCCTTTGCTTCCTTTGCCTACCTCCAGTCTACCCTCTCTCAAAAAGGTGGTACCTCCCATGAACAAAGTGCCATCTCCACTTGTCACCGCACCGTCAACCCAAAAGGTGGTACGGAAGCCTCCTCTGACTCCACCCAAGCAAAAGTCACCAGTATTGCACACATCACCGAGCACGGACCCTTTAGTGGGCTCATACTCTCTGATATTACACCAACTTTTGTAGACTTCCAGCATAACCCTTCCACCCATCAGGCCTTTCCAACCCCTTAGGTCTAAGCCCTCCTGGTTTGATGACACGAAGATTTTCTTATACCATCGTACGCCAAGACATGATACCGAGACTTGCTATGCCTTCAAGGTTGTCATGCACTGCTATCTAGAGAAAGACACTCTTCTCTTTGAGGACACTCTCGACTGACCCCTGACTCCTTCTCATAACCCTCTAACCTCTTCAAACCCATCAACATCTCATCAACAGGTTACAACCCCTTTATCTCCTTCACCTCCTATCTTTGAAATCAATGCCATTCACATAACCACTAGGTCACAAAAGGACAAGGTGAAAGAAAAAGCCACCATTCCTTGGACCTACCCTTTCGTCAATCCACCTCTAGCGCCAAAGCCTAAAATTTCTATCCTTGGCGCGTCTCAACCCTCCTCTTCTTCTTCTTCTTCTGGACCAATCCATGACTCCATGTTGAAATAGCTTCACCAGACGCCTGTGAAGATGTCTCTCTATGACCTCATCCAAACCTTGCCTCAACATCGTCAAACCCTCATCAGAGCCCTGCAGGCAGTGGAGGTCCAACCCGAGGACCCCCAGCCACTTGCTGCCCTTGTCCACTCTTTAGCCCCTGTTGCCTCCATCACATTCAGTGATTTTGAGATTCCCACATCCAACACAAAAGATCAAGATGCCACCCTCTTCATCACTACCTAAGTTGATCAGACACACATTAAATGCATTATGATCGACAGAGGCACCAGCATCAACATTATCTCCACCCATGCCTTTGATCAGTTGGCTCTTCCCAAGAATTGTGTCTCCAAAACTGACGCAATCTTGCACTCCTTTAATGACACCACTGCCACGACCATTGGCACAGTCATCCTTCAAATCGGCGTTGGTCCACGCATAGTCTTGGAGCTCTTCTATATCATCAAAGGAGAGTTTTAATACAACATGTTGCTGGACCGACCCTGGATCCGTGCCATGGCCTGTGTCCCCTCCACCCTGCACCGTTGTGTGAAATTTGAGCATGATGGGTAAGTCCACACCATTCCCACTGACCCTTCACCCTTCAAAACTTGTAACACCACCTACCATCCAAATGACATCCTCACTCCTATCAAGCCATCAATCTTGGCACTGCCTCCATCCACGAAAGCTTCGACCAGTTCACAACAAGCAGTCGCCCTCACACCTCCCCTTCAAGCGACGACCATAGACCCCATGAAAGACATCTTCCAAAGACTTTCATTGGGGGAGTATCGCTTGCTAGCCTTAGACATGTTCCAAACTCCACAAGAGTATGGATGCCTTCATCACAGCCCTAGTTATGACCATCGAATTAGGATGATCATGCCTTATGGTCCTCCTCAGCTCTGAACCAACCTTGTCTATGGGGGGCTTGATCAAGCTCCTATTGATGGCAATCCTCTTTCTTCACCTCAACCTTTCACATCAGACTTCTCATTTCTTGGCAACCCTGCCTTTGCACACACTTACCTTTATAGGTGTGCATGGAAGGGTTTTGGTTTCGGACGCTATGAGCAAGGCTCCCATCAGCCTATTGAGCCACTCAACGATGATGATGCCAAGAAACAATATGGCCTAGGATATCACGACCCCACTCAGGACCCTGCAGACCTTTGTCCTGAACCAACCATTGACCAATCTCCTCCATGCTCGCCCATTCTTCCTCTTTCACCTATAGAGTCAGTGGTTTCCATTCCTCCTAGTTTTTTTTACATAAACACCATCCGCCTAGAACCCCTAACTTATTAGCTCAATGGGGTGTCTAGGTCTCTCCCTCTCATTTTTCCTAGCATGATAGAAGATGAGTCGGCGACCATTCACACTATCCACTGTGTTGACGATGATGCCATTCTTTCTTACATGGGTGTTGACGACTCTTTCATCCAGCACTCCCTCCCTTCTGAGACCCAGGTTATGTTAAATGAATCAACCATTGACATCAACCTTCCTTCTTTCGATGTTCCTTATGTCTTAAAGATTGGCCAATCTTTAGACGCTCAAGAGCAGCTTGACTATACCCAGTTCCTCTCTGACCATAGCAAGGCCTTTGCCTGGACTTACAGTGACATGCCTGGCATCGACCCCACCATTGTTACCCATAACATTGTCACCAAACCAGAGGCTAAGCCTATTAGGCAAAAGCTTTGAAAGATGCATCCTCACATTGCCCTCCTTGTCAAAGAGGAGCTTTAGTGCCTCCTTTTTGTCTCCTTCATCCAGCCCATCGATTATCTGTAGTGGGTCTCTAACATCATCCCAGTCACCAAGGCAACTAGGGGGATCCAAATCTACACAGACTATCATGACCTTAACTTAGCCTATCCCAAAGATGACTTTCCTCTTCCTAACATTGACCAGCTTGTTGATCTCATGGCCGGCCATGAGATGCTATCTCTCATGGACAGGTTTTCAAGATACAATCAAATCTTGATTGCTCCAGAAGATCAGCACAAGACCACTTTCATTACCCCATGGGGGACTTTCTGCTATCGAGTCATGCCTTTCGGCTTGAAGAATGCAGGTGCCACTTATCAGCGTGCCATGACCTACATTTTCCATGATCTCCTCCACAAAATCATGGAAGACTATGTGGATGACCTACTAGGCAAGTCCAAGCTTCATCATGACCATCTGACCATTCTCAAGATCATCTTCTCTCATCTTCTTTAATACAATGTTTGCCTTAACCCCAAGAAATGTGTCTTTGGGGTCCTCTCTGGTAAGCTTCTCGGCTTCATCATTTCTTTTCATGGCATCGAGATAGATCTCGCCAAGATTCACACTATCCTCAAAATGCTGCCCCTGACCAATCTCAAGCAGCTTCACAGTTTGCAAGAGAAGCTCTAGTCCATTCACCATTTCATCTCGCAGCTTTTTGACCACTGCCAACCTTTTCATCATCTCCTTAAGAAGGACGTCTCCTTTACATGGGATAAGGACTGTCAAGAGGCTTTTGAAGCCCTTAAACGCTATCTGGTCTCTCCACCAGTCCTCATTCCACCTAAAGATGACCAACCCTTCTACCTTTATATCTTAGCCACTAATCATTTGTTAGGTGCCATGATCGTGCATCGATATGAGCGTCACCATGAACAAGCAGTCTATTATATCAGCTGAACACTAGTCGACTATGAAACTCGATACACCCATACTGAGAAACTCTGTTTGGCATTAGTCTTTGCTGCTACCAAGCTTTGCCATTATCTTCTTAACCACAGGACCTTTGTCATCACCCACACTGACCCTCTCAAGTATATGCACTCCAAGCCATATCAGAATCAATGTATGGCTTAGTGGCTCATGCTGCTTGCTGAGTTTGACCTCAAATTCATCCAACAGAAATCTATCAAGGGGCAAACTATCGCTGACCAATTGGCAAATGCCCCTCTTCCTGAAAATCAACCTCCACAGTGTGAGTTTTCTAACAAATCTATCACCATGCTTTCCACCGATGACACCATCTATCAGATGACCATGTTCTTTTATGGCTCTAAATGTCAACTCGATGGGGGTGCCAGGGTCATTCTCATCCCACTCGAAGGGGAGCCCATGCCTCTATCTTTTAAGCTTGACTTTGATTGTACCAATAATATAGTCGAGTACGAGGCCTTAATTTTGGGACTTCAAACCACCCTCTCTCTCAGCATCAAGTCCATCAACATCTTTGGTGACTCGCAGCTCATTGTCAATTAGGTCAACGGTTCATACCTCTGTAAAAATGAAATTTTGCAAAGGTACAAAAACCGTACTGACATTCTCCTTGCATCTTTCGACCATTACCTCTTACAGACTGTTCCTTGATCCACGAATAAGTTTGCTAACACCATGGCTTCTCTCGCTTCGCATATCCCATCTTCCTCATCTGCATCCAAACTTTTTATCACGGTGCATTGTGTGCCATTGCCTTCCTATATCTCTCCTAACATTAATCATGTCAACACTATAGACTCTAGCCCACGAGATGATTGGTATAAGCAACTTGTAGACTTCTTATCTTTTTCTATCATTCCTCCCAACCTCTTTAGCAATGTTCAGTGAGCTTTTATCAAGCGTACCACTCACTATACCATGCTAGGGGGTCTTCTCTATAAGCAAGGCTTTGACGGCCTCCTTCTTCGCTGTCTCACCTCCACTGAAGCATCTCAAGCCATTAAGCAAGTCCACGATGGGATTTGTGGCAGACATTTCAGTGGGAATTTGGTTGCCAAGCGCATCCTTCGTTTGGGCTATTATTGGCCTACCCTTCATTAAGATTGTAGCGACTATGTCTGACGTTGCATCAAGTGTCAGTAGCACTCTAACTTGCTTCATCTCCCCAGCCACGCCTTACAAATTGCTCAATATTTTTGGCCTTTTTCTCAGTGGGGTTTAGATCTCATCAGTGAGATTAACCCCCACTCATCTCTTCATCATCAATCCATCATCACAGCCACTAAATATTTCACCAAGTGGGTGGAAGCCATTCCTCTCATCTCCACAAAATCTGACAAGATCGTTGACTTCATCAGCACCCACATCATCTGTTGTTTCGGTGTCCCTCATAAGATCATCACCGACAATGTCAAGTCCTTCAAAAACAAAACTTTACAAAAGCTATGCGACTCATTTGGCATCAAGCTCAGTTTCTCTTCGCCTTACTACCCACAAGCAAATGGGCAGGCCAAGGCTTCCAACAAAATTCTCACTAAAATTCTCATGAAGGTGGTCAACGACATAGGAAGGGACTGGCACATTCACATTCCCTTCACTTTATGGGCCTACTACACTAGCATCTGAACCTCTACAGGTGCTACCCCTTTCTCTCTCATGTACAAAACAAAGGCTGTCCTACCTCTCGAAGTACAGATCCTATCTCTCCACATTTCTCTACATGACATCCTTTTCAATGATGACTTTCATCAAGATCGCTTAGCTCAACTTGAGTTACTTGATGAGCACCGTCTTGTTGTCCTTAATCATCTCCATGTCTATCAAAATTGCATCAAGTGAGCCTATGACAAAAATCTACAAGAACAAGATTTCAATATCAAAGACCTCATCCTCAAAGAGAATCAGCATGTGACTAATATGGAGTGAAGTAAACAAGGCAAGTTTGCCCCTAATTGGCTTGGACCTTTCATCATCACACACAAGTATGGATCAAGGACTTATCATTCATCCTCTCTTGATGGATGACCAGAACCTGAGCCTCTTAATGTGTTGCATCTGCGACCGTTCTACTGCTAGTCGAGTACTCTTTCACTTGACATTTAACTTGAGCTCATCCCTTGAGCAATCCCCATCCTCTTAGTCCTAATTCCTTTCATCCTTATTCCTCTTAACAATTCCTTTATAACCCTTTTATAAAGTACGGATGCTTTGTCCTAATAAAAGGGGGCCTTTGAACTTCCATAGTCTTGTTCATGACTCAAATTTTTGTCAAAAATAAATCAAGATGTCAAATATCCATGATCACCATATCAATATCAAATTAAAAAGGTAGACTTCTCCCTCAAAGGACAGTTGTACTATCATTTCTATAGCTAATAGACTACTCCCTCGAAGGACAGCTATTCAAAAGCCCTTATATTAAGCAAAAATCTAGACCACTCCCTCGAAGGATGGCTATGACTAATCTGGCAATAAATAGCACTATCTTAAAAGCTCCCCGCATCAATCAGCTTCACAACTGACCACCAAGCACAACGACATCTCTATACAGGCTTCTCGCATTGATCAGTCTGCACCAAAAAAAAATGAGTCATGAACTTGACTTATAGTTGTCTCAGGGTCTCCCATAAAAATGGGCAAGGTTATCTCTGCTCTTAAAATAGGTTACCCTATTTCCTCCTATCCTAACACCTGCTCAAGGGACTTTGAGCTCACTTTAATGTCAAAGTGATTTGATTACCATTCTAACACAACATCTGGTCAACGACGTAATGCATGAATGGGGCTCTTAGTTCTAGCAACCCCTATCTATGCTGCCATTCTAGTCCTTGTCAATGAAAGGGCGATTATGCTTTTTACCTTTTTCACACTTTGGTCACATTATATCATTTATCACACTCAACTCAAACCACTCACCTAACCTATTCACACTAGTTTCTATGGAAACCAATGTACATGGAAACTCTCAACTACTCAATTTATGTTTAGCATAAACCATTACTTGCTGACACATAAATAGACTCACTTCATTTTTAGCATATGTCCATCACTTAATGTGGACAATTGCTAAGGGTGAACAACCTTTGCCTTCTTATCATCATTTCAATCATGTTCCCTCAGACATATAGATGTGCTAGACTATTCTCCTGACCAAGACCAACTCTCGACCTCTTTGTCTCTTAGCCTAAACTACATTGGTCTGAGGCCCCTTTCAATCAAGGCTATGTAGGCAGCACTTAGATGACACGACTGTCTTCTAGGGTTAGCTCGACCACCCTCATTTGTTCGTCTACCCAATGGAAAAAACCTATCCTCTTCTAACCTGTGACTTGACCTAGACCACAAGCAATCAACCACTTTGACTCTTCCTCCCTCTTTGGGAGAACTACATTGGCCTGAGGCCCTTAGGACAAGGGCTATGTAGGCAGCACCTAGTTGACATGGGGTCTTTTGGGGTTCGCTCGGCCATCCTCTGTGTCACTTTCTCTCAACACCCCCGCTGGCCCACAACAACTTCTGCAACCTCCAACCTGACTTCAACTCACTCCCTTTCTCACCCAATCTCACCCTGCCACCTCACACTGTTGCACTGGTCAACTTCAAGACTTATTCACCCAATCACTCCAGAGCTCCTTTTTTCACTTTAGCACAATCACAAATGACTTTTGGTGGGCTGCCAATCTGGTTTTGTCAGATTTGGCAAGCCGCTGATGTCAGCATCGGCGTGCCCTAGGGCACCGATGTCGACCGATTTTTGCTGCCATCGATCCATTTTGGCCACCGACGTCAATTTTCTAACTGACGTCAGTGGCCCTCAAACCTCCTTTTTCATCCCATTACCCCCTAATCATGCCCCCCATCAATCAGTTTTCCTAACCAATTGATCTTCGCCCCCTGGGGCACCCTTGTGTTCACTTTTGCCTTCGTCCATCGACCACCTAACCTTAGAGATCGCGACTATCTCCTCTAACCCCTTTCGAGACAACTCTGCCTTGGTTGTTTTGATTGCCTTTGCTACCTCACACCTAGTTGGCCAATTGTCACCTGACCCTCATGAGTATTGGATCACGAGCACGTTGATCCCTCATGCTTGTGCTTTTTTCATGTTTTCTAGGAGCACTTCCTACACCTGGGATACCTAGAACACGACGACCCATTGGAGCTATATCTTAGACCAAATGACCCAATCAGCTATGACTACATGCTGGGGCCCAGTTATTTTGATTCTAGCACTCCTCGACCCATTGACCATGATAATTTGACCTGCCTACCGCGTGGTGTGGTATACGTGTAATCTTGCCCTTTGCCACGTTCACACTCATTCTTGACCCTCTCTTCTCTCTATCAAATCGACACTCGATCTCTGGTTCCCTTCCCTCAACTCCTACTTTGAGGGGGGAACACCTCATCCCATACCTGGGGCAACCAACTCCTATTTTTGTCTTGCAGTTCGTCAAGAACAACCAACAAGACAAAAAGGGGCAAATGTAAACACCAAAATTGTGTCTACCCATTTGGTTGTCCTCCCCCTTGGTCCTCTTTGTCCATTCCTAACCCTCGTCCCCTACACCTCATCCCATACCTGGGGCAACCAACTCCTATTTTTGTCTTGCAGTTCGTCAAGAACAACCAACAAGACAAAAAGGGGCAAATGTAGACACCAAAATAATGTCTACCCATTTAGTTGTCCTCCCCCTTGGTCCTCTTTGTCCATTCCTAACCCTCATCCCCTCCATTATTAAATAAAACAATTAATTTAATTTAATTACCCCCTTTTGCCACCTCACCCCTTGTTAAAACCCTAATTACCTAAACACACCCCTAACACTTCCTCCTGCGCCCATAAACACTTCGACCATTTTTCTCCCCGACACTTTAACCTGGTAGTTGGGAAAATGGATAAAAGGCTATTTTTAGCCTTTTTCCTACCTTCCAGCCACTGACGTCGATCACCTGTCAACCAACATCAGTGATATTGTCGGTGTCAGTTCCCTTCATAATGGTATTTTGTCCGTTATTGGGTCCTCTCTCTTAGCTAGCCCGGCATCATCAATCATCAATCAATCTTTCAAACCAAGAACCCGAACATGAATCAGACCTCTCTGATATTCTCTCTCTGGCACCCACAGTAAGCTATAACAATAGCAAGGATTTTGCATCGGTCTTCTACACCAACAATAGGTATAAACATCAGCAGGCACTCCTTCAGCAAGACACAGGTATGTATTTTGTCTATGTTTTCATTATGTTCTCAGTTATTTGCTTCTGAATAATATCTCCCCCAGACTAGACTATCAACTAGACCACAGACCCGACCTGCCCTTCCCAGACCCTAGACCAGACTATCAACCAGACCACAGACCCAACCTGCTCTTCCTAGAGAGGCTAGAAGACCTCCTCTACCCTTCTGTCAATTTCATATTCTATCCATTTAACTCCCCTGCATCTCTGCATAGACTCTTAGACTACCCCCAACTAGACCCAGACCCCTTTCAGACCACTCTACACGACTCAAGACCTGTCCACAGACCACAGACTCATCCTGACTCTGTCTAAGACTACTACCCTGACCGACGATGGCCACAGAGACTATTGCCCCCACCGACGTCGGCATACATTAACAACTGACACCGGTAAGACCACCGACGCCGGTGACTGTGATTAGACCGCTAGCAGCATTTAGGTAAGCATTTGCTTCTATTTTTATTTCATTTTTTAATCATTTCAATCTTTTATCATTCTGCCTTTTATTAGACATTATTTTTATCAATTAGTGGGTTGACATCCCTTAAAGAAGTCTTTGTACTTCTGGGATCAAGCTTTTGCTTGACAACCCACCATCTCCTCATCTAACGCCTTCTTTGTCTTAGTTTCTTTCTCTTACAGGTGTCATCCTCCACAACTAAAGAGGAGTTCTCATGATGTCTAGATAACGGTGTGCACGACTTCATCTAGGTACATATAAGCCTTAGACCATATCTCTCAGTTTCTTACTTCTATCTTTTGAATGTAAAAAGTGAATATTGTATAGAAACACCATTCACCATGGAAGCAAGTAGAAATTGAGAGCATGCAAAAAAAATGCTATAGGCTTAAGGGGATGTGGCAAGTAGTCATGTAGGCATGGCCATAGTGATCCCAAGGAGATAACCACTTCCCTGACCCACCTTCCCTAATCATCAATAAAATTTGTAACCACCCTGATAATGGGTAAAACAAAGTAAAGAACCAAGCTATGAATATTTTTCCTATAAAAACATAGAATTATCATTGTAGGACCCTTTTTAACACAAAAATTATATAAAAATTGGCCCATCCTTGATTTTTCTACCTAGATTTTATGCATTTGAATGAATAATAGAGTTGATTTTACCTTCTCTTATCCCTTTATCTTATGTGAATTCATGGATTGTCAATATTATTTTGTGAATAAGTTTATTTCTCCTTGATTTGATGTAGTTTAGGTAGTGTTTGGCTATGGAGTGTCTCCCTTCTAAGTAATTTCTGAGTTCCCTACCTCCCTATAAAACACTTATGTAGAAGGGTTTTTATATTTTGATTTGTGTATGTTTTTAACTCTTTTATGTTCATTGTGTATGCTTAAGTGAGTAGATGGGTATCATAATATTCTAGTGTATCACCCCCTTTACTCTCAATTTCTTTATTTTTTACACACTTATTTTTCCTTCCAAGTGTAGTGGCATTAGTATTAGTCTTAGGTGATCCATGAGAGTAATTCAGCCCTCTCTAAAGGTTCACTCTAACCATAGGTGACCCACATCCATGGGGTGTTTCCATTATGTCAATTGGGTGAGGAGACATGAAACACCTCCTCAGAGGGTACAACTCAATGTGATAATAGTTTTTGGCATACTCAATGGGACCCTACATTCATACACTAGAGAATTATTAGTGTGATTTTTGGTACATCATCCTTTAGAGGTAGTTTATAAAAACATAAAGGAGACTCTGAGTCTACTTTAGTGGGTTTTATCAGCCTAAACATCCTTTTCAAGTAAAAATTTAAGTTCTTTTAGTATACTTGTCATTATAATCAATTTCCAATGTTTAAACCTCATGAAACATCTCTTATATGGTTGGTTTAGGTGGGATTCCAACTAATTTCCACCTCCCTATCATGAGTATTACCCTCCCCTTCATCATCAGTACTCCACCCAAGATTTACAACCTATTTATTAGCGTTTTGAGGATCCAAATTAGTCCTATGTATCTTCATGTGCTCTAAGTCATCCTCTTCATGCTCCCAATTTGTCTTATCTTATTAACATTCTCTAGAAATATAAATGGTTTTCCCTTGTGGGAAACCCTGTGACCAATCAACATGTGCACATGTAAGGAAATACATGGCTGCTAAGGTACATGAACCTAAATTTAAATCCAAACTTTTAATAGTTTACCACCCAAGTAAACTAATCTCTAAAAATACACCTCCTCATGAGCTTCAAGATTCTCAACCATGGAAGCCTTCCTAGATTAGACATCATGACTTTAATATGCCAAGTCTTGGTAAGTACACTCCTAAACAAGAAAAGAGAATGGTTACAAAAGCTAAAATAACCATATTCTAAGCTTCAAAATTTCCCTCTTTGAGAGAGCCTACACTTATGTAAAATCAATCCTTTATCCCTCATAATAACCCTCTCAAAACCCCATTCTACTACAATAAACTTAATAAAATTTTCAAACTCCCATCCCAAGTCAGCCTTCTTGTCCTATCACCATTTCACTCTTTTCAAGTGGATCTATTGTTTGGTGAACTAACTGGTTAGAAGGGCAAGAGAGGGGGTCTTTTAAGGAAAATAAGGAATATTTTGTTGTTTTTATCATTATTATTCCATGAAATATGATAATTTACACGTGTTTCAAGAATAGGTTGGTGTGATCAATTATAGTAGCAAAATAGTGATATAATGAGCAAGGATGGAGAGGAAGGAAATAGTCTTGATGAAGAAAGTCCAATTTTATCTAGTTAAGGCAATACTCAAGTTCATGGTGATGAGATACCTTCTTGGACACATGATATCTCATTTATCATGGGATGAGAATTGTAAAATCAATCTACTTTGCATGGGTTTGATATTGATGAAGATGAAATAGAGCTTGCAATCAAAGACATGACTTTTCATGACCAAGAGGAGTTGGAAGAAACTCCATGCTCAGTCCAAGATGTAAAAATATACGATATAAGACATAATTTGATCCTTATTAGTGATAATCCAATGAAAAATCATCTTCAATATGGCACGTTTCATCCTCTTGAATAAGGCTTGCTCTTTAATTCAAATTGGAGGCAAGAAAGCAGCCTTGAAAAGAGTAAGAAAGAATTGGAAGAAGATCTTTTTTGGGATAGACTAGAAGACTTATGCTCAAGCCTTAACACTAAGCTAACATCTCTTGAAGAAACAAATCATGATCATCATGAGTGAAAAGTTGAATAAGGTGTATTTCCAAGTGAATCACTAAGAGAGAAGATCACCTCAACTAGCAAGATCATGGAGTAATACAACACAAGCATGAGGATAACCATGATTGCTCAAGCTCTGGATTATCAAGAGGATATCCTATAAAATATCTATCCTAAGTGGAGGCTAAAAATGAGAAGACATTACCTATCATGTTTGATATAGAGTATGATATTAAGCATGAAGAAGGGAAGAATCAACCTAGCCATTCACTCCAAATTAGTTGTACTTCTAGTCAATTAAAGTGGGAGGTGAGTTTTTCTAATCCTTGAAGAAGCATATCACCAATTTATTGAGCACCCAATCCTTATATACCTTTGTTTGACTACCCTTAAATATTAAAAACATTCTAAGTTGATAATAAATCCCATTTATTTTGTACAACTAGTCAATGGCTTTGTTTAAGCAGCCTTCTAATTGGTTAGTTTAGGGTAGGTTAGACATTTTCATTTCCCTAAGTGTCTGTGTCCACATTGTAAATAGTTTTAAGTTATTTTTATGTTCCTCTAAGTTCTTATGGCATATTTTTTTTGTTTCCTTCTCTCTTTTTTTACACGCATTTTTAGTTTCATATTTGGCTTAGGGAGCAAGACTGAAAGTAGGGCAAAATTAGAGCTTTAAGGCAGATGGAATGGTGTTTGAAGGAGATCATAAAGCTTTGATAAATTTATGGAGTATATCAAAGATAAAACTTTAGAATATTTTCAAATTATTAATAATCAATTCTTAATTTATTTATTTAGTGTTTGGCTAAGCAGGTTGTAGCTATCTTATATTTTTAGAATATGAGAAGTTCAAATGTTTCTATGACTCTATGCCTAATAGATTGCATAAAGGCTACTCGATTTGTGCTTAGTAGGAAATCATATTGTAGAGGTCACTATAATGTTGACTTTTTTATTCACCATGAAGGATTAGAATCCATTTTTAGTCTATTACTTCAAGATTTTAGTAGTCATGTAAAGGTTTCAAGGTTTGATCTAGTTTCAAGAAAATGGTTATCTTACAAGAAAAATCAATACTTCGCAAGTTTCACTTCAAAAATTTTGTAAAGTTTGGTATTTATATTTTGTATAAGGGAAATATTCTTCACATATTTTACAAATTAGTTAGATAAATTATCATGAACAAATTTTTTAATGACTTTATGAGAAATGACTAAGTCTTTTTCTTTTAGAAAAATGTTGTGCAGCAAAACTAGTTAGAACTTTTATTCTAGACAAAAGTTTTGAACACCAAGTTATGTTGTGATTTCTACATGAAGAGTAAATGTTTTGAAACTTATTTTATTCTTTGAAATTTTATTGGAACAACATTTAATGTTTCCACTCAGCAGGACTTAACCATTTTTATTCAAAAGTTGTTTGATGGGTCAAGAAAGTGCTTCAACATTTAGCCATTTTAGGGTTCTTTTATCTCTCAATGATGGTTTCAAGAGGTGATGAGATCAAATTTTATGGACCTCCAATGATGTTTTGATGGCTTACCAATTTTTCAATTGCATTAGGACTCTAATCCAATTGAATGGTCCTAGGTGACAATCATTTGTATCTCTCGATAGCATGTACCTCTTTCAAAATACTTTTGGTACTTAGTCGATTTTGTAAAAGTTTATCTAGTGCCACATGTTGATCTCCCAATGGTTTTGGACCATTTTTAAATTTATTTAAACACTTATTTGATTTTCATGAAGTTTCCCAGTAATATCCATGTCAACGAAGTAGCTGGTAAGTAGGTTAGCAAGATGCTTCCACATGTCATAATCTTAGTGACCCAGAGTCCTAGAACTATCTATACAAGTTCAAAACCCTCTAGGATAGTAGGTTAGTGGGATGATGCCACATGGAATAATCCTACTAATCCACTCTCTTAAATTTTTTATGTAGCCTAGATGATGTCATAGGCCTAGGCTAGTATGTGAGTAGAATGACACCACATGGTATAATTATTCTACTCCACATCCCCAAGGTGCTCTATGTAAATATAGAAGTATGTCAAGGTAGTGGGTGTGAAATATGTTTCCATGTGGTGAAATATTTCTTCACCATGAGATAATATTCAACTTTTTACTCAAAGCCCCAAGTTGAGAAATTAAAGAGCGAAAAAGATCCATGTGTGAAAATTTTCAAAATTTGTTAGAGGTCAAGAACCAATCAATACTGACATGATATTAAAAGTGTCAAACCTGGGGACTAATCATAAAATGCCATGTGGCCTATGGTTAGAGTTTTTAGGATCTAGATTTGATGGGATTCCTATGTTATTAGAGATGTCAATCTCTTAGACCTGATAGAGATGTTAGATCATGGGAGAGCTTGACTTACTAGACTATGACATGTAGAAATGATTGAAACTAAAGACATAAAAGGGTTGGGAGAGTGAGAAAAACCAAATATCCATGAAAATGGTGAAAACAAATAGAAGATCTAAAGCTCATGGAAGTCAAGAGAGAAGCCACATGGTATGGGCCCCATAGAGGCAAATCCAATTGAGCACAGAGCACTAAGGAAGTGACACATGGTAGAATATGAGCCAAGATCATGATAAATTAGGCTAAAGGGGATGTCAAGAGTAGTGACATAAATCCCATGGCAAATAAAAGACTGTGACATGGCATTTGGATATGAACCCAAGCTAGGTCTTCAAATTAGAATAATCTACTACATGTTGAAAGACAGCCCAAGGAGGAATATACTTGGAGAATCATAAAAGTCCATGATGAGTCTGATGTCGACACATGGATGGAGCCCACAACTAAAGCTTTCATTGGCATCTACATTGGCACTGGCTGAGGCAAATTCGATGGCCCATCTTACCCATTCAAATGTCAAATTCATGAGTAGACAATGTAACTACATTTATTCACATAATTAGTGGAAAATGGAGTGGCCTAGTATGCAAATCATGTCACATCTTAACTCTAATTATAAAATTAGTGAGAGGTTAATGGAATATGGCCCCATTCATCATGAAATCAAGTGGAAATGGAAAGAATGTATAAGAGAAGCTACATGATTAATATGATGTGGTAGGCGGTCTTGCAGGTTTGGCCACGGTGACCCTAAGGATATTCCCACTTCTTTGAATTCCCTTACCTAATCATCATTGAAATTTGTTACTACCTCGAGTAGTGTGTAAAATTAAGTAAAGACCCAAGCTATGAATATTTTGCCTGTAAAAATAAGCATACTTATCATTATAGGTAGACCCTTTTTAGTATAGAAATTAGCCCATCGTTGATCCCTCTACCTTTATTTTATGCCTTTGAACTAATAATAGATTTGATTTTACCTTCTCATAGCATAGTATCTTATGTGAATTCATGTATTATTGATCTTAACTTGGGAACAAGTTAATTTTTCCTTGATTTTATGTAGTTCAAATGTTGTTTAGCTTTAGAGTGTCTCCCTTCTAAGTGGTTTCTTAAGTTCCCTACCTCCCTATAAAACACTTATGTAGAAATGTTTTTAGACTATGATTTGTGCATGTTGTTAACTCTTTTATGCTCATTATGTATGCTTAAGAAAATAGAGGGTATCAAAATATTATGGTGGATCACCTCTTTTGATTTTAGTTTCTTTATTTTTATGCACTCCTCCTTTTTCCTTATAAGTGTAGTGGTGTTAGTGTTAATCTTAGGTGATCCATCAGGGGAAGCCAACCCTCTCTGTAGGTTCATTCTGACTATAGGTGACCCATAGTCATGGGGTATTCTCATTATGTAGATCAAGTGAGGAGATGTGAAACACCTCCTTAGAGGGTATAACTCAATGTGACAATATTAAATCCTTCATAGCCTCATGTACAAGTTTAAATTGCTCCTTTTTATCCCTCTACTAAGCTTACCCCTCACATAGTTCCCCAATCCTCCTTTTCCATCACATGGGGACCCTAAAGATTCAAATTTAACTAGTTAATTTCATCATTCTTATTGAAAACACCCCTCCTAGGAGATATTGGTCCTCACATCCACATGAATCATGACTAGTGGTGAGCCCAATTATTCCCCTAGGCTTCCCCATTTGTGTTTCCTCATTTTACTCTCCTACTTCCTCCACTTCCACTCCTTTTCTCCATCCTTCCTTGCACTTCATCTCTCCCTCCTCCTCCAAGGCCTCCACCTTCCACTTTAGTTGTTTTCACCCCTTCTATTCATCATTAAAATACCTTGGGAACATTTATGAGATTAGGTTGGGTCAAAGCCATCGAGACATTAGGAGCACAAAGACTATAAATAGTCTACCTTGGATATCTAGATGTTTAGTGGTAGTTTAAAAATGCCTCTAAGAGCATGAAAAGGGTTCTCACATAGACATTCACTCAAGATGGGAACCCTATGGTAAGATATATTCTCCCTCACTAAAATGAGGAAACCTAGTGGAGGAAATAAAGTAGCCAAAGACCCAGTATCTATACTTTGAACCACCCATGACCTCATCAAAAAAATCATAGAATATATGAAGGAGAATGTGAAAGTACTCATAGCATTAGTGAAGAGAATTTTTATTACAAAATTAATTATAAAAATGAAAGAGACCCTTGTTCAACTCTTCACAACCCTTAGGGAAGTGGTCAGAACACTAACCATGAATAAAGAGATCCTACAGTGCAGGCAAGCATAGTATTGGAAAGAAACACTCATATGGACACCAAATGTAAAAGTCTCATGGTGATTCTCCATGAGGGCATGTTATTAGAGCTTAAGCTCATGCCTCTCTTAGACTTGAATTTATATCATATTTATCTTGGGAACATGAGAGCCTTGATTGAGGAGTGGTTAGCTATGGTGTATAAATTTGTAGATCCTCTAAAAGATGGCAAGTAATGGATATTGACTTACTTCAAGGAGGTCAACATCATAGTATTATTCCATCTAGATGGCACATTGCTGGATAGAGGATAATTTGAGGTCTACCTAGATAAATTTGACCAAGTCATGAGAATAAAGGGGGGAAAGGCCAAGAAGGTTGGGGCCAATGCAATTTTGGAGCTCTTGATCCAATCCAAGGTGATTATTATCTAGGTGTCCAAGGTAAAAGTCTCCCTCAAGGCCCCACTCTAAGTGTATAAATGGTTGCTAGCCTAATTTGGGGTGATTTTTTAAGATCCTCTCCTGAATCTAGCCAAGTTGGTTTGAAAGTTTGACTTAGTAAAAACCATGTTGGAAACTGAGGAGGCACATCCCAAGTAGTTGAGGAGTGGTCCCCATCTAATTTCTTCATGATTTGTCTCTAGTAGGCCCTAGTGATTCATTCCTATCTATTTTAGGATATGAGATATTTTCTAATATAATTTAGTTATAACCATTTTAGGCCATGATGGCCTAGAGTTATATTTTGTGTGTTTAACCCTAAATTTATCTAGATTGGGGTTATCCAGATTTAAAGCGGTAGAGAAAGTCTAGGTCACAAGGTTGATAAACTATCTCTAAAGAAGGACAATTAGATGCTAAACTCAGATATAACATATGTTAAATTCATTAGAATAAGATAAGATAAAAATATTAAGTATAACTATGATAGATATGGAAATTACATATAAGTAATGTACTTGATTGGTTTTGATGCTAATGTAGTTAAAGATATGGAATAGGTAGGAAGCATATTGGGAGATGATTTTGGATTACTCATAAGATTATGGATTGAGTGTTTATGTAGCTTTAGACACTATTTTTAGCCTTGAATGGCTGCATTGATGTTATTGTTATTGTATGCAATCATAATTGCATGATGTACATGAATTAATCCTAGATCAGAGAAGATTGATCACACCTACACTTCCAATTGGGTATACACTTGTTAAGTTGGAACATGACCAATATGGGGATCTACTAGACCTAATTAGGGGATCATTTGTCACACCATATCATGCTAGAAAGGGTTCCAAAGCCTACAGTCTAACACAATCACACAACAACCTTAAAAGAGTCCTATGATTTGATATTTCACTTATGCTAACAAACAAAAAAGTAAACTATTATAATAATAAGAAAAGTAAACTAATCCAATGTGTATTAAAGCTTGTGGCATAAATTGGGGGTTAGAAAAAAACAAGTAAACAATAACTAAAATAAACATGCATAGGATACATATACTCATGTCAATGTATACAAAATCCTAATACATGGAAGAGAAGAATACATACTACATTATCTATCTACTCTTACAAAGGAAAAATAAAGTTTAGAATACTTACCTTTAAATATGAACCTATCAAGCCTCAATCTCTCCCTTGGCTAAGGTGCTTCATAAAATATTGTTGTGGTTGTAAGGATAACCAAGATAAACTAGCTCTAGGCTACATGACCTAGCTAAGCATCCAAAAGACTTATCCACAAGATAAGGTTGGAGCTCCAAAGAAATTATTGAACCCTAAATATTTATTCCTCAAGTAGAATAGTCAATAAGTAGATGTCCATTCACACTTCTTTACTTAATTCTTATGTTCTTATGAAATGGTGGGAATCGACCTCATATATATAGTGGTAACTTACCTAAAAATGTTTGGACATGTCAATTGTGCTAGGTTGATTAGGTTGACCTAATATATTTTCAAGCTAACTCACTAAGTCTATGCTAGGTCAGTCGAGAGGCTAAGAAACCAAAAGAGCTAAAGTGTCCCCAAAACACACTAGGTTGACTAGGTCAACCTAGTTTGTTGATCAGGAAGACTAAAAATCCATATGGCCAACCTAGTTTGTTGAATAGAAATAAAAGTAGATAAAGCAAGGAAAAGAGGGATAAAGCATGGAAAATGATAGGAATGGTTAGGCAAGAGAGAACTAAGCTTAAGGTTTAAGGTTTTAGGAGACAAGTGTGTATATGACAAGTGTAAAAATAATAACAATCTTATGAAGCACCGATGATCTACCCCTTAAAGCATACACTCAGAGAGATTGAGACTCGATAGGTTCCTATAAGATATGAAGTGTCAGTAATCAATAAAAGTTTTGAAAATATTATTTGTATACATATGCCCCAGTCGAAGCTCATCACATATCACGTAAGTGCAACACAAGATGGTGCTTTGGAGATAGAATATGATAACACATAACATTGATGCTAAGTAAAGTGCAGTAACAAGCAAATAAGATAAATTAAAAGACATAATTGAAAAACACATACCCTTAACTTACCTTAGTTTCATAGATAAATAAGTATATGGAAATAAATTGAAGGCATCTAATGTAAAGCACATCAGGTGAACCTATAGAATTTAGTGCCAAAAATCAAAAAAATTGGAAGATAAGCATATGATAGTTAGTAGGGACATATATTTTTAGTAAAATTTGAAAAATTAGTATTGTTAAGGCAAGGTTTATATTATTTAAGGCAAATGAATGACAAAAAGGATGGCAAATAAATGACAAATGATAGAAAATAAATGACAAATAATGGAAAATGAATGACAAATGATTGGAAAATAAATGATAAATGACAAGAAATAAATGAAAAATGATTGGAAAACATGATAAATCACATTAGAAAATATGTAAAACGTAAATGGCAAAAAGGAATGTAAAACATAAATGATAAATGAAATATCAATGCAAGAAAATCTAACAAAGATATGTAAGAAATTAAAAAGTAAGCTTATGTAAGATAGGCAAAAGAAAAACATAAAGAAAAATATGAAAGAATGTCGAATGAAATATAATTTAAGATGTAAGACAAACATGAATAAGGCATACATAAAGAGAAACATGTAATAATGGAAAAAGGGTGCGAACTCAATTGTCCACAATAGAAGGGTAGTACAATAATGAAAAATGAAATAAAAGAGTGATCCATAGTTACTAAAACATGTTGTTTCTATTCTAAGGATAGATAAAATTTAAACAAAGTAATTTTAGCATGTTTTTTAAGGGGTGAAGAACAAGGAATAAGAGAAGATGGAAAATAGATTTGGAATCACAATTTGCTGTCAAGGGGGGAAATGAAATGGGTAGAGGGGAGAATGAAGGAAAAACCAAGGTAGAGATAACTTTTTATCAAAGTCAAGACACTCAAATTTGGTTTATTAAAATAAGATGACTATCAACCTTAAGGAATCTAAATAACTTCTCTTAGCTACATAATTCTTGGGTTAACAAATGGAGTATATAGATCATCTCATGAAGGATATATGCATTAAAAGGAAAATAGACCTGCCTCCCCATGACATGTTCCCCATTATTTAAGACCCCTTATAGATCTATCAATCTACTATGAAGATTAGGTACTTTCATGAGAAATCAGGTAGCACCATAGATTTTTTTTAAATCCTTTATTCCAATCTACTAGATTACCACACTCCAAAGGACTTTGGCTCTATGTGAAGTTGACTGTGGAGTTTGAGATTTGATTGGAGATAGGATATGTGCTTGTAATCATGTCTTTTGGTGTGATTTTGAATTTTGAGGCTTTTATGTTTCCTTTTAGATATCATTGCCTTTTGTTTCAAATGATTTGGCTTTTAACTTTCTTTTTATGGTTTTTTTAAGATTCCTCCTTCATATGGATTTGGAAGATCAAACAGGGGTACTAAAGATGACTTTCATTTGAAAACTTTAGAAAAGATTGCTAAGAGAGAGAAACTTTAAAGAGCATGGGGTCTAAGAGTCTCATAAATATAGGTGAAATAAAAGTGTTATCTCAGCTTTGACCTTGTTTTATCCATGTGGAGGTGAGAGAAAGGGGAAATCAAGAGGAATGACACATGAAACAAATTTGAATTTATTCAAATTAGAAAAATGTGATAAAGGGAAAAAAGGGATACAATGACAGTAAAGTGTGGTTCCTTATCATAAGAATGAGGTAAATGGAGGAAAACATGCTAACATAGATTGTTTCTGCAAATTCCATCTAGAAAAATAAAAAAAGATAATGTCTAATAACAAAGATCACAAAGAACATGAAAAGATTGTAATTTTATGAGGAGGGTCATGTCCTATCCATGGTCTTATAAAGAAACTCATAAAGGAGAAACCCATGAGGGTACTAATAAGCAAGAGAAAAGCAAAAGTGAGGGATCCTTTATACAAAGAGCTTCATAAAGGAAAAACCCAAAGGATGTCAAAATAGCATTGGCAAGCAGTAATAATGAAAAGGGAAAATAAGTAAAATATGGTAATTTTGTGAGGGATGTTGGGCCCTATCCACGGTCTTATGAAGCAACTCACAAAAGAGAAACCCTTGAGGGTGACAAAAGAGATATGTCAAAAGAAAAAGAAGATTATGGTACATCAAGAGGTAAATGTTAAAGAAAGGGACAAAATGATCCTGAAGCTACCACGGCAAAGATTGACATAAAAATTACAAATAAAATAAATATATGAGGACAAGAATGAAAGCAAATGTCAAATGTCATGTGTAAGATAACCAAAGAACTTAAAGTAAAATAATGATGTTTAGGAAAGTGAAAGTGAAATTAAAAGTAAGAAAGAAATGCACAAAAACAAATAAACATGAGACAAAAAGAATAAGTAAAATCTATGCTAACATCTATATCAAAGATGAGCATGTGAGAGAGAAGCCTATAAGTCTCAGAAGGTTTCTTGAAGTTATATGTGTTTGTTGTTATGTATTGGAGAAGAAGAGTGGGCATTATAAGATGCCACAATGGGTAAGTAGATTCAAGGATGGGCATTACAAGATGCCCCAAAGTCTGAATGGATATATGGATGGGCATTGCAAGATTCCCACAAAATCTAAAGGGACATGTGGATGAGCATCATAAGATGCCCAAAAGTATGAGTTGGAATGAGGTGATATTGAACCATTATAATGATTTTCATTAGATTGATAGGTGCATTTGGAAATACGTAAATGTGTTGGTTTGTTAGATTTTGAAGAGGTTAATTGTGACATATGATGTGTAGGAGAGGTATGAGGAGATAAAAGAGGTAAAGGAGGACCATGTATGATATGCTTTGGAGTAGGCATTTAAAATAGGTATTCTTTTGGTTCATGTGGCCTAAGAGGTTGAAGTTCAATGGATTCCATAACATGTTTAAAGTTTTTCATGTTAGTTATCCTTTCCTTATTGGTGTAGGAAGAAGGATCAATTATTGTTTGAAAAAAATTAGAAAATGAGGTATAGGTATGGAATGATTATTTTTTATCATTAGTTAGTTGATATTGATGTGATTATGGTTTTTGAGATTTAATTTGAGAAGCTTGAAGATAATCTTGATAACATTATTTAGAGAGAGTATCAAGATTGAAATGTGGACCAAGCAAGAAATAAATAAGAAATTAGTGAAGATCATAGCAAGACTCATGAAAATGACCTATAGTAGCATGCCACCAATAAAATTTATCTAGATTGTACTATTCTAGAAAAGGTTTGGAAGGATCAAAGCTTATGAGTTTAAAAGGTGGCAATTTCATCATAAGTTATTCTATACTCAAGGGAGGGTGGTTTGGGTTAAAATTAGTTGAATTAGATGCTCCATGTTGAGTTTGGGGAGACTTAGATGAATCAATGGTATGAGAAAAATATTGGAAAAAAAATTTAGTAGTTGTTTGAGGTGTGTTCAAAATTGAGTCATAAGAAAGTCTTGTCTTTTTTATTGGTTTAAGGCTTCTTTTAAAGTTTTTGATGAAAAAAATTGAACCTTGTATTGAAGAGGAGGTTTAAGATCAATGACAAATAATTTTAGAAGAGTGTCATCATTCATGTTATGATCCACTTTATGGGAAAGAGACTTCCATAGCTTGATGAAGGTATGAGTAGATTCATTAAGAAGTTGTTTGGCATTGATAAAATGAATAAGATATTTTTAGGAAGGTTATCATGTTGGGATTCCCTCACTAGAGCATTGACTAAATCCTCTTGTTGTGAGATGAACTGTCTCGAAAGTTTGGTTGTACCATTCAAGTGCATCACCAACAAAGGTTTTAGCTAAGATATTGGTGGTAGCAAAGGTGTTATTTTGGATCCATTCCTTATAGAGATTACCAAAAGAATTAAGAAAGATAGTATGGTCCTTAGTCCCATTATATGTGATATTTAGAGAAATTTTTCCAATATCTATGGATGCAATGAATCAGGCCAAAGGTTCATTTTGAAGATGTTGAAACATTCTATTATTCATTAGAGGTTGAGGGATGATATTCCCATTGGAATATATAAGAGGTAGGAGATAATATTTGGATTTGGTTGAGACATGATGACTTGAGGTGGTTGACTAATCATGTTGCATAAATGTTGTTGCATGTTCATCATTTGAGATTGATTGTTTGTTTGCATGATGTTCATTTGTTGAATAACTTGTGTAAGAAGTTGATTTGTATCAATAAGTGAATTGGTGATTTTAGGAGGGTTTTTAGTGTTGATAGGAAGATGATTTCTAGTATTAGTGGGAGGAAGATTCTTAACATTGGTGTTAATTATCTTAAGTGCGGTAGAAGAAGGAAGCTTAGTCAAGCTACCATTCTTGTGAGGAGTATAGATAGTGTTATCATCAAGGTTTTTAAAAAATTGGGAACCATCTAGATTTTCAATTTGATTGGTATAATGTGATGAAGGATTCCAATGTTGGTATTAGGATGAGGATTATGACAAAAGATCTCAAGTACTTTGCATTATGTAGTGAGTGGTTTTGGTTTACGAGAAGGTAAAGGAAAAAATTGGATAGTTTCATCAAAAGTAATGAAATAAGTGACATCATTATCCAAGTCCTTAATTATGAAATGTTATTGACTAAGGAAAGGATGCAGAGATGTCATCATGATGAAACAAGACTAGATAACCACACAAGGAGAATAGGAAATTATAGAAAATAGTATAGGATAGATTGAGTTGACCTAGCATAAAAATAGGGATTAAAAAACTATACTGGGTTGACCAGGTCAACCTAGTATAGTGAATATAAGTTAGTATAAAAAAATAAAAGGGCTACAGATAGTACTATGTCAACCAGGTTGACCTAGTACAGTGGACAGAGGTTGAAAAAAGACATTAGGTCAACAGGGTTGACCTAGTATAGCAGGCAGGGGCTAATTTCTTATTTTGCCTATATCTTTAATTCTACTTATCTATTTTTCAAACCATAAAATGTGTTGGATTAATGATGACATAAGGAATATGATAAAGTTTATATAAATTTATGAAAGAACATAGAATTAGGTCAACCAAGTTAACCTAGTTGACTATGTTAGAGTAGTTTTAAAGACTACAAACTATGAAAGGAAAGTACAAAATAGAAAGATAAAAATGAATAAAAACTCACCTAATGGTTCAAAGATGGAAATTAAGGATATTAGTAATTAGGAACCTCAAAGAAAATTGATCCAACACCTACAAACTAGGTGAATCTGGTTGACCAAGTAATACAAAAACATGCTGAAAAATTGTTGAAAATGTACTAGGTCGACCTATTCAACCTAATTGGTTGGACTGGAAGTACATAAATGCACTAAGTTAAGCTGGTCAACCTAGTAGTCTAGAAACTTGAAAACCTATGTACATAGATAAATATCTAGGTTGACATAATCAATCTAGTAGGTCAAAATATATGATAAAAATAAATGAAAGAAAAGTGAACAAATCTTGCAAGGGTTTGATTCACATCAGGTTCACCAAAATGTATGTAATCAAAATCACATGATGTACATGAATTAATCCTAGATTGGATAAGATAGATCATACCTACACTTCTGATTGGGTATACACTTGTTAAGCAGGATCATGACTAATATGGGGATCTGCTAAACCTGATTAGGGGATCACTTGTATCACTTGTCACAACATATCATGATAAGAAGGGTTCCAAAGCCTATAGTCTAACATAATTACACATAAACCCTAAAAGAGTCATATGATTTGATATTTCACTTATGCTAACAAATAAGAAAGTAAATTATTCTAATAAAAAGAAAAGTAAACTAATCTAGTGCACACCAAAGCTTGTGGAACAAAGTGGGGGTTAGAACAAAACAAGTAAATAATTACTAAACTAAACATGCATAGGATACTATACTCACATCAATATATATGGAATCTTAATACATAGAAGAGAAGAATACATACTTCATTATCTATCTACTCTTACAAAGGAGAAATAAAGTTAGGAATACTTACCTTTAAAGATGAACCTGTCGAGCCTCAATTTCTCCCTCGGCCAAGGTGCTTCACAAGAGATTGTTGTGATCATAAGGATAACCAAGATAAACCATCTCTAGGATACATGACCTACCTAAGCATCCAAAATACTTCTCCACGAGATAAGATCAAAGCTCTAATGAAAGTATTGAACCCTAAAACATTAATCCTTAAGTAGAATGGTCAATAAGTAGATGTTTGTTCACATTTCTTCACTTAATTATTTTATTCGTATGAAATGGTGGAAAATGACATTGTATATATAGTGGTAACCTACCTAAATAAATTTGGACATGTCAGTTATACTAGGTCAACTAGGCTGACCTGGTACATTTTTAGGCTAACTCACTAAGTTTATGCTAGGTTGATCGAGAGGCTAAGAAACCAAAAGAGATAAAGTGTTCCTAAAACACACTAAGTTGACTAGGTCAACCTAGTTTGCTGATTAGGAAGCTTAAAAATACATATGGCTGACCTAGTTTGTTGAACAAAAATAAGGGAGATAAAGTAAGGAAAAGAGGGATAAAGCATGGTATATGATAGGATTGGTTAGGCAAGAGAGAAATAATATTAGGGTTCAAGGTTTTAGGAGATAAGTGTGTAGATGGCAAGTGGAAAAAAGAACAACAATATTAAAAAGCATCGATGGTCTACCCACCCCTTTTTTGGTGTACCCCTTAAGGTATGTACTCAGAGAGATTGAAACACGATAAGTTCCTACAAGATATAAAGCATCAGTAATCAATAAAAGTTTTGAAAATATTATGTGTATACAATTAGAACCTAATATAGGTATCCTATATGGAATATATATTTTAAAAAAAGATGACCACCTGGATGCTTCTAGTTTTATCTTTACCTTCACTTTGGTGCATTCAAATATGGGTCATGGACTATCACTCCATATGAAATTGTAAAACCCTAGTTCTTCATCTTATAGTGGCCTTGGGGGCAATGGGTTAGTGGTAACATGGTGTCAAGCTGACCTGAAAGACCCTTCTATCAATTAGTGTTGCCTACATAGCTAATACTTCAAAAAGGGACTCGATCTGATATTGTTCTCCCCTACGTGTTGGATTATGTGTGAATCATGCAATATGTGGAAAGAAAGTACAATAGTGACCTAGCTTGTAACTTGTAAAATATAGATATTAAGTTGCTCCTTTAGTACTTTAGACCTGTGTATGTGTTGTCCCTATGATTGATATGTAAATATGAGAAAAAATAGAAGGTTTGCTTTATCGAGTGTTTGATTGAATGCTTTGATAAGTTACCTTAGGTATTTTCTAAATGTAGTTAGGTGAGGAATGAATGAGGGTTGAACTTGTATTTACATCAATCTATTTGGATAAGTAACTCATAATAAATCACTTAGGCTGACCATTAAGATATGTTTCTATAGAGTAAAAAATACTCTACATTTTATTTTGATTTTTAGTTGCGCGATCCAAATTTTGTCCCCGCACACTTTGGTTCGAGACGGAGAAGTTTTGACTCAAAGCATATGGGCTTAGATTTATTTTTGCCTCAATTTTGTCTACAGTGTCAAAATCAAGCCAAAGCTACCAAGTGTCTTCGGCTGAGGCACCTTTCATAATTTCTAGAAGTTGGTCGAGACACGCCACATGTCTCATAGTAACTCAACGGAGTGCAACAAGTGTCAGCATCTGCATCTCATGTTTATTATACATCTCAAAAGCTTCTTTTCAATAAAGATTTTATCATAATCAAGTGAAAGGTGCTAGGTGGAAATCATGAAAGGTTTCAATATGCTTTTCTAAAAGCATTGAAAGATTCCATGTGTCAACATCTGAATTATCTTCATTTTGTTTCATTGATAAGTAAAGATGGTGGTGGGTCTTGGGTTATATTTCTGAGGCAAGTGGAAGCTGCCAAGCATTGCCATCTATGTAAAGATGAAATAAGGCCTGAATGTTTCTATAATAGAGATAGAGTGACATGGAGGCTCCCAAGTGTCACCTTTTGTAGGATTATCTAAGGGTAGCTAAATGCAATGGAGACCACCACATGTCCCTGGCTAAAGATGTGTGGAAAGCGCCACCTATCCTTATCCCCTTTTTGAATTTTCTAGGGTGAGAAACACTATGGGTATTATTTTTTGTTAAGTTTTTAAAGTTTTGAAGAAGCAAATTGTGACAGGTGTCAAAGGTGGAACACTCCTGAGCAAAGACACAAAGAGAGTATAAGTTACGTGGAAAGTGTTGTGTGCCTTCGGTAAGTGTTGTGAAACATGCCAAGTGTCATTTTTTGGTGTCTTCTAAATAATAAGAAGGTTTTCAAGTATGAAAGAAGGAATCAGCCAAGTGTCCTCTCCCGTTTGAAAGTGGGAAGCGTCTTGGCTATCTATTTCAGCCAATGAACTCGTAGGAAGACAGAACATTTCAGATCTAAGAAATATCTTCTGTTAGACACTTCCAGTTCAATTAGATTTCAGTTAGGCCATTAGATTGGGAATGTGTAGACAATCTAGAGCTAGTCCAATGCTATAAATAGGGGTGCAGAGATCACTAGAAAGGGAATGAGAAGATAGAATTTTCTATGAGAAATTATTGTCAAGAGTTTTTAGACTTTTTTGGTTGTGATCAGGAATATCATTTGCCTTTTTTCTATTTTCTTGAGTTAGAAATTTTATGTAATTGTGCATGTTTCTGTGCCTTTTATGTGACTGGAGAATTAATAAGAAAATTGAGTTATGTGCCTTTGTTGATATTTTTCTCTATCACTGCAAATTAGTCTAAGTTGTGAGCCTCTATTTCTATTGTTTTCTATCTTTTACATTGATCATGCCTTGTTCTCTCTTTAATGTAATTGAATCTTACATATAGCTTCACTGTGCTTAAGGGTTGAATTAAATTTAAGTGCATCACCATAGTTAGAGTTTATTTAGTTGCACTTGTGTTTCTATTTAATTCCTATCCCTTTTCCCATTATACCCTTGATATAAAGAAGAACCAGCTTCTTTAAAATCTGGAGGTTATTTCAGGTTACAAGTCCCACATTCTTAAAACTTCCCATTGTTGGTATTAGAAATAGTGTAATTTCAATCATCAACAATTTTTGGCACGCCTGGTGAGACACCATCTTGAAGTTTCTTTCAAGACCATATGAACCAGAGAGTTACAAGGAGTCAGAGCTATGGACCAATGACAAGATCTCAATCTACTATAAATCTAGGTATTATTTTTCCACCATTGGTAACTAGTCCTAGATGAAGAGTTAATCAATTTATACCAATACCAAGAGTAAATATGGGAGCTCCTATACCCCTAAGGAATTATGCAAGTTAGAACACTGGCAGTCCTTTGATCCTACCAATACCACCAGCCACTTGGGACCCTATTCCAATAAATGCCTTGAAGGCTCTACCCAAATTTAGTGGGCAAGATTTCAAAACACCTGAAGAGCATCTTCAAGATGTATCTAATGTATGTGCTATACATGTGGTCACACATTAGAATGTGGATATAAGATTATTAGTAGCTTTTTTTAAAGGAAAGGCCCTAGAATGGTATAGATCTTTGACCCCAAATACAATATCTACATGGGATCAGCTTGGAGATCTTTTCTTTGAAAGATTTGAGGAAAAAGGTGATAAATCTTCTCTATTGCAACAATTGATTACTATTCAAAGAGCACAACAAGAAGTAATGACTGACTTTAATTCAAGATTTCAAAAGACTTAGGAAAGGAATCTTGCTATAGTTAGACCATTATTAGGTATGGCTATAGTGTTTTATCTTAATGCTTTAAATTCAAATATATCTATTATGATTCAATCACTTGGAGGTCAGACTCTGCCAGAAGCTTATGACTATGCAGTCAGAGCTAAAAATAATTTAATAGATGCTGGAAAGTTGCCCCCAAAGCCTCCCATGCCCATGTTCCCAAAAATTACCTTGCCATTACCTCAAGAAGCCCCTAATTCCATAGCCCCACTTGTGTCTATGTATAAATATCCTCAACCACCTACTAAAGAACTTGTCCCTACCCAGTCATCTAAGATGGATGATATCAAGAACATCTTAAGGACATTTTCCAATGACTTGATTAACATAAAGAGACAACAGAATCCTTACCCCAGACCCCAATATCAAGGCTATCAAGAAAATAGATTTTCATCACAACCAAACCAATATCAGGGTCCTCAAAGGCAAAATAACCCTCAGCTAGTAAACCAATTAGTTGCAGTCCCTACACTCTCACAGATTGTTCCCCCCAATCCAAATAGGGAAATTGTTCAAGGGCAAAATAATTATGTAGATATCACCAATGCCTGGTGTTTTCCTTGTAATAATGCTCATACACCTAGATATTGTCCCATGGGTAATCTACAACAAAAGGTAGTAGAGCAAAGAAGAATGGATGGACAATTTGCCAGTACTTCAGATGCACAAACTTATCAGTCTCATGGTATGAAAAATTTAGTTCTAATGGCTTAGATACAAGGGATGTCTCTAAAACAAGAAGAAGAAATATCCCCTAAACATGCTTTATTTTCATGGGTTGAAGATGAAGAATTAGTATTCTTGAATGAAGCTTCTACTTCCAAGAAACCAGTAGTGCAATCAGACTACTATACTAGATCAAAGAGAAGGATGACGGAACAACCTGAAGTTACAAATAGTCAAGTTATGGAGAATCCTCCATTTCAAGGTCAATGAAACATAGTTGTCAGAAAAGAAGTGCCTCAACCAGTGCAGGACCAAGTGATTCTTGCACAAATTCAAGAAAAAGCAAGATATCCTAATTTTCAAAGAACTCAAGCATTAGGACCAATGAATGTGGTGGAACAGTTGAAGAGGACTCTAGCACAAGTATCACTATGGGACATACTAGTTATTCTTGAACAAAAGATGTTGTTACAAGAAGCTCTATAAGGCTAAGTGATGCCTAAACATAATGACACCAAAGAAGGACTTGTTGATAAAGAAAAGCTCAAGGACATAGTTCCTCTGAAGACAACAGCATTTGTGAACAATGTAGCAGAGGTAAGTAAATCCAAACTAGAGCCTTTCTATTTGACTTTGATAATTGGAAAGAAATTCTTGAATAATGCGTTGATAGATTTAGGGGCTAGTACTACAGTAATCCTAAGTAAATAGCTGATGCTTTAAAAATAAAGTATGAACCACTTACTAAAGGAGTTATGCAGCTAGATGGTAAATCAGTACAAATAATAGGGAGAATTAAACAACTCCCATTGCAATTATATACTTGTCCCAATATAATTGTCAATCAAGATGTAGTAGTCATAGATATACCTCATATTTTTGGTTTATGTTTATCCAGGGATTTCATAGCTAAAATAGGAGGATATATGTCACTTGATTGGTCTCATCTTATCCTAAAAACCAAATATGGTTCAAAGATGAAGATATTGTCTGAGCCACTATATAAGGATCACATCACCAATGAACCAACCTCAAAATTAGAGGCAGCTCATGCTATGTTAAATAAGGAAGAAAAGTTTTTTGTTGAAGAGTTAGGTGATTTGACTGAACATGATCAAGAAGAGGAAAATAATAATTTGTTAGCTATGATGCAAAATGATCCATATGGAAATTATGACTCTATTGGTTTAGGCATTTATGTCATATTTGATGAAGATCATGAAATCCCAAATGTTTTAAGGGAAGAAATGCCAAAGGATACCTCTTCTATCAATCCTCAGGTCTCTCAACATGAATTCTAGATTCTAAGTTGGAAGTCACAAGCTTATGCCTTAATCTCTGATGAGAAAGAGATAATCTCTAACTTTCTTTACACTTTGCAAGATGATTTGGAGGAACATGAATACTTCCCTGATCATGATTTGAATGACTTGTTTGAAGTCATTGGGGTAGGTTATACTATTCTTCAAGGAGGCTGTGAGCTAGTTACGAATGAACAAGATAGCGTTAAGACTCAAATAAACATGCAAAATTACTACAAGATTTCAGACTTATCCTTTCAAGAGGTTGGTGAATTTGAAGATGTTATTTTTAAAGTTATTAAGGAGGATGATCATATAATGGAACCCAAGTTTGAGGCAAAAGGAGATAAGCTAATAAATGATGTATACCAAAGGGCTTATGGTGATGGGCAAATAATCATTGATTTATTGATGAGACACGCCCGTATCAAGAACCAATATTCAACAAGCTTTCAAGAACAAGAAGATTATGTATATGTTGGAAGCATGTTTGACTCTGATTCACTCAAATGCAGGCTAATCAAGGTGGCATCAAAGAAGAGTGAGTCACCAGAGCTTCATCTCATTCAGCCATTTGTCTAGTAACATAAGTCATCTCACCATGAAGGAGACTTTAGAAATTCTTCTTTTGATCTAGGAGGGAGGCAAAGATGCCTGGTTAATGTATTATAGTTAGATAGTTTCTTTTCCTTGTTGCTTTGTTTTCTCATTTTTCTTTCTTGCTCTTTCTTTTAAGTAAGTGTTCTTTGAACATGTAGCCATAATTCAGAGCCTTTTTCAAAATTTTCAAAAACTCTCGACACTTTAAATATCTCCCAAAATCTTAAATTCCCCAAGGTACCTTATGCAGCCACTTGCATGACGTGTCTAACTCATTTTTCCATGAAGATTTAGTAAGATTTGCTAATAGTTATTCAAGTTTAATGCCATTTTGAGACTTGATGGGTTAATAAATACTTCATAACAAGAGTTAAAGCTTACAAGTTTCTCAAACATTCCTGCATCTACTAGAAAACCCCTACTACTTGCATTTCTAACTCATAGCAAACCTGCTTAAGTGAAAGTGTTTCCTTATTGCAAAAGCTTCATACCTATTACTGTAGTTCACTATTTTCAAAGAATAGATATAGATATGGAGGGATCATAGTCTTCACAACAAGGGTCTGGGATTTATGAATCCCTTGATAAGTTTCTTATGAGAAAATCATATGCTTCAGCCCCCACATAACCATTAAAGACCTACCCACAGACCAAAGTCCCTGAAGTTGGTCAAGCAAGTGACCTAGCAAAGGTAAAATATTATGCAAATGGAATCATGGACCCAATTCTTTAAATAACTAGTATCAAAACTCTCAGAGAAGGGGCACATCAAAGATATCTTCAGAGGGCCAACGTGGGATAATACAAGACATTCGCAATGAGCATATGGACTTCCCAACTGGCACAATTCATTATCTCAAGTGTGCATCCATGTCCTAACTTGGTTGAAATATGCACTAGTTTGTTTCATGCACCTTTAAATACCATACAATAGGGTCCATTCACAGTGCAAATTACACCAAAGGCCATCAGAGATATGTTGGCCCTATACCACGATAAGACAACCACATTTACCACCATTGCCAAGATGCATAAAATATGGGAAAACATCAATACTCAATTGAGATTTCTAAAAATAGAGCTGCAATTAGGTAATGATGATACTACTAAGCCGACATTACCAACAGCAAGAGCACAATTTGCCCAAGCTAGTCAAGATGCAATTTCCATGATGGCTTTCATTTTTAGAATGAAAGATGATATAACTATTCATGAGGAACAAATGCCTATCCTCTTTAGATTGAAAAATGTTGACAAGACTCAAGATTATCAGCTTGATTTCTCTGAATAGATTGCATATTCAATGGTGGAATAACTTGTCCAGTTTAGAGCTAAAGGGATTCTCAAGTATTCATCTTATTTGTTTCACCTTATGTTGTATCAAAACTTTGGCATATTTTCCCAACACATGCATTTAAATATGTATGATCCAAGTTTTGGTCTATAGAGGATTACCCCTGTGTCTACATGGACACATATTTTGTCCAAAACTAGCGACCCATATGAATTCTTAGAACTTTTTGTTGCCCCTACTTTTTGTCATCTAAGCCCAAAACCAATTATAAATAGACTGTTTCCAAGTGTTTCAAACCTTATGGCCAATTTCCCTATCCCTTGTGATTTCTTTTTTGGATCCCATCATACTATTATTAGAGTTCATGGTTTTTATGGGGAACCAGTGCTGCTACCTAAGATTTTGACCCTTAGGTTAGCATTATTAGAGGTTACTAGGTAGGCATCTATGGTAGACAATGAATATGGCTCTGGGAAGAAGAAGAGGAAAATGTATAATATCCCATAGATGACAAACAACATGGCACTAGAGGCTAGAGATGTTGAGATTGTGTTGCTTAGAAAGCTAGTCTTCTTAGGTTTCCTTCTAATTGAAGATAAATGGGTATATAACCCAAATGGTTTCATAGCTTCATGGATCAAAACTAATAGGGTTGCTTCCAAGATTGCACATGAGGGCTGCCCCTTTGGGAAAACAAGAAAAATCCTAAGGAGGATATTCTTGAATTTTATGTTGAATTGACAGATTTGCCTCTTCAAAAAAATAGACCATGGGAAACTTTTTATGCTAAGAAAAGAGAGTTTGACCAAAAAATCAGAATGACTTCTAGTTTAAGAAGAGCATTAAAGAATAAAGATTGGAATGTTGAAGAAATAGAAGCCTATTGGAAATATAGGCAAGAGATTTTTGAGATGACCCACTCTTGTGGAAATGTGGATTTAGATGAGAAATGGGAGGAACTCTAGGATGAATGTCATCTGTCTCCTATGTCTAGCCCTAACACAAGCAATTTGCAAACACAAGGTGGTGAGCTAGAAGTTAGAGTAGAATCTAGCCAAACATCACAGGCCCCAGCGCAAACTTTAGTAGTAGTCACTGTAACTATTTGGCCCCAATATCTTAGTACCATTGAAAAACAAAAGGGTGTGGTATCTTCACCACCAAAATCTTCTCCATCAGTGTCATTCCTTGAGGTTCCCAATTCTACACAAGCACCACTAGCAACAGTGGTAAGTATTGAAGAGAAGGGAGCACAGCCAGAAGAAAAAACACCAAGGAGACATAAAAGGCTGAGGTTCCAATTGGATACAGAAGAGATGGAAAAACCATCACAACACCAATCATAGAGTACTTTGGTTGCTCCTCAAGTAAGTATTGTTTCTCCTCCTCCTTCTTCTCCTTTAGGGGTGATGATTCCATCTAACCAAATGACATCCCTTACTACCTTTGATGTGCCCATTTCTCATTTTTCCCCATCTATCCACACTCAAGCTATATCATTACCTCACTTTTCCCCCTCTATTCCCAGGAAAGTATCTCCTCAGATTGCCCATAGCCAACAATTGGCTATTCCATATGGATTACCACAAGGTTTTCCTTTTGTAGGTGGGTACATTGCCTCTCCTTATACCTTCCAAACTTAAGCAGATGCTGCTAGGAAGGCAAGGGAAGCTTGAATGGAGAAAAAGAGAAACAAAGACAATAAATCCCTGGCTACACCACATCTGAGGTCACAATTTGACCCAATACAGCAGCAACTAATGGTGACCCATTTGTCACCAAATATAGTCAAGCCAAATGAGTAGATGCAGCCAGAGGATTACACAATGAATGTAGTGGCTATAGAAATGTCCCTGTTCAGACCACAAGATACAATTGAGTTATTAAATGAATCTACTTTTGTAGTAGCCAAATATTATTTGAAAATATCAAGAAAGTTATAGAAGATGGAGGTTGATCTAGCCAAAGAGAAGGCAAACTGTAGCAGTTTGACCACAGAGATCAACACCAAGAATATTGAAATATAGATTCTTAATAAATAGTTGCAAGATACTATTTCTCTCTAGACTCCCCAGGCTATGCAGGCCCAAAATGATTCTCTGAAAGTAGGGCTAATGCAAGTGAAGGATGCAGTGACAACCTTAAGGTAGGGAAGGTAGCATTCTAGGAAAAAAGTGAGGAAAGCCTTCTACAGGTTTCTCAACTTCAATAGAAGCTATTGAATGAGTAAAATAACTTCATGGCTATCCAAGCCCAAATTCAAGCTGAGTGACAAAGGGTATAACAATTGACACTTGAGTTGGCTAATAAGCCATAGAATGTAGGGGTGTTAAATCTGGTAAAGGAGCTTATGAATCAATATGGAAAATAATCTCTCAAGAGATTACTCAGCTCAAACCTTCTCTAACCTTTCTACTAAATGCATAGAAATTGTGAAAAAAGGTGGAGACTTCAGTAAAAGACACTCTATCCACTATCTCTATGAGAGCGTTGGACTCCCAAATGCTACTGCAAAAGCTATATGATGCAACTAACAGAACATTGTTAGTAGCAGGGATTAATGACAGAATGGTCACTGCTAAACGAGTGAATGAGGTTCTCAATTGCAACTACATAGCAATCAATTGTAGAGAGCTTCTAGATGTGATGAAAGAAGGAATCAATGAAATAAAATAACACATCAAAGATCTAGTGAAATTAGGTCTTCCTTCCCCTTTTCTTGATAACAACACTGTGTTGATGATTAAATAAATTAAACCTTTGCTGCTAGCCAGGCAGAATGATCAAGCAATTTTTCAAGATTTAAGGGATGATTCCTTAGTACCTAAAGTAGAAGCCATTTTGATTCCTATTTCTCAGCTTGAATTTAAATTGAAGGCTACAATTCAAATTTTGTAGAATTTTTCACACAAAGATATTATAAATCTTGATTTGGCCTTTCATGAATTGCAAAATAAGCAGGGATTATCTGATGATGAGTGGTTTAATTATCAAATAAACCTACTAAAGCTATGATTTTTGTCACATTTATGGATTCTTTTTTAGCAGGCTCAAAATCCCTTAGGGTTTCCAATAACTATAGAGTAAAAAATACTCTACATTTTATTTTGATTTTTAGTTGCGCAATCCAAATTTTGTCCCCGCACACTTTGGTTCGAGATGATGAAGTTTTGAATCAGAGCGCAGGCTCAAATTTTTTTTGCCTCAATTTTGTCTAAGTGTCAAAATCAAGCAGAAGCTACCAAGTGTCATCAGCTAAGGCACCTTTCATAATTTCTAGAAGTTGGTCAAGACATGCCACGTGTCTCATAATAACTCAATAGAGTGCAACAAGTGTCGGCATCCACATCTCATGTTTCTTATACGTCTCAAAAGCTTATTTTCAATAAATATTTTCTCAGAATCAAGTGGAAGGTGCCAGGTGGCAATCATAGAATGTTTCAATATGCTTTTCTAAAAGCATCAGAAGATGCCATGTGTTAACATCTGAATTATCTTCATTTTGTTTCATTGATAAGTAAAGATTGTGGTGGGTCTCGAGTTTGCAAGTAGAAGCTACCAAGCATCACCATCCATGTAAAGATGAAATGAGGCCCGAATGTTTCTATAATAGAGAGAGTGACATAGAGGCTACCAAGTGTCACCTTCCACAAGATTCTCCAAGGGTAGCTAAAAGCAGTGGAGACCACCACATGTCCCTGGCTAAAGATGCATGAAAAGTGCCACCTATCCCTTTCCCCTTTTTGAAGTTGTTAGATTGAGAAATGTTGTGGGTCTTATTTTTTGTTAAGTTGTTAAGGTTTTGAAGAATCAGATTGTGATAGGTGTCAAAGGTAGAACACTCCTGAGCAAAGACATAAAAAGAGTATAAGTTACATCAAAAGTGCCATGTGCCTTCGATAAGTGCTATGGAACATGCCAAGTGTCATTTTCTAGTGTCTCCTAAATAATAAGAAGGTTTTCAAGTATGAAAGAAGGAATCAGCCAAGTGTCCTCTCCCATTTGAAAGTGGGAAGTGTCCTAGGTATCTATTTCAGCCAATGAACTCACAGGAAGACAAAACATTTCAGATCTAAGAACTATCCTGTATTAGACACTTCCAGTTTAATTAGATTTCAGTTAGGCCATTAGATTGGGAATGTGTAGACAATCTAGTGCTAATCCAATGCTATAAATAGGGGTGTAGAGATCACTAGAAAGGGAATGAGAAAATAGAGAGAATTTTCTATGAGAGATTATTGTCAAGAGTTTTTAGACTTTGTTAGCTGTGATCAGGAATATCATTTGCCTTTTTTCTATTTTCTTGAGTTAGAAAGTTTATGTAACTATGCATGTTTCTATGCCTTTTATGTGACTGGAGAATTAATAAGAAAATTGAGTTTTGTGCCTTTGTTGATATTTTTCTGTGTCACAGCAAAATTAGTCTAAGTTGTGAACCTCTGTTTCTATTTTTTTTTATCTTTTACATTGATCATGCCTTGCTCGCTCTTTAATGTAATTGAATCTTACATATAACTTCACTATGCTTAAGGTTTGAATTAAATTTAGGTGAATTTCCATAGTTAGAGTTTCTTTAGTTGCACTTGTGTTTCTATTTAATTCCTATCCTTTTTCCCATTATACCCTTGATATAAAGAAGAACTAGCTTCTTTAAAATCTGGAGGTTGTTTCAGGTTGCAAGTCCCACATTCCTAAAACTTCCCATTGTTGGTATTAGAAATAGTGCAATTTTAATCATCAACAGTTTCATTTTCACATTAGATGACTTTAGGGCATTGGACACTTATGTCAAAGTAGGATACCTATGTCAATGCAGGTGTTTGTTTAGGATGCTAGTGTCCACAGAGCAAGAAAGTAGGTGTAGACTCAAAACTTGTAGAGGTGGAAGATAAGCATTTTTTAAGCATTTTGGGCAAGATATAATGTTTGATTCATCAACACTTGAAAAAGGACACCCTTTTCATCAAGGATCCTTTTGACCACCCTTTCAAAAAACCATCAACACCATCCCATGCCTCTCATACATCTTCACCTAAATTGGGATCTCATCATCAGACTATGATCCCTCTACCACCTTCTCCCCCTTTATTTGAAATCAATACTATCAATGTGGCCACTAGGTCACAAACCATGAAGGATAAAGGAAAAGAGAAGGTTTCTATCCCTTGGACATATCCATTCGTCAAGCCTTCTCTACCACCAAAACCCAAGATTTCAATCTTGGGCACATCTCAACCAACATCTTCAAAGCCAATTCGTGATTCCATGGTGAAACAACTTCACCAAACCCCTATGAAGATGTCTTTGTATGACCTAATACAAAGCTCTCCACAACATTTCCAATTTTTGATCAAAGCTTTACAAGCAGTGGAGGTCCAACCCGAAGACCCCCAACCACTGGTTGCTTTAGTCAATTCATTACCCACCATTGCCTCCATCACCGTCAGTGATTCTGAGATCCCAGAGTACAACCTAGAAGATCAGGATCTTGCCCTTTCAAACTAAGCCTACCAAGCAAAAGATTCATAGGAGGCATCCTCACATTGCACTCCTTATCTAAGAGAAGATTCATTGTCTTCTCTCTGTCTCATTTATCCAACCCATTGATTATCCACAATGGGTGTCAAACATTGTCCCTGCCACAAAAGCAAGTGCAGGAATTTGACTTTGTACTAACTATCATGACCTCAACCAAGCATCAACCAACTTATTAATCATTTTCATATCTACCAAGCATCAACCAAAACATGCCTACAAAAAAAATTTGAGAGAGTGAGATTTCAAAATCGAAGATCTCGTCCTTAAAGAAAACCAACACGTGACCAACATGGAAAGAAGCAAATGAGGTAAGTTTGCTCCTAATTGGCTCGAACCTTATATCATAATGCACAAGTATGGATCAGGGACTTATTATCTATCTTCTTTCAAAGGCCGGCTAGAACTTGAGCCCCTTAATGCCTTACATCTACGACCATTCTACTGTTAATCAAGTAATTACTCACTTGATGTTTAACTTGAGCTCTTCCCTTGAGCAACCCCTGTCATCCTCATTCCTATTCCTTTCAACCCTTTTTCCCCATAAACATTAGTTAACCCTTTTTTCATTAATGCTTTTTCCTACTAAAATGGAAACCCTTAAACCTCTATAGTCTTGTCCATGACAAAAAGTTCAATCAACAAAATAAACATAAAACTGGGATGCCTAACAAAAGGTCATAAATTATAAATGTAGACTGCTCCCTTGAAGGACAGTTGCATCCTTGTTGTAATTAATCGACTACTCCCTTGAAGGATGGATAGCTATTCAATGAACATCCAAACATATAAATCAAATTATAGACCATTCCCTCGAAGGATGGCTATGCTTAAATTTTGCTACATACACAGCACCCTCTCAGAAGCTTCTCACGCCGATCAGCTTCAACATGACCATAAATCAAAACAACATCCCTAAGTAGACTTCCTGTATTGATCAATCTACCAAAAAAAATGACTGACAAACTATTAAGTCATGGACTTGCCTATAGTCATTCTCGAGGTCACCTATAAAAGGGGAAAAGTTATCCCTGCTAAAAAGGGGTTACGCTATCCTCACATATCACATAATCAAACCTATTACCCCAACATACTCAAGGGATTTTGAGCTCACTTAATGTCAAGTGATTTGAGTACTTCTCTAACACAAATTAATGGTCAATGACGTAATGCATGAATGAGGATTTTATTTAAAAAACCCCTATCTATGCTATCATTATGGTCCTTGTCAATGAAAGAGCAACACACCTTTCACTTCTTACATATCTTCGTCACCATCCAAACCAACCAAACCAAACCAAACCAAACCTTTTTATAACCACTAACATGGCATCATGACATCATGAATTATCATAGCCCATTCACACTAGTTTCTATGGAAAACAATACACATGGAAACTATCAACCCAACATGATTTATGTCAAGCATATACCATCACCAATATGGAAATCTGCAAAACATAAATATACTCACTTCATTTTTGGCATACACCATCACTAATATGGAAAATTGCTAAGGATGAAAAACCACATAACCAATGTTATAGAATACACCATCACAATATGGAAAAGGCTATAACATCATCACTCATTTCATTTTTAGCATACACCATCACTAATATAGAAAATTGCTAGGGATGAAAAACCACATCACCAATGTTATATAATACACCATCACATAATATGGAAAAGGCTGTAACATCATCATACACTCAAGATTTCAAGCATGTACCATTAAACATATGGGAAATGCTAACAACACTAACATGACCAAACCAACTATCAACCTCTCTAACTAAACTACATTGGCCTGAGGCCCTTAAAAATAGGGGCTATGTAGGCAGCACTTAGTTGACATGCCAGTCTTCTGAGGTTAGCTCAGCCATTCATTTGTTCGTCTACCTAATGGACAAACCATATAACCTTTAACCATGACTTAAGCTAGTCCAAACCCAATCCATAACCTACCATCTTCCTCCCTTTTAGGGAGAACTACATTGGCTTGAGGCCCTTAAAATAGGGGCTATGTAAGTAGCACTTAGTTGACATGAGGTCTTATGAGGTTAGCTCAGCCATTCATTGGTTCATCTACCTAATGGACCAACTATCTATACCTAGTCCAAAATCATGACCAAACAACCAGCCCTCATAGTAGAAGTCATCTTGGACTCCTCATGGGGCACATTAGAGATGACATATATCTCCCTTCCCACAACAAACAACACTTGAGATCACTTATATCTCAGCCCAACTTGACCAATGACCTTGGAGATTGTGACTATCTCCTTAGACCACAACCACTTTTGAGACAACTCTGCCTTGGTTGTTTTTATTGCATATACTACCTCATGAATAGTTAGCAAATTATACGCACCTCACATTATGACCCTCACACCTATTATCGGATCGTGACCAAGTTGATCCCCAATATTTGTGACATTTTCATGTTTTTCAAGAGCACTTCCTAGCCTAAATACTTGGAACATGATGACCATTGGAGATACTACTTTGATTGATCTAACCCAATCAGCTACGACTAATAAGCTGGGGCCCAGTTAGTTTGACTTTAGTCCTCCTTGACTTAAATTATGACCTCACCTCGACACCTCACCTAGGACACCTCACCTTGGACACATCACCCTAAGACCATTTCCTACCCTATGAGTCACCCTGAGACTAGGTCATCTACCTAAGACCTATTCTCACTCCATTCCAACCACCTAACCAACACTCGTGCCTAATAAACCCATCCTTTGACCATTCTCCAATGGCAAATGCACTTGGTGGATGGAGGAATGGGCAAAGGGCTAAAAATAGCCCTTTTACCCATTCTCTGGCCACAGACGTCAGTCAACTGTCAGCCGACGCCAGTGGGATCACCGACGTCGGTTACATAAACTGAGTTCTAACATTGAGTGAGGTCTCTCTAACTCTTCTGAATCTCTCTCTCTGAACTCTCTACCCCCTACCTCTTTGGATATCGATGCACACGCTCTGAGACTAAGCATCAAAATTCTATTATCACTCTCCAGGCTACAGAAACTCTATAGAAATCACTCCAGACATTGGATTGGAAACATTGTACAAGATCTTCGACATCAGCCACAATAGGAACAAGCATCCTAACACTCTTGGTTCTTCATCTAATAGAGCTAAGTATTCTTTTGTCTCATTTTAGTATTTTAGAAGGCATTAGTAATTAGTTTCTATTTACTATTTCTAAATACTATCAACTAGAGCTGACTTCCTCCGTGGAGAGGCTGAAAAGCCTTCCCCATATTTTTATCCTCTTCTCACACCTACCCTCTACCTTTGTCCCTTCTCAGACCTTATTCACTATCTTGCAACCCTGCACAAACCTTTTAAACTTCTAGACTCCTACTCCTTTGTTAACCACAGACATAACCCTAAAACCTATCCAAGGCCCACTATCCCTACTGACATCGATAACATAATCGATGGCATATTGACCAACTGACGCCGACAGGACTACCGATGTTGGCAACTATGACAGACTAATTGCAGAGAATAGGTACGCATTGTCTACTTTCTCTTTCTTAGTCTTTCATTATTTGTTTTTATACAACACTCTTTTTCATAAATAGTGGACTGTCATCCCTCACAGAGCTTTACACTTTCAGGACCGAGCGTGTTGCTTGGCAGTCCACCATATCTTTATCTAACATTCTCTTTGTTTAAGTTTCTTTCTTATCAATAGGTGTCTTCCTCCACAGCCAAAGAGGAGCTCCTACAATGCTTGGATACAGTGCGCAACTTAATCTGGGTAACGCACAAACCCCTGACCCTTAACCTTTAGTTTCTTCTTCTTCTGAATATAATTACCAAAAACATAGAGAAACACTCTCAAAGAATGAATGGAATCAAGAATTTCAAATAATCTAAGGGTAGCATCTTATACATCTTTCTCAATGCCATGAGGAACTTGAATAACTTGTTTTTTCTTTGAGTGTTTTTAACTCTTCCTTGAGCTCCTATCTAGCCATCTCAATTCTTTGATGTATGGCAATGATGGCTTCTGTGTGGGTCTCCATATATGACTTTAAGTCCTTAATATAAGGGGACTATCCCTTTTACCTATTTTGCATTTTTATTAGGGAATATACTTCTTCCCATTATTTCATAATTAGGTTTCTACTCAAGTTATCTTCCATTTCCCTCTTTCTCACCCTTTATACTGATGTAGTAGCTTTGTCAAACAAGGAGCTCACCGTTGTAAATTATTTTATCTTTAGATCAGGATTTTTAAAGACCAAGGATCCTAATTCCTTAGCCTAAAATATAAGAGTGAGTCTTGAGGGAACTTAGGGTTTTACTTTTACTTGAGCATGTTCTTTAAGTTTTTGCTCAGTTGTGTGGGAATATTGGGCATTGCATGCCAAATTATATTTGACCAATCTATGTTCCCATATTATGGCATTAAGTGAACTACAAGACTGGTTCCCTCCTAGGTTCCCTTTTAGTTTTTACCATTGTGGTTATGACATTGGGAATGGAAGAAGGCAGGGATGAACCCAACTAGGTAGAAGGGGATGTAGTTGGAGTGATGGACTAAGCAATAAATGGAATAGATAGATCAAGTGTTGATGGGGTAGATGTTAATGTAAGGCAAATGGAAGGGAAGGAAACCATTGGGATAGAAACTACAATAGTGGAAGGTAGAGTAGGTGTTGTGGTAGTGGGAAGACTCATGGATGGGTGCAGAAATAGTAAACCTATAGAGACTATTTGCTGGGGAATGAATGTGGAAATCACTAGCCTAAGGGTGATTGAAACTACAAGTAAAGACATCAAAGGGGGAAAAATAAAATGAGTTATGATCAAGGGGCCCTTACTAGATGATTCACCTATCATAGGTACTTTGGCCTTAAGTGCCTATAAGCTTAGAACCTTTGCCTATTATAGTTCCTCTTCATCTACCTCCTAGGTTTGAG